>JAMAKF010000012.1:822475-1050799 GCA_023628655.1 Sarocladiaceae sp. R1802
CCCGCCAACACCAGCTCGCCACCCCCCCCCCCCCCCCCCCCCCCTCACCATTCGAAGGAGTGCAGAGCTGACTCAGAGAGACAGGAGGACGCTTCCGCCGACTTCCGTTACACATACTAGTTTATGGGCAGCGTGTTCTTGCGCAGGAGGACGAGCTGATTCACTTGATCGCGGGGACATGATCTTCTTTGGGCTGACAACCGCTAACACCAGCATATGCCGGTGTGGCAACACACAGCACATCTGTTTGCCTGTGACAATAGCCTTAGGTCTTAGTCTGCTTCGACAAGACAAACACATTTGAACTTGACGTGAGAGCCTGATCCTTCGTGAAACACCATGACGACTCCTATATCACTCCGTATGTCGACATTCTGAACCCTTTCCATTCTCAACCGTCCCCAAATTCCTCTTACCCAATCTTCTACCATAAGCTATGGAAGGCCCAGGCTATATCGCCATTGTTCTGTCAATTTGCATTCCTCTCGCCACAGGGACATGCTGCTTCGTTCTCCTCGGCCTTCTTGCCCTCCGCCATCACCAACAGTATCGTGACGAGATGCTCGCCCTCCGACTCGAAGCCAACGAGCGCGCAGAGAGATTCGCCGCTACCTACGGATACAATACTCTCACGACACCCATACGATTTGCCAGTCCGTCATGGGCTCAAGACCATCCTAGCTTCGGATCGTCTCTCCTGCCCCGGCCATCTGGCGACACGGGCAACGGGAGGACCGCGAGGGATGGGGGTCAAAGATCTGCTTCCATGCCGGTGAACAGACTAGATCTGCCTGATATCCAGGAGGCGCAGAGGGAGTCGTCGACGGAGTCGAGACCGAGGCTGGAGAGGGCGCGGAGGTCTTCGGATCCGACGAGCAGATCGAGAGATACAACAGCCACATCGGGAGAACATTCATCTTCTACCGGCTCATAGTTTGTTCAAAGAACAGGCAAGACGGGCAGATGCTCATCTGCTGTGACTTCCAGATAGACAGAGGCTTTTCTAGGACGTTGTCATCAAGACACCATTTCGGAATGGAGTCGAAAGAAATTGTGTGATGATTCTATTCTTACATGCACTCGAACAGTGATGTCTATCAGATCTAGTCTTTTCGTTGTTACAGAGCGAAGAAAACAGCGGCGAGAGCAACAAGGCTTCCCCAAAGAGGTGCTGATAGGATGCCCGCGGCACCCTCATCATCGCCATCATCACTGCTGTCATCACCATCTCCGCTTCCAGGGCCACCGCTGCCGCTGCCACTGCCGCTGTCATCCTCGTCATCGTTATCGCTGCTGTCGCTGCTATCACCCGGCTGGGCGTCAGTCTTGACGACACGGTCCTCCAAGTCATTCTCCAGCGGGTTGTGGGCCTCAAGGTATCCCAGAAGGACCTCATCCTGCGTGTCGAGAGTGGCGAAATCGCTGGTCTGCTCGAAGATGTTGTCACCGCCGCCAGCAAGGAAGTCGAGCGTGACGATACGGTAGTCCTTGTCGTCATCGAGAGCCTTGCCACCGACGGTGGCGTTGACAAGACGCTTGCCCTTGTCGTTGTCCTCGTTGTACTCAACGTAGATGCCGTCTGAGACTTGGAACCAGGAGGTGATCTCCTCGTTGTTGAACTGGTTCTCCATAGACACACAGCCCTCGAGAACCTTGCGAACGTCCTCGCCCTTCATCTTGATTTCCACAATAGCGTTGCCGAAAGGGAATGAGGTGAGGACGTCTCCACGGGTCACATCGCCCTTGTTGATGGTCGCACGCACACCGCCAGCGTTGATGAGGGCAAAGTCGGGCTTCTCATCATCCTTCTGAGTCAGATTGGCGCGGTACTCAAGCATGGCGTCGGCCATAACCTGGCCGAGCAGGCAGTCGCCTTCCTGGCAAGTTGACTGGTCTAGCTCATTCTTGGTAGAGCCGACCTTCTCGCCGGCGAACTCTTCAAAAGGCTCGCTCCACTCCTCAATCTTGGCCTGAAGATCGTCATCCTGAGCAGTGGTGTTAGTCAGGTGGATAGGTGCACCGCGGTAGGCCAGAGCACGGCCGTCCTCGCCAAAGGTAAGGTCGATATGACCGAGGAACTCGCCCCAGCGCCAGGCAGTGACGATGAAAACTTCCTGGCCAGAGGCATCGTCGACAATAGTAGGGTACTTGCCCTCAGCATCGTCCATGTCGCCTAGCTTGGTGTGAGAGTGGCCGCCGATGATGAGAGAGATACCCTCCGTCTTCTCAGCAAGCTCCTGGTCAACATCATATCCTAGATGGCTGAGAACGACGATGCGAGTAACGTTGGTTTCGTTGCGAATCTGGTAGATGTTCTTCTGAATCTCGGGAATGGCCTCGATGAACCTGGTCTGGTTGCCAACGTTGGCAATTCCGGGGGTGTCTTCGGTGGTGGCGCCAATGACGGCGACCTCGTAATCCTCGAAGATGACATACGGCTTGATAGTCTTGTTCAGAGGTTCGTAGTCACTCTTGATGTTCTGCATATAGGCTGTCAGCTCCGATCGTCCGATGCGTCAGCTCAGTTGGCCAGACTTACGGTCGAGACAATGGGAAAGGTGAGGTTGGCAAGGAACTCTCCCAGCTCCTCGTCGCCACCATCAAACTCGTGGTTTCCGAGGGTCATGGCATCAAACTCTAGAGCATTGATCGTCTCCGCAATCTTCTCTCCACCGTAGTAGGTATAGAACAGAGTGCCCTGGAACTCATCGCCAGCGTTGAGCCATAGGTTGTCCGGGTTCTCCTCGCGCAGCTCGTCCATTTGGGACTTGATGCGGGAGTAGCCACCGTAGCAGCCCTTTGCCGGGTCCGTGCAGTTTGTACCTGAGCTCGCGAACTCGTCCAGATGGGCGTGGACGTCGTTGACGTGGAAGAAAGCTGGTGAGACGGGTCAGACGTGAAGGGTTCGGGGTGGTCACAGGTCGAAGATTGGATGGGAGACATACTCATGTTGTAGTGACCTTCTTCGTCAACTGATCGCTTCGCCAGACGCCTGCTGATGAGAACATCATCGGCGGCAACCGAGCCAGCGAGGGCAGCGACTGCGCCGGTGAGGTAGAGGCCGGACTTCATGGTGGAGGTAGTGGAGGTGGAGGGAGGGTGATGGGAGAGTCGAGATGGAAAGCCAGACTCGAGACGCGACCAACGATGGAAGGGGAGAAGTAGGAGAAAAGAAAGTAAGCCCAGTGACGCGGGACGATCAAGGATCTTTTAACGCATGGTATGACAGGAACCGCGTCGCAAGAAGCGAGGCGTTGATCGACAAGCAGCTAGAGGGAAAAGTGTGGCAACCTGGACAGCGGGGATTGTCCAGCAAGGGCAGGAAGCTATCCGCGCTCCAACAGCGCCAGACTAAACACACCACCAGGTACGAGGCTGTGAGTGGTCGGGCTTCGACGCTTCCAAGATGATGAAAGAGCAAGCGTGTTTATCTTGGCCAATTGAGGGTTTTTGACTATTTGTTCACGTTTGTCTTGGGCTGATGAAGCAATTCTTGTTGGCTGGCTTGCGCGCGTGCTACAGCTGGCACTCAGCAGCACTGGCATCGTCATCTCTGGTCTCCAGATCCCACCTCCCGGACTTAGTGAATAATTTGCACTATCGATGCGTCAGTACGAAGAGGAAGACACCAAAGGGTCCTGCCAAGACCCAAGACGTTGGCTGCTCTACACGTGGGGAACGCAATTGGCTCCAAGGGCGTCCTTATCGTAGGCTGAGGAGGCAAAGTGGTTCCGTTGCGTCAGGGCTTGGGGCAGAAGCTGAGAATCCTTCTCCACGTGAGTATCATGTGTGTTCTGAGTAGCTCTGGATGACCGAGGAGGAATGCTGTCGGTGAGGAATTCAAGACCTCAGTGAGTGTGAATTGAAAGGAGTATCAGTACTCTGTACGCATCGCCGCTTGTTGTCGACTCAATGCAGCATCGACGGGAAAGCCACACGGTCAGCATCTTCCAATGGGTTACTGTACTTTATTTCCCCGCATCAAGCTGCACCAGTTTCCATTGTCAAGGCGTCGTCGGTAGAGGCCGACAACCTGTCCTACCTGTACAACCCGTCCAACCTGTCCAACCATGTACAGAAGCACAGCTGCTGGCGCTTTTCTTATCAACCAACACACACATCAAGCCTGTTGACTGACAATCAATTCAGACAGTCACTCACATTCCTCTCGGAGTTCCCCGACCCTCATCCCCAGGACCTTTCGTCCATCTTGTGGCGCTGCGCCAGGCCCAGCACGGGCTCCGATCCCTCTTTCCAGTTGCCTCATCGGGAATAGCCTCACTCGTCTACCAAGAGCCGTCGCCTCCATCTTTCTCCAACTGCCGCCTCGTCCAATCAGACGCTGCAATTGGAATATTCCCTTGGCTGCAGAAACGTGCGGTACATACAGATGCTGCGCAGAGCTATGCCCAGGTGGTAGCTGGATCCCGAGCTTGACTCGCATGACCTCTGGGCGTTGCTGCCGCATTGCCGTAGCACTGGGCTCACCTGCCAGTCCTCCACTGTATAGTAGGGCTGGCCAGCAGCGAGCGAATGCCTCTGACTGACAGCATCGTCAAGTCTCCGAGTGTCGCCCATCTTAGTGACGGGGCCATTGCCGACACGTACGTAATTTTCAGCATTGGCGCAGCATCGAATTCCTCGCTTAAGAAAAACATGTCGCACTCGGCAACGCTCTTCTCGGGCCTTTCGGGTTTGCTCTACCTGCCTCACCTTACCCCAAAGAGGCTGCGATCTTCCTGTCGCGTAGAGATCCAGAGGGAATCCCGCCTCTTCTTGCCAGAACGTGGTCCTCTAGACTCTACGTCTCATAGCCTTGCCACATGGTGTCTGTGTGAGACCGATCCCCCAAGGCATGTTCGAGACTCGATGTCGAGGGAGGAGAAATGTGAAGTTGGGGCAATTCCAGCAGATAAGCGTGTGTTTAAGTCTAAATCCATTCCCTGACATTGCATCCCCACTAACTATCCGCAACAATCCACATCCTACACCTGCAACCGTCTCGCTCAGGCCGGGTGACATGACCACCCGCCACATCTTTATCGGACCTAAGCTGCATCCTTCTGGCGAGATCATTGTTATACTACACCACTTATGATATAGCTCTCCGGCTTTTGTCCGATCTTGATGGAGCGATGTCTGCATCTCCCCGCTTCGCGTCCACCTGCCCGGCCGGGGTCCAGGCTACCACAGGGCGATTCTCCCCCTCATGACCAGCCTGCAAACCCATCGTAACTCGCTGCAGAGAGCCGACGTGCAGTCACAAAGGAACCCTGTAGCTGCTCATCAGCTACGCCAAGCCGTCACGATGCTACCATCCGGAGGGGCTTTCCAGGACCAGGCCATCCCAATGAGGCAAGAGAGCACGCGACCACTCCAACGTCCACATCTTTGCAGTCTCTTCTGCCAGGCCTCTCCTCATGGTATACCCGTTCATTCTCCAATGTGACGTCCTCACCAGGTCGTTATAGGAAACATGACCGGCCGAGCATCGGACGTATCGTGGGGTAATCTTTGTCGCAACGGTCGTGTTGTGGGAAAAGCTTGCTGGCCCCAAAACATCAATAAATAGATAGGGCTGTCCCTCGAAAAAAAAAAATGGTCATCTCTTCTGATCTATCCATATCCTCGCGGCCTTGCCATTACAGTGACTTTAGCCTGAGCCTTTGTCAATATGCGTGTCAACGCCTTGTCAGTCGCGGCCGCTGCCGCCGCCGTCTTCACCGGCACAGTCGAGGCTGAGGGAAAGCCGCACCATCCCAAGGCTAAAAACTTCATCTATGTCGTCCCAGATGGTGAGTAGCTTCTTGACCATGTTTCTGATGTTCACGGTGTTGATTATTCTACAAGGCTATGGTATCGCTTCTCAGGTCATGGCTCGCGACTATTACAGCGTTGTCAACGGAGAGGGCACTGTCGAGCGACCCAATACAGCTAAGATTGGCGTTGATAAGATGGTAAGTACTAGTTTGGGAACAGAATCTCATAGATTAGTATACTGACCTGTTTTTTCATAGGTCCTCGGAACTGTTCGCACGCAGGCTTCGGACAACCTCGTCACTGACTCCTCGGCTTCTGGAACCGCTTTTTCCTGCGGCATCAAGACATACAACGGCGGTAAGAACATCTGACTGATCATCAATGATACTTAGAAGCTGACATTGAGCTCTTAGCTGTCTCTGTCGACGACGACGGCATGCCCGTTGGCTCTATTCTAGAGGCTGCTCACCTCGATGGCCTCAAGACCGGTCTCGTCGTCACCTCGCGTATCACGCACGCAACCCCTGCCGTCTACAGCTCCCACGTCCTCAACCGCGGATCCGAGAACGAGATCGCTGCCCAGCAGATTGGCAAAACCCACCCTTTCGGCCCGTTCGTCGACCTCCTTATGGGCGGTGGCCGCCGTCATTACCTCCCTGAGTCCGAGGGTGGAACTCGCGAGGACGGTGTCAACCTCATTGAGTGGGCTGAGGAGCAAGGCTACACATATGCCAACGATGCTGCTGATCTCAAGGAGGCCGCCGAGAAGGGTACCGTCCCCTTGCCGTTCCTCGGACTGTTCAACCTCTCCCACATCTCCTATGAGATGGACCGCGACCCTGAGTCCGAACCCTCCCTGCTGGAGACCACCAAGATCGCCCTCGATACCCTCGAGGCCGCTACCAAGAAGTCGAAGAAGGGCTACTTCATCATGGTCGAGGCTTCCCGCGTCGACCATGCTGGTCATGCCAATGATGCCCCTGCCCATGTTCACGAGACCCTTATGTATAACGAGGTCATGAACTACATTAAGGAATTCATCGACAAGCACCCCGATACCCAGATGCTTTCTGCCGCTGATCACGAGTGCGGTGGCTTGACTCTCGTCGATGGCTTCGACCCGAACGTGCTTGCTCGCGCGCAATACTCAAATGACTACCTCATGGCCATGTGGGACAACTACAACGGCGAAGACCGTGAGACCTTCCTCCGCGAGGAGCTCGTGCCGCTCTACGGCCTGCAGAACATCACCGACGCCCACATCAACAACTTCCTCAGCCTCTACGAGAGCGAGGGTACCGCTGACATGGGTCTCGCTATCCTCAAAGCCGTCGCTACCGAGGCTGGCGTGAACTGGTCTACTGGCGGCCACACCGCCGCTGATGTTGTCCTTCACGGCTACGCCAAGGGCAAGAAGTACGATGACATGAAGAAGATTATGAACGGCAACCAGAACAACATCGATCTCCCCGTGTACATCGAGAAGGTTCTGGGCTTGAGCATGGATAAGGCGACGAAGAAGCTGCGTAAGGATGGTACTGATTGGATTGAGAAGACGGAGCAACTCTCGACCATCAAGAGGCGGGCTGATGCTGCTGCCAGAGATCACTCTCACTAAGTGATGCTACGTCCTGTGGGGACGTCATGGTTTGATGAGATAACGGCCGAGTATGTAGCGTTGACTGAGGAGCGTATGTTGTGTAAGCCACCTTTACCATATTGCCTGCGATTCTGCTGCGCCCTTCGTGTTAACGTCCTCGCTATCCTCCTTGCTCGTCCTGTCTTGAGTGAAGGACATGCAACAGAAACCTGATTCGTTTCTCGTGAGACCTCGGCGCGATACTGCCGCACTGGATGCCAGGTCATCCACGACTTCACTCCCGCCATCGAATCTCTTAGACTACAGAAGATCAGAGGAACAGCGTGAAGGACAGAGTAACATTGCTCACTTTGCTAGAATATAACTCATGACGCCATGCCCGAGAACGCTCCTGCACAAAACTAAACTCTCTCATTTTGAGGCCAGCCCTCCCCCATTCTGTACCTCGCCCATCGTTGACGTCGTTGTCGTCTCTCTCCTCGCCAGGGGCTCCGGCTCCTCCTCCGGCGCAGGCGGATCGAACCGCTCACAAACCTCCTTCAATACCGCCGACGTCTCTTTGATGTGCGGGTCCTCCGCCAGCGAGAAGTGATGTCCCGCAATGTCCACCACGTCCTCCAGAAAGCCCTCTTGGTGATTTCCCCAGCCCAGCTGCGGGTCATCGCGGAAGGTGTCAATCATGCTCCGGCCCTCGTTTTCCCTCGTCGGCACGGGCTCCTTCGCCTTGAGAAGAATCGTGCGTGGTCTCTCCTCGGCGAGGCTGTCGCCCCAGGTCGGGATATCCCACATGGCGATCATGCGTCGCGCCTCGGCCATGGCACGTTGAGTCAGGATCTGGTTTTTCGACTTGCCCTCTTCCTCGGTCTGGAAGCCGACGACGCTGAACTTCCGGCGGGCGTTGGCTCCGTGATTGTATACAGAGTCAATCATGACCACGCCGACGACCTTGACGACTGGGTCCAGCGCCAGCTGCCTGGCGACCTCCAGACTCAACAACCCTCCAAGACTCCAACCTCCCAATAAGATCTCTGTCCTCCCATCGTCGCGACGCTTCGCCGGAAATTTCTCCTTCGCGACGGTGTCCCTCACATAGTCGGCGTAAATGCGTCCCATTTCGGGCATGCCGCCTTCGAATGGCTCACCCGTGATCCAGCGCGGGTTTCCGATGGCGTATACAAAACGCCCTTGTGTCTGTAGGGTGTGGTAGGTGTATGTGGTGCCGCCTCCGTCGTGAATGAGGAATATTGGTGTCTTGCGACCGGAAAAGTAGCGAAGCTTGGTGCGGACCTCAGCCTGGACGAATTCTGGTCCGGCGAGGCCGCTACCGGCCATCACAGCGACTTGCATCTTGAAAGATCCCGCTGCAAAACAATCGATGATGAGTTGTATACGAAGGATCTGAAAGGACGGAGTATTGGTGGGACGATTTCGGCCGGCCAGCCGCGATGTGGATGTCGCGGGGCGTCGCAGGGGCGGTAGAGGCTCGACGTCAAGTGCTCACTTGTGAACTGTATTGCTACCGTGCGCTCAAAAACGCCCAGGCGAAGCTATCGCGAGAATTGTGAGTTTGACAAGTCGCAGAAGAGATCCGACAGACGGGAGCGCTGGACGAGGCTCCCACAGGCGGGCGCGCGCGGCATCCTTCGGTGGTCGTGGAGTAAGCGCGATGACGTTCAACCACTGAGGGTCCCCACGCCTGTGAAGGAACCGCCCCCCTGCGTTCCAAGACGGAGCATCACCCATCCACGATGCACTATACGTGAATAGGGTAATGAACTGAAGAGCTCCGGGGTCTGCTTGAAGAACTCCCGGAAAATTGCTGCCATGACTTGGGATTGAAGTTTTCTTTGTCCGTGTCAAAGGTTATGTTCAAGCCCTCCCCCGGGTTGATGTCGTCGCCTTCATGAGACGATTCTCTTACTGGCTGGCCAGGTACCCTTGCAAGCGCCAGAGAAGCATGTGTAAGCCCTTCATACCCCAGGTCGGCCAGGCCTTCAATACGAGTATTTCCTGCGTGCGGAATGTCGGTGCATCTTCCTCCAGTCTTCTGACTTCTTCCTCGCCGAGGAGCCACGGCAGATTGTAGACCGCCAGCTTCTTCCCGTATGCAACATCCAAGTCGAGTGTCTGATATCCTCCACCTGTAACCTCAGACTTTGGCAACCACAGTACCGCTCCTCTTAATCGAACATCCTGGACTGCTTCCCAATTTTTGCACGGCTGGATGTAAAAGAAAGGATCCTTGCCCTCTGGTCTCGTCGCTCGCCGGATGAGGGCGTCGACTGCGTAGCGCCTATACATGGCGAGAAGCAGGTCCGGCATGTCTGGCCTCCAGTAGGTGTTCTCGAACGTCGAATCAATGGCCAGCCCCGTCCTCCCCCTGCGCAGTGGCTCCCTGCCTTCTCTGAAGCCTTCGAGCACGCTTTTCTTGCCGGCAGCGTAAGCGACAATCGGCGCCCGTGATCTCAAGCCCCGTTCAGATGGTCGAGACTTCAGTATATCAGACTCAGCACTACTGCTGACAGTATTGTCACTCGATTGAGCAATCGAGTGTAGATCATGCCCTCTTGCGGCATGAGGTTCCAGTATGTCGCGCCGTTGCGTCGCGTCGTCAGCGATGTGGTCATCAATGGCCTCTTCTGAGCCAAGGTCCTTTCCCCCAGGTGGTTTTCCCAAATCTGCCCCCGATGGCCTCGCCCAGTAACGCTCACCGGTCTCTGGATTGATCTGTAGTCGCTCCTTTGAAGACGCAGCAAATTTATCATTCTCGCTATGGGTGAAGCTCAGCGGTCCTGGGGCCCACCATGGCTTGCCGGTCGTGGGATGTGCGACCACCTCGAAGTCCTGGAGGAAGTACCGCGGGAGCAGTTTCGTTGACGCGTTACAGATTCTTAATGGAGTTTCCAGTGCTCGTACTATAGACTGGTCAGCTCGCTATCGGGTAAGACTTTGTTCGAGAAATGCTACCATAGATGTTGTTGTAGACCTTGCTCTGAAACCGCCCGGAGGGAGCTGTTTGCTTCGCTTTGGTCTTCCGTGTCTGTTTCGATATCCATCTGGGGTCAAATATAGGTGAGATTGGCAGATCGCCGGCTGTCGTTCGTACGCTGTTCGTAGTTGTGTCAACTCGTGGGCTTTCGGGTCGACCTCCCAGTCCCTCCTGGACTTTGCCTAGCCAGTACTCTTCGGTGTAGCGAGCCCGGTCGTAGGACTTGCATCTTCGACAGACTGGCTTCAATAATGCCGCTTTGTTCAAGGCCAGTCTTGCCCGGTGGCAGGGTCGCATGGCTGTCGATATGCTGAGCGTAGTGAAGGTATCGCGATCCTGAACACGAAAGATGCAACATTTCGCATCAGCTACTAGTAGTAATAGTACTAGGTAGGGTACCTGATGAATTAGCGACGCGGGTCCACTGCTGCGTGCCGAACCCCACTGTAACGTCCCTGCGTCCCGTCAGCGTCATCTGCCACCTCAACGAGCCGCGTCCAGCCGCTGCTCTCTCCCACCTTCACGCCGGTTTTGACCATCCAGTCCTTCAAAATGTTGCTCCGACCACGGTTGCTACCCTCGCTGCGGCGTCTGGCAGTGCCTCAGGCGAGATGCTTCGGCTTCAACGGTTCTGCGTCTGGCAATGCCCCCACAATGGACATCCCCATGCCCTACATTGAGGAGACATCTGTGAGGCCCCGTGCATTGCCATACTCTGAAGCTCTCGGAAGCTAACGTGATGATAGAATGCCGGGCGCAAAACTTGTACGAGCTCAAACATGCTACTGTGGACGCGATAAAAGCTGACGGGACGATAGGGGACATCTTCTCCAAGCTGCTTCAGGTTCGCAGGCAACATTAGGCCGCTGTGGTGGCGCTGTCGCTGACTCGAATTCATAGGAACGTATCATCTGCCTCAACGGCGAAATAAACGACTACATGTCCGCGTCGATCGTTGCACAGCTTCTCTGGCTCGAGTCAGACACCCCCGATAAGCCTATCACTATGTATATCAACTCACCTGGCGGTTCCGTAACCTCCGGTATGGCCATCTACGACACCATGACCTACATCAAGTCTCCCGTGTCTACCATCTGCGTCGGCGGCGCTGCCTCCATGGCTGCGATCCTGCTGGCTGGCGGAGAGGTTGGAAAGCGCGCCTCGCTTTCACACAGTTCGATCATGATACATCAGCCGTTGGGCGGCACCCGGGGTCAGGCGTCGGACATTTTAATCTACGCGAACCAGATTCAGAGAATACGAGAGCAGTCGAACAAGATTATGCGGCATCACCTGAATAAGGCGAAGGGTTTCGAGAGGTACAGCATGGAGGAGATCAACGACATGATGGAGCGAGACAAGTACCTGAGTGCAGAGGAGGCCATGGAGTTGGGAGTGATTGACGAGATCCTGACCAAACGACCCGAGAAGGAGACTAAGGAAGGGGACAAGGATGGTCCGGGTTCGAAGGCTTAGGAGAACCCGGCGTTATGAATCATTAATGACTGCCGACCTGCTTGGGTTCCAGCTCGCACCTCCCTTATCATGGGACATAGAAATACCCCATTCTTCACAGGAAATGATCACTCGTATCCTATTTGGAGCGGATCGTCAGCATCATGTAGCTCTGATTCAGAGGACTCGCGGAAAGTAATTCCATGTTTGAGCAACGAACAAGGTATGTCGCAGAGGTGACCAAGAGTAGATGAACGAAACTCAATAAGCGTATGAGAGGTCATGATCCTCGAAGCGATATGTGCAGAGATTGGTATGGTACTCGATGGAACCCACCTACACGCTTGAGTTCTGCATTCCCACATCAAGCTCAAGTACTCTTTCCATCACTGGCATCCAGAGCCTGGAAGTTACCAATATTCATTCATACTCTCTGCTTCAAGGTGAGCTAAAAGGTACAGGGTAAGTGACGTCTCCGACCCGACTGCTCCGCGGTCGGAGTAGCTCTGGAGGCTCCGTCCAATCACGGAGCGTTCATTGTCATTTGCTGTGGGGCGTCTTGGGGAAACTGCAGCTCCCGGCAAAGATGACTTCAGCACCGGCGCCGCCCTGCGAAAAAGATCAGATCACAGGGACACACCCTAAGGCGCCGCTCCAGATCACAGGGACAAACCCTCACTGCACAGCCATTTAATCGATCTCGCGCGCCTCGCCTGTCGACGCGAACTCCGTCTTCTTTTGGTCTTGGCTTGGTGTCTTGCATCAATTGATCTGCACGCAAGGTCAATTGATTGGATACAGCCTCAGTTTGGATCCCCGGTGATCATCACAGCCGGCTACACATATTCACATACAAGGCCGTCACAATGCTGGCGCGATCTCTCACATCGCGGTCGCGATCCTTGGCCGGCGCAGCGTTGAGGAGTCATGGGTAAGCTGCCCTTCCATCCAATTGAGCACCATGTTCTATCATAGCTAACAATCAACCACAATAAAAGACGCCTCTTCTCTACGACCGTTGCCCGATCTGCTGCCGACGAGAAGCTCAACAAGGTCTCCTCCAACATCACCCAGCCCAAGTCCCAGGGTGCCTCTCAGGCCATGCTTTACGCCACCGGTATCACAGAGGAGGACATGAACAAGGCCCAGGTCGGTATCTCCTCCGTCTGGTACGAGGGCAACCCTTGCAACATGCATCTGAACGACCTGTCTGCCATCGTCCGCGAGTCCGTGGGCAAAGCTGGCCTCATCCCCTACCGCTTTAACACCATTGGTGTCAGTGATGGTATCTCTATGGGTACCACCGGCATGCGCTACTCCCTCCAAAGTCGTGAGATTATCGCCGACAGTATCGAGACCGTCATGGGTGGCCAGTGGTACGATGCCAACATCAGCTTGCCCGGTTGCGACAAGAACATGCCCGGTGTCGCCATGGCCATGGGCCGTGTCAACCGTCCCAGTATCATGGTCTACGGTGGTTCCATTGCTCCTGGCTGTGGCAAGAATGGACAGACCCTCGACATTGTTTCCGCGTTCCAGGCTTACGGTCAATACATCACCGGCGAGATCAACGAGGAGGAGCGCTTCGACATCATCCGCAACGCTTGCCCCGGAAGCGGTGCCTGTGGTGGCATGTACACTGCCAACACCATGGCCTCTGCTATTGAGACTCTCGGCATGACCCTACCCGGGAGCAGCAGCAGCCCAGCCGAGTCCGATGCCAAGAAGCAGGAGTGCGCTGACGTTGGCGGTGCTATCCGCAACCTCCTCAAGGAGGACATCTGCCCTCGCGATATTATGACTCGTCAGGCCTTCGAGAACGCCATGGTTGTCGTCAGCATTCTCGGTGGCAGTACCAACGCCGTTCTTCACCTTATCGCCATTGCCCAGTCCGTCGGTATCAAGCTTACTATCGACGATTTCCAGGCCGTCTCTGACCGCACTCCTCTGCTCGCCGACCTTAAGCCCTCTGGCAAGTACGTGATGGCCGACATGCACCGCATCGGCGGCACTCCCGGTCTTCTCAAGTTCCTCACTAAGGAGGGTCTGCTCGACGCCTCTGGTATCACTGTCACCGGCAAGACCATGAAGCAGAACATCGATGCTCTCCCCGACCTCGACCCCAACCAGGACATCATTCGCCCCCTCAGCAACCCAATCAAGGCTACTGGACACATCCAGATCCTCCGTGGTTCCCTCGCCCCTGGCGGCTGCGTCGGTAAGATCACCGGCAAGGAGGGTCTCCGTTTCGAGGGCAAGGCTCGCGTGTATGACGCTGAGAACGACTTCATCGCCAGCCTCGAGGCCGGCGAGATCAAGAAGGGCGAGAAGACTGTCGTCATCATCCGCTACGACGGTCCCAAGGGCGGTCCCGGTATGCCTGAGATGCTCAAGCCCTCTTCTGCCATTATGGGCGCTGGTCTCGGCCACGACGTCGCGCTTCTCACCGACGGCCGCTTCTCCGGTGGCTCTCACGGTTTCATCATTGGTCACGTCGTCCCTGAGGCCGCCGAAGGTGGCCCTATCGCCCTGGTTGAGGATGGAGACCACATCGTGATCGATGCGGAGAAGAGGGTTGTTGATCTCGAGATCTCAGACGCCGAGATGGAGAAGAGGAGGAAGGCATGGAAGGCTCCGGCCCTGAGGTATGAGAGGGGTACGCTGAGGAAGTATGCTACGCTGGTGAGCGATGCCAGTCACGGTTGTGTTACGGATGAGGGTTTGAGGAGTGACAGTGCCATCCTGTCCAAGGTCATGAACTAAGCCCAAGAGTTCTGTCGTTGTGTATTCGTAGCTTCAAAATAACACACATTGTCCTTTATCCTCGATGAGCCCTAACTCGGTATCGCTTCATTGATCTTGATCTCTTAAATGCTTTCTGCTTAAATGAAAGGTCTGCCTCCAGAAACAGCAAGGACAAAGCCTCGAAAATCAAGCTCCAGGAAAATGCTAGAATAACGCACGAGTAACCTCCCTCCACGGTCTACTGCCGCAGCATATGACACCCTGCAATGCCACATCCGTCTGTTCCTCATCAACATCCACCGCATCGCATCAAAGACCACCCGAAAGGCTCAAGACTTCTTAGTCTTCAAGGCAGTCACGAAGGCCTGCTTATCCTGCATTGTGAGGCCAACCCGCTTGACTCTACTGAGGCGGGCTAGGGCTTCTGCAATGCGGTCAAGAACCTTTTGCTCATCAGCGGAGACATCTCTTGCTGACGTGCTGCTGCGATCCCTTAGGGTGTCTGATGAGTGGATGCCGTTGGTTGGTGCGGTAGAGTCATTCTTCTGGCCCTCTGCTACGCGGACGCGGATGCAGGTGGTCGGCCTCGAAAGTAGGTTCCAGAGGAACCTGAACCATTGTCCAGGGACAGGAGTCGTCACGTCCGATGGGGTGTAGCGGATGCTGACCGGAAAGATGTGGACATCTGACGGTAGCTCCAGGATATTGGGACACAAGGGCAGGATAGCCTTGCCGTTAGTCGTGCCGCACTCGGGGAACACAACGATGATGCGGTTCGGGTTCGTAGCCAGAATCTCCGTCAGAGTGGTGGGCTTCGCATTGGCTGGCGTCTTTGTATGAACAGGCGCGAGAGCCTGCATCACCGCGCCGAGTAGACCAACCCGACTCACCTCGCGAGAGCCAGGGTACGAGACAACGAAGATGGGATCGAAGATGGCCGCGAGGTAGATGGCGTCGATAGGACTGGTGAAATTGGCGGCAATGACCGATCCTGGATGAGGGAACCTGTCGCGAGGCTGTTCTGAGAGACGCCCACGCTTAACGCCATCGAGCTGGAGATCGATCCACCATATGCCAGGTATGGCCATGAGGCCCCATAAGGCCACCTTTCGTACAAAAACGGGAAGCGGGAGCAGATTGAAGAAAACAAAGTAAGATAGAGCGTATGTGAGGAAGAAGGGAAGGCGGAAGAGGAAGATGAAAGAGTGTGTGATAGTAGCGACGAATGAGAGAGGTGTGGTGATGGGTAGGAACGGGGCTATGCCCGTCGCTAGATGAACGTCAGGATGAGGTGCACAGGCACTGAATCAAGTTGGAGGACTTACACCTATCGCGAAATTGACTGTACTTCTCCATGACAACAGCGAGGAGCGAGGTCGACCGAAGGATGCGCAGCTGATGTGAGGCGTAGTAGAGTACCTGTAGGCTGGCATCGACTGGTGTCGCAGGTTCAAAGTGCGATGAAGAAGCACCGTTGAGGAACAAGGACAGATCGAGTGAGATATGACGGTATTATCTTGGGATCGATAGCTGGCCTTTGAGAGGTTGAATAAGCTGCGGCTCAGCAGGTAGGAGCTAGGTCCTTGGTGATGACATGTGACAACGACAACGGGAAGGGAAATTGTGGTCGCAAGCGTTTGGTGGCTTTAACGATGATGGTGGAGTGGCCGCGGGAGCAAAGTCCCGAGTCTGTTGTCTCAGCCTAACCTGTAACGGGAGGGCCTGAGTGTGGGCCCAGATGCTGACCCGGGTGAGGGTTATGTCGGGTTAGGGTTTATGATTGGGTTGCCGTGTCAACGACTGATTGTGGATCACCACCCTCGCTCACGTTGCATTGCTGGTATGGAGAATGGGGGGGCCACCATACAGCGCGGGTCATGGCTTGCTGCCCTCCAAAACATTGCCATTATCCTACAACTACCCGAGTTCTTAGCGTCCAATGCTGACTGTGGAACATCTTCCAACGTCGCGTCAGTTTCACTTCCATTTCGTTCCCGACCTTGACTTGCTTCATTGTTGACGACTTCAATCCTCTTGGTTCGTCTTCTCGCCTGGACTCCACCACCTGCGACCACCACCATCAACAGCACCACCACTTCCCGTGACGACACTCTGCGCTGATGCCTCTCCTGCGTTGTCGACCCCGCTAGAGAGACATCAACATTCATCGCTACGACGGCCAACATCCTTCTGGCCCTCATACTGCCATATTGCGCGTCGACGAAGCTCTGTTATACCCTCTCCGCCCGACCGCATCAACATTCACGACCACGACCACGATCGCTATCACAATCGGCTCCCATCATGAGTCGCCTTCCTGCACCATCAGCCCCGGGGCTCTCGGAGCTCACCGAGTCGCAACACAATTCTCGTACTAACTATGGCTCTGGCATTGTTGCTCCCACTGCCCTCAAGGGCCTCAAGCGCACCGTACCCCCTCCAGGTATGAATGCACCCGGTAACAAGGCCATGTGCTCCCAGGAAGAGGAATACTCACAGCCTCCAGCTGCGCAATCCGAAGCCAAACGCTCAACACTGGCTGATCGAGCTGGCGAGTACCCTGCCAAGTTTTCGGGTGCTGCTTCCTCGGGGGTCCCTCACGGCAGCATTCGCGCCCAGAGCATCACCAATATTTCACAGGTCAGTTCACCCCAGGCTCCATCCTTGCTGCCCACCCCTGCACCTCGTCCTCCGCGTCCCCCGTTCGCGCTACGCCATGCAAAATCCGTCGCGACAATTGTTACCTTGCCGCGACACCGACAATAGCCATCGTCAATTTGCATCATACGATATCGCAACTCTCATGCTATTGGCCGCCTTGCATCATATTGTCCTATGGACGCAGCCCAGCGCCCGGGCGACTCCATCATCCCCAGCGAGATGCACAGCAAATTCATCCCGGAAGCACCATCTATGCAATATAGCGTTCGGGTCGCCGCCATCGCGATGAACACCGGGTTCCCTCGACCATGGGAGCTTCTTCAGGCTGGCATTGACTTGAAGACGCGCGGTGGCTCAAATGTCGGACCAAATCTGTTGCATCCCAATCATGACCGACGCCGTATATCCGGCCGACAGACGGAAGGGGACGGACCATTCTCATCACCACTCACGCATCTCGTTCGAAATTCACGACGTGCGACCTCAGCTAACACGGCTCTGTTCCAACAGTTGAAACAGCCCTCGGCGATCCAAGCACCACGACACACGACGGGCAGCTCCAGTAGCTTCACTAAGAGCTTTGGCCCTGGCCGACATGCACCGACAGAACGTCCCCCAACAAGAGCCAGCAGACCAACTCACGCAAGGTCAAAAAGTCAGGCACCGCGCCCGCGGACCGCGCATGGGCATCGTCTCGAAGAACCAGCCGAGCCCTCAGACGGAAACAGTATGACACAGTCTTCTTCGAGTCTCGACACTTCACATCCCCCACCCCTTCACGTCACCAAAAATAGGTCACAACACGATTCTCAACTGCTCCCAAATGCCAGGACAAGCTCCTTGATCAATCGCTTCGATAACTTGAGCTTGGACGAGCAGGAATCACATGAGCAGGCCATTCCAGTGAACGTCCAATTCTCCCAATCCACTTCACAGCTTCCGCGATTTCCTATCATGTCGCTTTCTAGCATCGATGAGCGCAGCCATTCGAACGATGCTCTGGCGGGCCAGATGGGGCTCCTTGGGGGGACCTAGCATGTGAATCTCAAGACGCCATCTCAGCGCCAGATCCATCGTCAGTTTGATAAGCTCGCAGACACGATTTGCACCATCAAGACAAATTCTCCCATCAAATACAGATCACCACGCAAGAACTTCCTAACAAGAGACTCTGAGCTAACTGATTTTGAAGCATTCGATGTCGACGGACGAGTCGGAGATATGGAGTCGCAATTCAAGGAGCTCAAGGAGATGGTGAACTCTAGTCTCACACAACGGAAAGGCCAAGAAGAAGCCATGGACCTCGTAAAGACCAGAGGTTCGCTTCATCACCTTCAAACGCATGACTTCTTATTGACGAGAGCATAGTTTCCGAGCTCGAGGGTGACCGGAAGCGCCTTGAAGCCCGCAACGAGAACCTTCTGACGGATCTCGATGCATCTCGAGATGAGACCCGACATTTGCGACACGAGATGGAGAAGCAGAAATGGGACTATCAACGTCAAATAGACGAGCTGAACAAGAACCACAAAGACGTCGTCGAAGACCTTTCAAGACAGCACAGGGACGCGGTCGACGATCTCAGCCGCGAGCTGGACCACCTCAAAAGCGAAGAGGCAAGAGAACACGAGCAGAAGATGGAAGGTCTCACGAGACACTATCAGCAAGAGCTCCAAGACGAGAGAGAAAAGCGGGATCGTGAGATCCAGGAGCTGCGCATGCGCATGGGCAACGACCGACAGGACACCGACCTAGCTTTACAACGGAAGGACCGAGAGCTTGATGAACTCCGCTCAAGGAATCGCCAGCTGAGTGATGATCTGGACAGGGAACACAGCCTCAAGTCCAGTCTGCAGAATAACATCTCCGAACTCTCTGCTTCCAACACAACACTCGAAGCTAAGATCAACTCCCTCAAATCTCATGTCGAGTTCCTCGAATCCGACAACCAAGCCCAATCTGACTCCTTCGCAAACATGGAGGCGCGTCTGCAAGAGGCGCTGCGAGTTGCGGATGAAGCCAGAGAGAAGCTGATTAAGGAGGAAACAGAGCGCCGGGTGCTCTTCAACAAGTACCAGGAACTCAAGGGTAACATTCGGGTTATGTGCCGTGTGCGCCCCGTCCTTGATGAGAGCGAAGGCGATCAAGCCAAGATGGCCTTCCCTGACGACAAGACTTCTGCAGAGATCGTTATGGCCGGTCCCGAGGAGAAGAGCAGCCTTGGCGTTGTTTCAAGGAAGAGTTATCCTTTCGAGTTTGACCGTGTCTTTGTGCCCGGCACACAGAATGAGGAGATCTTTGGCGAGATTTCGCAAATGGTGCAGAGCGCACTGGATGGCTACAACGTTTGCATCTTCTGCTATGGCCAAACAGGATCTGGCAAGACTTTTACAATGTCATCGCCTGATGGCATGATTCCCAGGGCCACGCACATGATCTACGACACTATCAACAAGCTGAAGGAGAAGTCATGGTCTTACACGATGGAGGGTTCCTTCATCGAAGTCTACAACGAGGAACTGAACGACCTCCTCACTCGTAACGGCGGGCCTGAGGAGAAGTCGAAGAAGCTTGAGATCCGCCACGACGAAAATCGCAAGCAGACTCATATTGCGAACTGCAGGTCCGTTCGTCTGGACTCGCCTTCCAAAGTTGAGATGATGCTGGATGAGGCCCAGAAGAACAGGTCCGTTGCCGCGACGAAGGCCAATGAGCGGTCGTCGCGTTCCCACAGCGTTTTCATTCTGAAGCTTGTAGGAGAGAACTCTGCGACAGGCGAGCGTTGCGAAGGCACGCTGAACCTTGTCGATCTTGCCGGCTCTGAGCGTCTGAAGCATTCGCAAGCAGAGGGCGACCGTATGAAGGAGACGCAGAGCATCAACAAGAGCCTGAGCTGCTTGGGCGATGTGATTGAGGCCCTGGGCAAGGGCTCGGGACATGTCCCCTACCGCAACTCCAAGTTGACGCATCTGCTGCAATACAGCCTGGGGGGTAACAGCAAGACGCTCATGTTCGTCATGGTCTCGCCGCTTGAGACCCATCTCAAGGAGACTCTGACGAGCTTGAGGTTCGCTACAAAGGTACGCCATCAAACCAATGAGCATCATGTTTGAGATGACCACTGACATACTTTAGGTGCACAACACCCACATTGGTACAGCCAAAGCGACGAAGAAGATCAAGGGTGGGGACTCATAGGAACCAGTGCCCAAGGACAGAAGGACCCCAGGACGCAAAAGCTCGCACTGAGATGCAGCTCAGGATATTCTTCCTGGTGCATTTTAACTTCCATGATGATGATCAAAGGTGTTTTTGGAATTTCGGAATGTCTTCTACTACTGTCTGACTTCCCTGGAGTTTTGTGGCGCATTGGCATGAAAGAGGCAGGCAGCGCGCCTTTGATGGGTTGGATGCGGCACTATGTCAAACATGATGCACTACTGTAGTTATATTGGAAACACATGGTATACAAGATGATGTCTCTCCCTCCTCATATGATTGAGTTGAGTTGGGGATACAGTGATGCTGCATATGCCCGCCTCGGTGCAGCTGTTGGTTGCTGAATGGGGGACCCCACCTGTCGGCGCGTATGGAGCTCGTCGTCGGGGGGCTGCATGTTTGTTGGCTTTGTCCGGCTTGCATTAACCGCCAGTCGAGGAGCCATTGCGCTCGCCTCGACGAAGCGACACTCCTTTCTCCTACGACATCATCAGCATCCATAATTGATATTGAGTGTCTCGTCGTTTTCGCCTCTGGAAGGCCTGCGTATCGACCTTTGACGTAACCTGGTCCCTGCGAGCGAAGCGACATCTCGACACATAACGAACATCACCCAGGTTCTTTCATAATCCGGAATCCCGAGAATAGCAGACCGAACTCTCCATTACGCCCACTACAGTTCATAATGACTGCAAGGAGAGGTCTCGAACAGTCCATGTGGGCAGGGCATGCTCCTTCGTTCTCCAACCACCGCTCTCGCTCCGTCCCTCCAACCTCTCCGACCTTCCACAACCATAGCGACGGCACGACCTCCTCCGCAAAACCATCCACGATACCAGCTTCCTCGACATCCACCTCGACTGCCACTCGATTCCGAACGCACGGCCCCGTCGGCGACCTCAGCCCAGCGCAGGCGCTGCATAGATTCGAGCAGACCTGTAAGCGGCTGCGGTGGAAGATGATCGACCTCTTCCACTCCCTAGAGCGAGCCTCGTCACCTGAGACGTGGGGTTTTGACCCGGAGGATGCAGAGGCGAACTTCAAGGTCGACTTCCACGAATCATACGTCTGGATCGAGCAGGCGCTGGTATTCCTCCAGCTCGTCTTTGGGGTTGTGATAGCACGCGGCGGAGGCAGCAGCGGGGGCGCAACGCATGCGTATCATCATAACGTGCTGCAAGCGCTCGCGGACGCAAAGAGCCCTCTGTACGCGCCGCTGGGGAAGGGGGTCGTGAAGGAGGCGCTGTGGAAGGCTAAGGAGCTTAGGAATCGGTGGAAGCCGGTTGGACAGGAGGAGGAGGGGAAGGAGGCGCCGCCGTGGAAGATGTATGATGTGAGGTGGATAGTGACGACGATCATGGGGGGCTTGGAGGAGGCTTGGGTCCTGGCGAGGGACAGAGCTGGTAGCGATGGAAGAGAGGGGTTTGAGGAGGGGGAGAAGGAGGAGGGATGGAGTTGGATGATGGAGGATGGGGATACAGAGATGATGGATGTTTAGGCTGCTCGGGGTCGCTCTTCACGCTGGCAAACGAATCGGATGCTGAGAAGAGAGGAGCCTTTGAGTCTTGAGAGAACTGTCAGAACTGTCGATGGAAGACGAGAGGACACCCATTGATGGACTGGCAGAGCCCCTTCCTCACGAGGAGCGGATACTACGGCATGCGGCAACGGAAAAAAACCTGAGATACCAATTTGAAGCATGGGAGGCTTGCCCCTGCTGGAGACGTATAGAGAGACAGAACCTAGGAATACGACGCATTGATGCAACTCGTGCTGTCGTTTGGTTGAGAAGGCATTTCACTACCTGTCAGTCTCACCCTGTCCTCTCATTCAGGTAGGAGAGCCGCGGTTTGGAGCAGGATTGCCTCCGAGTCTGGTCAGTGATCTTGTAGATTATGTCGGATAACAGCAGTTCACATCATGGCGAAGGCTCCGCTCGTCTTGTTGTCTGTCTGGTGTCGTCTGACATGAGAACAGCTTTGGAAAGAAATGACATGTGAACAAGGCGAGGGTGGGCTTTTGGGCGTGTAGTGGTCTCCATAGCAGTTGGTCTTTGGCTCTGAGACACATCTCTTTGTAGTTATTATATCTCAGACTAGGTAGGCGGAATACAAGTCAGTTGCTCACTGGTGGTATCAATGAGCCAAATGCAGAGTGACCAAAGTAGGTGCATCAGATCCCCACCAAGACCGATGCGATGTTCACCGTCAATATGGGAGAAGCAGATTCGAAGCGATGATCGGCTTATTATGTGATATGAGGGTCTAATCTATACACACAGGTTTGCAGCATTGGAGCAAGTGCTCCGTAGCGACCACGCAGAACAGACCCAGAACGCGTCATAACATCTCGAACCCATGACAGCAACACTCACCTTTTCCCTCTGAGCACCTCTACATCGCGATCGTAGCCTTACTATCCTCCACAATTTGTATCCTCTGAGCTGCCAAGCATGACCAGCTGTCATTCTTCCTGCAGCTACTTCAAGGGGCGCCCCTCCCACGGCCCTCGTTGAGCTTCCTTCTACACCCACTTGCGACATAACCGAATTCGACATCCTTCCACATTATATCATACCCAATTACCTTATATAAAAGTATTTCCTACACATATTCATCATGCAGCGCATCGTGAATCCTTCAACTATTCGCCAAGGACTTCGCTTCGCCCCCTCACAGCAAAGACTCTTCTCACATACACCAGTCCTCCGAAAGACGCTCGACCCAAATAGCATGTCTGCCAAGGACGTCGCATCGGAGCTGGCCAAGGCCGAGACGCAGAAGACGGGTACTGGTCCTGTCGCTGGATGACCTGCCGGTACGTTCTGGAGTCTTCCCTTTTGTCATAGAAACATGTTATGCTGACTTGCTTCGAAGCCACTGCCCAGAGCATCAAGGACAAGCAGGGCAACCTGGCTGATAAGGTCCACGAGGTTGCCGGGAAAGCCCCCGGAGACATCACCAAGGAGGATGCTGCCAAGATGCAGTCGCGAGAGGTGAGAATAGTCATCATGCATTTGTCGAGGGAGACACTAACAAAAGTCTTTAGGACCGCATCCTCGGCCAAGAGGCACGCGGCTCAAATAGCCTCGCCTCGGAGGTGCAGTCGCAGGCCGACAAGAATGCTTCTCAGCAGTAATGAAAAGTATGGTTGAGGGAAGATCACTTGTACGATAGCGCTAGACACGGGGTGGTCTGCATCGGCGTCATGAGTTTCGACGAATAGATCCTAGCTGCACGATAACGAAGCGGTGTCTGTTCAACGATAGCCTTTTATAGTCCCGGTGTCCCGTGAATATGCTTTTACGCACAAATTCAACTTTGTCTCGCGGGGTCCAGCGTCACCTTGTTGCCCGTGATGGCGTCAATCTCGTCCATCACCTCGGGCGTCAACTTATCCATGATCTTCAACGCACCAATCGAGTCCTCGACCTGCTCCGGCTTGCTCGCTCCCATGATCACCGTACTGACCCTCTCATTCTTCAGACACCACGCCACCGCCAGCTGACTCTGCGAAACGCCCAGCTTGTCCGCCACGCTCTTCAGCTTCCTCACCGTCTCAATCTCTTTCTGCCAGGAGTCGTTGCCGATCTTGGTTCTCATAAAGTCCGCGAAGCCGTCCTTGCTGACCTCGAAGCGCGAGCCCGGAGGTGGCTTGCCGTCGATCACGTCGTTGTACTTGCCGGAGAGGATGCCGGTCTTGAGGGGGCTGAAGGTGGTGAGGCCGAGGCCCATGCGGGAGTAGAGGCGTTGGAATTCGCCTTCAACTTTTTGGCGGACGAGGATGTTGTAGTGTGGCTGCTCGACGACGGGTCCGATGAGGCGGAGATCACGCGCGATGCCGACCTAAGTGTAACTCGTATTAGCTATCATTTATCGGGGTGATATCTGCGAGAGAAGACGAACAGCCTCGTTGATCTCATCGGCACTCCATTCGGAGGTGCCCCAGTAGAACGCCAGGCCGCGGTCGATAACGTGGTTGAAGGCGCGGACGGTCTCTTCCATGGGCGTGAGGCGATCGGGACGGTGAGCGTATACGATGTCAACGTATCGAAGGTCCATTCTTGCGAGAGATGCCTCGAGGCCCTCGACGATGTGCTTGCGCGAGAGGCCGTGGTTGTTGACGAGGATCTCACCATTTGCTGCGCCCCAATTGACCTCTAACAGGATAGTATGTGAGCCACTTTGCTGCCTTCAAGAGCAACGAGAACGAGTAGAGGAGAAGTGGTGCGGGGACGTACTGGCAGTGATGACCAAGTCACTCCTCTTCCAGCCGAAATGCTTGATGGCTTTTCCCATGACGACCTCTGCCTGACCGGCCGAGTAGTTCTCCGCCGTGTCGAAGAAGTTGACACCAAGATCGTAGGCTTTCTTCATGCAAGCAAAAGTGGCATCATCGTCGGTGTAGCCGCCGTAGGTCATCCAGCCTCCGAGGCCGATGGCGGAGACGTGAAGACCAGAGCGGCCGAGGCGGCGGTAGGGCATGCCGGTGTTGCGTGGTTCAGGATGGGCCATCTTGAAATTGTTGTGACGAGGGTGGTGAATGGTTTGGGAGAGATGACGAGGAGGGTTGATTGAATGAGTGAGGAAAAACGTGAGAGCTTATAAGCAGACCAGCTGCAGTGAAGAGTTGGAAGGTTGCATCGTTGGGGAAGTTGGTAGCAGCGAACCCCTCACCCTCAGTCACCCCCGCACCTGCGCTGTGAAGTTCATCCTGAGCTACAATGCGCTGGAAACTTGATTAGCAAGCTTCCAAGTCTTGCGTGTTGTCAATGGAAGATGGTGTGTGGTCGGTCGGGATGTAACCGACGCATGTGGCCTGTGCTTGTTGCATCCGTGTAAGCGCGACTTTGTTGGCCGAAAGACTCACTCGCCGTGATGAGAGGGATCGAGGCTTGACCGAAGTCGGGGTCATCTTAGACTCTTGCACCTGCATTAGCTCCGGTAAAATTGTCGGGGTGTGCCCGTGCATGTTTTGGTGTAGTACGGAGTACATAGAAGCAGATCCAGACGAAGGAGTTTCGGTGACTTGGAGTAGCTCCACTGGCTGCCTGACTGGGAATGTGGCTTGCAACGAGGGTGAGACCCTGCTGGATGAGGTCATGCTGTCAATTGAAGGAAGATCAAATAGCCAGGTCGATTGAGATGATCAATGTTTTCATGAGGCCATCAATTGATGCATCCCACATGGTGCTGCGGTTGATCCTGGCTGTCCTTTCTGATGTTCAGCGTAGATCCACTGGCAGATCCCCTACGGGCACTTGATCCCCCTAACTCCAGTCGGCGTGGGGCATCGTTCAGGCACATCATGTCTCTGGAGGATGCTCGGCAGGGGTCCAGCTCCAGCTCAGCTCCAGCAGCTCCAGAGTCATGACGACAAGACTCGAATTTGAGACCACAGCCGCAACTTGACATCGTCACTGTCTCACTCCCATTCATCACAGCCATGGCCCCTCATCGACGCCAGGATTGACATCTCAATCACAATCTCCAGCCAGCTATCTCTGCACTATATGCTCTCACGACTTGCACAATTCAGGATACCACCAACCTCCAACACCACCCTCTCTCGTCGCATCATGGCTCAAGCAAGCAAAAATGATCCTCCTCCACGCCGCAGCGCAAGGAACGCGACAAAGCCCACAGACGCAAATACCGCCGTCAAATCCGAACCCAAAAGCCCAAAGAGAATAAAACGCGAGGCCAGCCCCTCATCACCCGTAAAGACACCCGCCAAGCGTTCAAAACCATCTCCATCCGCCACCTCTTCGGCGTCACCAGCAAAATCCCCAAAGACACCCTCCGATAAAGCTGCTCTCCTGCAAGCCCGCAAGCTCAAATCCTACGGCAACAAATCTCCCTTCCCGGACTTCCCGCATCCTACGCCAGAAGAGTCCCATTTAGCCCGTCGTATCCTCTCCTCACTTCATGGTGATCGTCAACGTCCTACCGAGATCAAAGCACCGACCTCAAGCGCAGGATGTGGCAACTCGCCCTCTGTGCTAGATGCCCTCGTGCGTACCATTTTATCCCAGAACACAAGCGATAAGAACAGCAGTCGGGCAAAGAAGAGTATGGATGCAGAGTACGGTGGGAGTGATCGCTGGGAGGAGATCGTCAAGGGTGGTCAGCCGAGACTGCAGAAGACGATCCAGTCGGGCGGACTGAGCGTCGTCAAGAGCAAAGTCATCATCAGTATCCTTGAGCAGGCCAAGGAGAAGTACGGAGAGTATTCTCTCGACCACCTCTTCCAGGCCTCCAACGACGACGCCATGCGCGAAATGTTGTCATTCCAGGGTGTAGGCCCAAAAACGGCCAGCTGTGTGCTTCTCTTCTGCCTCCAGCGAGAGAGCTTCGCTGTCGATACACATGTTCACCGTATCACTGGTCTTCTCGGCTGGCGACCTCCAAACTGTTCCCGAGAGGAGTCTCATCAACATCTGGATGCTAGGATTCCCGACGAGGACAAGTATGCCCTCCATGTCCTGATTATCAGCCACGGCAAGAACTGCGAAGAGTGCAAGGCGGGCGGCAAGAGCGTGGGCAAATGTGAGCTGAGGAAAGCGTTCCGTAAGAGCAAGGTCAAGGGTGAGGCGGGCGAGGATGTCAAGCTGGAGGAGATAGACCAGATCAAGAAGGAGGAAGAGGAGGACTGATGGGGTTTGGCCAGGCGTTTGGGTGTGTTTCTCCTGTTCCAGTGTCTCGCCGTTCATCGGGCCATAGGGGCTTTTGTTGTACTATTAATGTAGCGCGTCCTGTGGAAGCTCTAGTACGATCCAGCCGGTACATCTCACAGTGTTTGACAGCCATTCCACACGTCAAGGTACTCGCATGTTGATCAAGTGATATCTATCGATGATCTCAAACGCTGACTGCCCAATCAGTCCACTTCGTCTATATGGTACACTGCCGGAGGGCATGGGAGAACCTTCGTACGTCACAACCCCAACTCTCATACAGTCCTTTCCTCCGTCTCCACGGCAATCGACTTCTCGACTGGCTTGAAGTCACCCTCCACAGCGCGAGGCTGCTCGCCAGTGTATCCACTGCATCACAAGTCAGTCAACCCATCTCTCTCAGCCGAACTCGCAACAAGGAGCACTCACAAGATGACATCGAACTCCTCCATCGTCTTTCCCTTCGTCTCTGGGAGAAGGAAGAAGGCCCACACGGTCGCGAGGAGCATCCAGCCCGCGAAAAAGAACCACACACCGAACTCGAGAGACGCGAAGATGTAGGGAAGCGCCTTGGCCAGGACAAACTGCGTGAGCCACTGGCACAGCGCAGCCCACGTTCCTGTTAGATTACGAAGGCTGCCCGGGAAGATTTCGGCGCTAAAAATCCACGGGATCCCGTTCAGCCCAAAGGACCAGCTTTAAACGTATTGGTCAGCAAGTAATTAAAGCATGAGGCTGTTGTTGCGGTTGTGGTGATGATCGCGATGTTGGATGATGTTGGTGACGATGGTGGGGCAGTTGGTGGTGGTGGTGGTGGTGGGGCGGGGACTTACAAGACGGAGTAGATCATAATCATGGCTGTGGCTGCTTTACCACCAGCTGCGGTCGAAGAAGAGAGCTCCTTGCCAGCGGCCATAATATCGGCAGGGTGGCCAATCTTGACATACGCGCCGACGAAGCAGAGGCACAAAGCGCAGGCCAAAGAGGAGATGATGGTTGGGTTGCGACGACCCCAGATGTCAATGAGCGCGCCGTAGAAGATGATGGACGCAACAGCCTTGACTAGGCCGTAAATGCCGGTGTAGAGAGCGACGTCGGTGATGCCCAGGGACCCGAAGAGAGTAGGAGAGTAGTAATTGATGGCTGTGCCGGATTAGTTTGAGCACGACAGCAGATTTGGATGAAAAGACGATACGTACCAGCAGCACCGGACATGTTCTGCAGAGCGAATGCGCAGAAGACAAGGATGACACGGTTGCGCATGCCCTTTTGCATCAGCATGTGAATGGCGCCCCGGAAAAGAGCCCAGGGTCCCGATCCCGAGCCGTAGCGAGAAGCGATTTGATCTTCCTCAGCTAGACGAGCGCGGATCTGAGCGACCTCCTCCTGAAGATCTATGCAAAACACATCCGTCAGCAGCTCGTAGAAGAGCCCAAGCTCAACGAAGACTTACACTGATGATCCCGAGGAATCCTCCTCAACGCCTCTAGAGCTTGGAAAGCCTTCTCGTCATGTCCCTTCCTGAACAGCCAAAGCGGACTCTCGTGCAGCATGAACCCGCCAATGAGTAACATTCCGCATGGGATGATTTGCACAGCCATCGGCACGCGCCAGCTGGCGGCTGAGTTGACGTTCATGTTCTGATTAATGCCGTAGTTGATCCAGAAGCCGATGAGGGCGCCGCTCTGGTACGTGACCTCGAAGAGACCTGTGAGAATGCCGCGAATAGAGCTGATGGACATTTCGGCGATGTAGCTGGGGACGGTGGCGGTGATGGCACCGCAGGCGAGGCCGGTGAGAGCGCGACCAGCATCTGCGAGATGATGTCAGTGGTTATGGACGTTCAGCAGGGCCCTTTCCGTTCATGCTTACAGATGTAAGAGAGGTGCCTAGTCGCGACGGTCATGAGGATGGCGCCGATCATGAAGACGACACCGCTGGTCTGCAAAGCCCATTTACGACCGACCTTCTCCGTGACTATAGTTTCCAAAGTCAGCAATGATACCTCATATTCACCCCACGAAAGGATCGGATCACGCACTCAGGTAGCAGAAGATGGCGCCGAAGAAAGCACCGGCCTGGAACGCCGAGGTGATGTCGCTCGAGACGGTCTTTGCGATGTCGGGGGTGACATTGAAGTCGCGGACGAACGCGGCACGCGCGATCGTCGTGCCAATGAATGCCGAATCGTAACCAAAGCTAGACATCAAAAGCTCGATCAGAAGATGCTCTCCAAAGACTACCATGTGCCTCTCAAGAGATGAAACTTACAGAAGGGAGCCAGTCGCGATGATGGAGGCCTCGGTGTACAGCCTCCAATTGTACACCTCGGGAGGAGTCGGGCGATCCTCGACAGCTCTGAACCCGCCCATCTTGAAGTGTCACTAGTAAATCACCAAAGTCCAAGGTTCAAAAGGGAAAGAGAAAGTCGGTAAAGAGACAGAGCCTCGTGAGAAGCACCGGAATGAGGGTAGAGAGTACACCGAAGTCGAGCACAGCTGTCACATCGCGAAAACACAACAGGCTACCACTAGAATATATATCGAACCCGATCAGTTCACCCACGGGGCACCACACGCACGCGACGACCCACGGGGTCAAGAAAAGATGCGGGCCCCCAGCTTCGCATCCGGGGACTGCTGCCGGTATCCTCCCACATTTCCAGCGCCAGTCCCCGGCCTCACCCGCCTACTCTCAGTTCCCCCAAACTACTACTATGCGGGTGGGCAGAGCTCCCTCTGGGGTTCAGTGGGTGCGAGGCTGAGAAGAAACAAAGTTGCCGAAAGAACGGGGAAGAGAATCGGCGAATAGAGGAGGGATGCGACTCCCGAGCCGATAGAGGCGGAGACGCTGGTGGTGGTCAAGAAATAGACTTTTAAATCACATGGGTTCACAGGCCCCGTAACGGAGCCAGAGCTGGTGGAATGCCATCAGGTAATCCTGCTAGCAGACTCAATAGGTATCGTAAAGAATTGGTCTCGGTGTGGAGGCTACGCCGGCTGCTGATGGGGCCTAGTGCGAGTCATGGCTGCGAGCCGTCGACGCGAGGGAGTCACATGGCGAGCAAACGGCTGTTACCGGCCTGTCGGTTTCGATCGTTTGTTCAACATGAGAATGAGAAGGCGCATGACCTCATGATCGTGAAACATCTGGTCTCGACCCTTGCCTGTTCTTCAGCTGCATTTGTGTCTTAAGGTACCTCAGTAGCTCAGCAATGAGCTCGTACATCTCGTGTGACAAGCCAAGCCGCGTAGCGTCCGGAATCTCGGTAGTCGAGCGAGCAGCCAAGAATGCTGAACCCTGCGCATGAGAAGATCGCCACGACGTAAAGGAAGCATCAAAATCTTGTTCCATGCGAAATCTTCGTGTGTTCACGACGAACAAAAGAAAGATGCTGAGGTTTGCCGTCGTTCACAAGTCAATTGAAGGAAGCTCCCGTTGCAGAGTCTGTACTGGTGGTTAAACATTGGCCCGGCACGAAACCAGCCATCCAAACAATCGATAGTGAGCAGGTTTACTATGACGATCGATCTATCAATCGTAGCGCCAATCCCCTTTGCGTGAACCGGGATACTGATGCGCTATCCAACGGCACTCTTCGGTGTGTCCAGGTGCTGTTGGCGAATCAGCCCTCGCTTAGCGCGTGGCTGTCCGTCGGGTATCGATCCGACGGCAGTCTTGTCTGCCGAAGGATGGGCCTTGTCACTCCGACCATGTTAGTTTGTTAGAGGTGCATAGTTGTCATTTGCGGCCAGAGAAGTCGCGAATCGAGGCGTCCGGAAGCTTTCAATGGTTCCTGTATCATGATACTGTTGCGCGTGACGTCTCATACAATCGCGAACTCGGCGTTGAACACGGCGTGCATAACCGTTCGGATATCCATCCTCCCCTTGGCGGCTTCCTGCCGCGCCTGTACCTCTTCAATTACCTGCGCCGTGATGCGCGCGTTTCCCACAACCTTCTCCATCCCCAAGATTTGCTCCCTGATCCAGACCCTTTCCTGACTGTTCTGCTCCTCCACAGCGAGCATCAGCAGAGGCCAGAGCATGTTTGCAGGCATCGCGTCACCGGTATCCAGATCTCGCGCGATAAGCTTGGCGAGCCGACGGATTTGATAGAGTGATTCCGCGGCCTCCTTCGATATGGGGAAGGTCTTGTAAGCAACACGGTGCAGGTGGATCTTGCTGGCGTAGTAGTTTGCGAGGTAGGTCCGGAAGGCCCGTGAAAGAGCTCGTGCGAGATGATCGGATATGTGTGGCTGTGAAAGTTTGCCGGCCACAGCGTAGTCCATGAGAGCTGGTCGCTGCTCGTACAGCGTTCGAAGGTCTGTAGCGATCACAGAACCAATGTTCATGACATCTGTTTCATCTTCCACCGTGCCACGCGAGCGATGCCATGGGTCGATCTTCGAGATCCGAGCCATGAAGCTCTGAACCTTCTGGAAGAAGATAATACCCGGTTGATAGAGCACCTGGAATAGCATGTCCTCCACATCGTCGTCCGTAGCCTGCTCGTCGGCGGCATCACCACCGCCATCGAAGCTGGATGGAGGTGCCTCCACCAACGCCAGCTCATCCTCTTTGGACAAGAAGATACCATCACCTCCAGCCGATACTGCTTTGCCGTCTAGGAGTCGAAGCCACAACAGGACTTTCTTCTCTACCGCCGAGAACTTGCTCTTGTTGCCATCCTGAAAGATTGTGTAAGCTCGCTTCAGATGGGCATACGCGCCGTCCAGTCTGTTCTCCAGGATGTCCACGTAGCTCAGGAAGAAGAGTGCCGCCAAGAGATACTCGCGCTCGGAGCTGTGGTCGACTGAGGATGAGTAGTGATAAGCGGATAGCTCATCAATTGCATCTTGATAATGCTTCGTATCGCTGAGAGCCATTGTCCCGTTCTGACGACTCAAGAGTAGGTTGGAGAAAGCCAGAATGGCTGAGCGAACCATGGCCGACATCTGCGCCATTTCATAGAACGTCTGGCGCATCGCCAGCCAACGCTTTTGTGATTCGACCTCCGCTAATACCGGCGGGGTGCCTGCAGTTCTGAAGAACTCCAATAAGCTCTCGGTATCCACAGATAACACTGGTCTTTCCATCTGTCCTTCCATGTTTGGGGTGACAGGATGGTGAGGTAAAGCGACTGGGGGCTGTCGCTCTGAGAAATCTAATGGCGGGCTTGTGATCTGCGGAAACAGTGCTTAGCCCCCTGACATTCGTTCTCTTGCAATCGACGTCACGCTTGAAGTTCTTTAGACTCACCATCATCTGGCTGTTCAGGCCAACATTATGGCCAAAACCTGGGTTGGTCTGTTGCCAAAAGTCGCCTGAATCCCACATAAACGAAGCATAGTCGAATACTTCATCCACTGCATGTGGTGCATGCGACACTGATGCTGCCGACGAGACATCTGTGCCGGGAGACCTCGTCGGTGCGGCTGCTGGCGTCGTCGCTGAAGACAGTCGCCTTTGCTGCGCCTGTGTCTGCGCGCGCGGTCGCCATCTGCACTCCATATTCAGTCTCTCGCAATGCGAGCATCTTGGTCGCTGTTCGTCGCATTTCACTTTGCGACGTCTCGGTATTGGTTAGTCCTCGTCTCAGACCCCGCAACGAAGGTGAACTCACTTGCAGGTCACGCAACCCTCGCGTGAACGCAGGTAGCGTCGTCCGGATGTCGCAACCCGAGGCGAATCGGTTGAGTCTTCTTCGGCCATTGTTCATTCAGATTTGTCGGCGTGATATGCAGGAATTGTAGCGTCGCCAAGTGGTGCGACAGGAAACCCAAATCTGAAGCCAAGCTCGGGGTTCTGAATATCGACTAGCCCCATCACCTGACTTGAAAGCCTGGGTCCGCAGTACCACACGCATCATTGAGCAAAGGCCGCGTGAATAGCCTCGATCCTGTGTGTCTTTGTCTGGTATCGGCATTCCTAGACGGGAAGCGGAATTAATCGCAGACTCATTATCCTCAGCTACTGGCTCCGGCATAAGGCGCTTGCGACCATGCCTTACGAAGATCGTCGCCGAGAGATTCTGCCCACCAGGGCGACTTCTCACACGCGCTGTCGAGCATCACAAGGATACTCTCGCGCTCTCGATCGTCCTGCGCAAACAGTCCAGCTGATCTCATTGTTAGCATGGACATGGATAAGAGTACGCCGGTCACCAGTCAGGGCGCTTGTGTGCGTACGGTGCACCTACCAATGAAGAGGCACTGCGAACACATCATGCTCGATGCATCGTCCGTCATGGCCAGGGCGATGCCACACACAACACGGATCCAACTCTGTACAGTGCGCAGGCGTTCCAGGTACACATCTGTGCCCCCTAGGCAGGGTTCGTTGATGCAAAGCAGGATCTTCGAAACGTAGTGAACTTGGGTTGCGATACCTAGAAGGTCAGCGACTGGATCAACTGCGCGTGCACCCAGAAACATACCGAAACACGAAGGGTAAATGGATATTGGCCGGAACGCGGAGCGGCCTTCATGGGGCCTTGTCGGCAGAGGGGTATACTCTACGCCGACATGGCGGTTCCATTCATCGAGTAATTGGTGCAATTGCCTGGCGCGTTCGAGCCTCTCCACCATCCTAACCTGCCCATCTGAAGTTCCAGACTCCAGGCAACAGAAGCTGACTACCTGTGCCATGATCCATATTGCCCTGGTAGCATGCTCATGCGGGCTCAATTCGGCGTAAGACTTGGTTGGGTGCCACGTTGTGTAGGTTCTTCTCTTTTCGCGAAAGGCAGCCCAAATGTCTTGTCTCAACCATGCCCACCAGACAGCACTCTCAACACCATCAGTTTCAACGTTGATCTTCTGAGAGCGAAGGATCCAGAAGACGCCCTGAAGATGGCGGTCCCAGTCCTTACGTGAGCCCGTCAGCATCTCGTAGATGGAAATGGTGAGAGTGGTGGCAAGAAGCTCCTGGCTTGTTTGATACGAGGAGTAGCGCATAGCCTTTTGCACATAGTGGAGGGTTTGGTCATAGTATTGCAATGGTGTGTGGTGGTCGTTGCGTTCGATGGCGTTGGATTCTGGGTCCACGGAGGCGTAATGGCAGGAGACCGCCAGCACGGCATTCATCAGTCCCGCATTACGGAGCTGCTTCTGTCAGCTTTGCGCGAATGAGCTCAGTTTTCCGGGTCCATGATTACTCACAGCAAGTCTGGAGACGACGGCGGAAAAAGTTCGCCGAGGGTCAAAGAGATCCAACTATAATAATATCAGCAAAGCCCCGGTACATAGTGCAACGAACCCTACCACTGAGCTGATCTGGTGCACGAAGACGTCGAACAAGATCTGTTCCCTCGTAATGAGTGGTATATCATCAGCAGCCTGCCAGAGTCGCTTTTCCATCAAGCGCCTGGACGTGCCAGCCGCGCTTGGGTCCGTAAACCGGTCCAAAAGCCCTTGTGTCTCACCATTTTGAACCTCGTCGTCGACGATCCGTGTTGCTTGCTGCAGTGGAGTGACTTCTGATTCGTCTCGCCCTTGGAAGTGCCTTCTATCTTGGACCATATCAGATTCATTCGGGGTGGCCGCCACGGTTTGTCTGCCCGCATCACTGGCTAAGAGGTCAAACCAACGCAGTGCCGCAGGATTGCCTCGTGCGGCAGCCGCATCTGAGCCGAACTCATAGTACTCCTGGGGCGAGAGATGGCTGTGAGAGATGCCGCTTATGCTTTCACGCGTGTCTCTCAGAGGCAGAGCGGAGCTACCAACAGATGCTTGGACTAGCCTGTCCAGACTGCTGAAGGACGGATCACTATGAGCTGCAGGACTTGTGGCAGCCATGAGCGGCTCATGATCACGACGGAGAGCTGCAGAGCTTCCGGGGGTGAGAGCTACGGAAAGTGAGGCGACAGTCTGGGCTGATGGCGAGGCTCCCTGTGGCGAATGGGACGTATTGGCAACTGTGCTGCGGAGGAGGCGGATAAGCTCGTTCTGTCCATCTGCAAGCTCGGACAATTTGCGCAAAATCTCCAGGCTGGCCGAGTCGAAGCTGTTGATTGTCAGTGAGTACGACACGGGTCAATGAATGGCCAGGGCTGGGCCAGGGTCAGGCCTCATACGAGGAATGGTCGTGTTGCTTGCCGTCGTAGCTACACTTTGCGCCGATGGAGGAGCAGAATCCGCAAGTCGGCTGGATATTGTCGCACTTGGTCTTTCGAGCGCGACAGAGATGGCAGGCCCGTATAGAGCGTTTTCGGGGATAGCGAAGCTCAGCGGAGCTCTGCTCGCTCGGCCTCTTGTGATGCGGTTTGGAATCATCTTGTGCTGCAGCATCCCGCTCCAGGCTGTGAGGTGACTTGTGGTTCTCCGTGGCGGCAGGGGCGACCTCGTCGCGCTCCGCAGGGCGCGGGTCTGGGCTCCAAGGGCATAGCGACATGACTCAGGAGATGATTATTGTAGAGATGGGATGAGAAGGCATTGTCGGCGCGTTGAGAGGTGAAGTGAGCTGGGTCAAGAAAGACGCTGTGACCTAGTGACATTCGGACAAACATGTGAGGGACCTGGAGGCGGCTAAGGGGCCCCCCTGCACGGGTAGCAAGACGCCCAAAATATGCGCCGGCGTCAAGGCTGTTCAGGTGCCTGTCAGTACGCCACTTTAGCGTCGCATGGCAAACCCAAGGCTCGGTAGAATTGAAAGCCAGGGGTGTGTCGGGCGCCGTCGTGGTAAAAGATAGGATGGATGCAACCTCACCGGCCCATACTAGGATGCAACAAAGTCCTTATGGTGTCTGAAAAGGGGCTATTTGCGGCACGGATATTCTAATTCTGATGAGATACCTAGTAACCTGATGGACGGCTGCGAACGCTCCTCTTCCTGCTTCACCCCTCAGTCGCAATGGGTCACCGTTGCAGGGTATCTCAGGCCTACAAAGGCGAGTGACTACCAAAGGCCAAGCACGCAGCCTGCGAGGTGATGCCCTGACAGAAGTTGTAGCCAAATTGAACATTTGCTTCAACATGCTACGATTCCCATGTCATCTTCTTACACTGGAGCTTATGTATCTTTCAGCAACAGATCTCGCGAGGTCTAGTGATTCTCACTCGCAATCTGTCCTCGACAGAAAGTCTTACGCAACATCTTAAGCGAGATGCCTCCCTGCACTGACAGATAGCTATGGTGGATCCTACCCCCAGCTTCAGAAACGGGAAATTCAACTCTGCCCCTCCTGACGTCGCCGATCCCCTTGAATGACCGTGACTGCGACCCCTCCATCTCAATTTCTCCCTCTCACCTTCTCAGTGCCTCGCATCCTGCACATACGCGACCATGGAGTACGACCCTGAAACACGTAGGTACTATGGGTGTCTGAATAGACGGGCAAACAGAGAACCAGCTGACAATTCCATGCAGCACAGTACCTCACCGGTGACAAGACCTCGTTCGCCAACGAATCCGTCTACCGACGCTGGCCTGTCATTCTTGTACGAAATTTACTTCCAATGATCAACAAGAACCCCAACCCCCCCGCTTACGCTCGAATCCAATAGACCGGTGTCATCGACGACCTCCACCGTGCCAGCGCAAAAACCACCGACGCCGAAAAGCAGACCGAAGCAAAATCGTTGATCGAACAAGTAGCGAGCCTCAAATACGAATCTCTCCATGATCGCAAGCTCACGTACGGGTGCACCGTAGCTTTCATATATTGGTGAACCCCAACTGATGATGTTCTCAGACCGCTGCCTGATGATGGCTTCCCCGATGAGACCGCAGCATACAACAAAGAGCTGGAGGCGCGGAACCCGACTTGGCTGAACGTCGCCTGGCTATACGCCGAAAACTACATGTACAGGTCGGTGATCATGCCTCCAAGGTGTATAACTGCTGAGGCTTGGGAACACTGGGCTGATCAATCCACAGACGCCTCAGTGCTCTTTTCCAGCGCTCGAAGCACTGGAAAGACTACGACTACTTCGCGCGCTCCAAGTCGAGCGCTTTCCGCACCTCTCGCAATGCTATTCTTGAGCTCGCAGCTCAATACAAGACTCTGATGCAGCAGATAGAGGCCAAAAAGGATGCGACGCATGACGTCGAGGCCGAGAAGCTGCTCTTCATCGAAATGGCCGAGATTTGTCTCTGGGGCAACGCAACGGACCTCTCATTACTGCCGAACCTCTCGTACGAAGATATCCAGAAGCTTCAGGGTGCTGATGCTCGAAAACTTGCAGAGAACAACATTCTTGTGAATGATCTTCCCGCAGCGTTTGATCTTTTGAAGAAGGCTCAGGCAGAGGGCAAGGTTGAGCGCCGTGTCGACATCGTTCTCGATAACGCTGGTTTCGAGCTGTACGTGGATCTTGTCCTCGCAGGGTACCTCCTCTCCTCTGGACTCGCCACGCAGATCATCATCCACCCCAAGTCGATCCCTTGGTACGTGTCCGACGTTTTGCCTACCGACTTTAGCGACCTTCTCAACTCCATTTCCAACCCACGTGCTTTCTTCGAGACGCAGTCCGAGGATGAGGCCCTGCAGGATAAGACGCCTGCTCCTCTTTCTGACGCCGAAGTCGAGAACATGCAATTTCTTTTCCAGAACTGGATATCCCACCATGCTGAAGGTCGCTTGGTGATGCGTCCCAACAGGTACTGGACCGGGCCCGGTAGCTTCTGGCGTCTGCCGTCCGAGGCACCTGAGTTGCACAGTGACCTCGAGGAGGCGGAGCTTGTCATCTTCAAGGGTGATCTGAACTACCGCAAGCTGACAGCCGATGTAAGCAATCTTGTGATTTTGCTTCTGTGAAGTCTGCTAATGAGTAATCGTTAGGCCGCGTGGGACCCGACGACTCCCTTCACCAAGGCCATCGGGCCCATGGGTCCTGGCTCTGGTGTCAACGTTCTGTCACTGCGAACTTGCAAGGCTGATGTTGTGGTGGGTCTTCCTGAGGGCAAGGACGAGGAGCTTCGACAGACGGAGGGTGGCGGTGGTGACAGCGGTGCGAGGAAGTGGGCATGGAGCGGCAAGTGGGCAGTCGTGTCGCTGTCACAAGGCAAATAGAGGTGTTGCGTACAGAGACATAGATCAATAGAGAGAACATAGACGAGGCTCCAGTACTGACGAAAAGATACTGGTGGGACGAGCATAGACCGAATAATTTCAACACTCGATATCTATTCATTTCCTGTTTTTGCACGTGCTTTTCTGGATACGCAACATCGTTCGAAGATACAAAGGAGAACGTCCATCTCTACACAACCAAAAAAAAAAAAAACACTTATTCCGAAGGCGGAGGAAAGAACTTTCTCCGACGTGACTTTCAGATACGGCTGGGATCATGTGACCATCTACCAGCGAAGACCGCGGAACCTGCGTCCGTACGAAGGAGGCTCATCATAGGACGGCGGCTCCTCGTAGGACGGCGGAGGTCCGTAGCTAGGCGGCCCGTAGCCCGTGGTCGTTGTCTCCGGATACTCGCTGGAAGTGGTGGTTCCGGGGTAAGCCTTGCTGGTAGTCTGGAAGGTCGTGGGAGGAGAGTAAATAGAAGAAGAAGAAGAAGAAGAAGAAGAAGAGGCGGCTTGAGTGACGGGCTCTGCGGAGGACTCATTGGAGATGGTGGAGGACTCATACTCCGAGGAGCTTGAGGTAGATGTTGTCTCCGGGCCGTAAGAAGTGGTGGTGGTGCCGAAGTCGTAGCCGCTAGGGGTAGACGAGGAGGGAGGGTATGCCAGGCTGCTGGTAGACTCGGTCTCCGTCTCGGTGAGGATTGTCGTGGTCTGAGGCGGCGGGTAGTACTTGCTCGTAGAAGACTCGACGGGGACGGTCGAGTTGTGAGCCGCGGTGGAAGACTCAGTGGGTGAGGTGTAAGTGGTCACCTCCTCAGTCGAGGACTCTGTAGGCGTCGTGACAGACTGGGTTGAAGACTCAGTGGGAGTCGTCACTATATCGGTGGAAGATTCCTCAGAGGTAGTCTCGGTGCTGATGCCGTACGTGGTAGTCTCGGTCTCAGGCGTGGTGATAGGGATAGTCTCCGTGCTCACATAGTACGTCGAGCTTTCTGCTGATGAGCTTGGGGTGTAATAGCTACTGGAGCTCTCGACAGGCGTGCTATACGTCTCCGTGCTCAACGGGATGGACGTTGTCGAGTACTCTGAGCTGATGGTCGTGGTACTATACGTCTTGGAAGTCCAGGGGTACGTGGTGTTAGGCGCATAGTACGACGTGCCGGGTGAAGGGCCGTGGGGGACCTTGCTGCTCTCGCCCTTTGTGCAAGTTGAGGACGTGGTGCCGTATGACTTGGTGGACTCGGTCTCGGAGGTTTCTGGAGGGTATGTCTGTGTGCCTGTGCTCTCGGTCTCGGTACCAGAGGTGGAAATCGGCAGAGTAGAGGATTCGTTGGTGACCTCGCTCGTAGACTGGCCGTAGGTCGTGGTGCTCTCCGTCTCAGGCGTGGTGCTGGATCCTCCGTACCCAGTTGAAGAGGTGCTTACACCGTAAGTGGTCGACCCGGTCGACTCAGTCCCTGGATAGGTCTTTGTGCTCTCCGTCTCGGTTTCGGGAGTGCTCTTGGTGCCGGGATAGGTCTTCGTACCTTCGGTCTCCGTTCCAGGGGTGCTGCTAGTGACGGGATATGTCTTGGTACTCTCGGTCTCAGAGCCAGAAGTGGTGACCGGAAGAGTGGACGATTCGTTCGTCGTCTCACTGGTGGACTGTCCATAGGTTGTGGTACTCTCGGTCTCTGTTCCAGGGGTAGTCTCAATTGTCTCCGTGGGGTAAGTCTTGGTGCTTTCAGTCTCGATGCCAGAAGTACTGATGGGAAGAGTAGAGGATTCATTCGTTGTTCCTGGTGTAGACTGGCCGTAGGTCTCAGTGCTCTCAGTCTCAGTGCCAGGGGTGGACACCGGGTACGTCTTGCTCTCTGTCTCCGTCGTCCCGGGAGTGCTCTCAGTGCCAGGATAGGTATCGGTACTCTCCGTCCCGGATGTCTCGGTGTTGTACGTGGCGGTGCTCTCGGAGTAAGTCACGACGCTGGTGAGGGTGGTCTTGAGAGTGGTGGTGCCGGTCGACTCCGAGCTTGAGCTCTCCTGGCAGCCATAGTAGTCGGTGCAGGTCGAGCTCTCTCCGGGGTATGTGCTAGTAGAGCTTTCAGGAACCTCGCTTGACTCTGTAGTTCCCGGAGTGGTTCCTGGCGTTGTCTCATAGGTGCTGCTTCCCGATGTTGTCACTGGATATTTGGAGGATTCTGTGGTACCAGGAAACGTCTTGGTCGACTCAGTGGACTCGGTGGGATAGGTGGCAGATGACTCGGTCACAGAGGTCTCAGACGAGGTTGCATAAGTGCTCGACTCTGATGTCTCAACGGGAGGCTTAGTCGACGAGCTCACAGGCGGCGTGACATCCGGGACGCTGGACGTGGACTCAGTTGTGCAGACGTACTCCGTTGAGGTAGCCGTGCAGTCCGTTCCAGAAGCATAGCAAGAGGCGGCACACTCAGTGACAGTGACAGTCTCAGTGACGGTGTGGTCTGTTGCACGAACGACGGTAGCGCTGCGAGAGATGTCAATATTAGAGAGATATTGAAAGAGCGAAGCGGGAGTGAACCGACCCAAGCCCAAGGAGGGCAAAGCGAGCGACAGCGTTCTTCATGTCTGGGAGCGACGATAGGCAAAGACACTGGTTGATTCAAGAGAAGAAGCACAACGAAGGAGAAGGTAAGGTGTACGGGTCAAACGAGTGACAAGGCAGGATCCTGCTCGAGGGTGTCTTGGCTCAAGGGACAGAAACGGAACATGTGCTTTCTTCCTTGGACTCTTTATACGTAGGAGCCAGGCCAAGGTTAGGGACAAGCATAGACCAGCATAGACATCTCATTCTTCGCATTGCACAGCATGTACCTGGAGGCAGTCCCCGTCCGTCCCCGTATTCCTTGACTGGACGGCTGCATGAGCCCGTATCTGTGATGGAGCATCCCACGGATCACCAACCACTCACCTACTTCGTTTCCCATTAATAGACACAGTGCATCCCGAACATCCTGGTCAAGACTCGGGACCAGCTCCTTACCCCTATCTTGACCGAGATACTCGCAGCAGATCTACGCTGCGAGGGATTTAGGGATTCATAGTGGCGTGCTCAGCCTATCGAGGCTTGGGATGCGCGGGCTGACCGACGGAGCGGAGTCGTCCCGAGATCTTCCCCCATCCGTCAAGGCTGACGTATTGCTCGTGAAGAGAGATCGAATGAAATATGAAGCAAGGAGATGAGAAAGGATCGACACATACGACTGGCGGCTTCATGTTGACTCCCCTGCCGCTCGCCCAAGGTTTATGCTGTGTACCATGCTGTTCACACCTGTCTGGTGAGTCGTGTCATGGTTTCATAGTACAGTCTTGTAACTTTATTCATGTCATGAAGGGAGCAATGAAGGTATTCTCAAAAGTTTACCCACCTAATCGACTGTTGGCCAGGGGGAGATTGCCTTTGGATTCGTGTGAGACCAATACAGCCACCGATTCACTCATGAGATCGACCGGGCCCTAGTCCTCAATATCTCAATTCTCTTCACGAGCTCTAAAACGCAATCTCCCTCGAGACTTGATAGTCGACGAAAAGAAATTGGTACCTGCGGCGACGCGGTGCGAGTGCTTGCGTTCCCGACGGGCTGCTGCAGGTCCCGCGGCGTGTTGTCGTGTTGCTGCTCAGCTCGTGTCTCTCTGACGTTGCACATGGCCGCCACCGGTCGGGTTACATGCATACCGAGGATGAGAAGCCTGACCTTCTGGATGTGGTTCCGGTGGCTTGACGATGGGTAAGACGGGGAGTTGCAAATGGCCAAAGAGTGCTTTGGTTTGGACACAGACAGGTGCATGTCCCAGCGGAGGACACAAGGCCAAGGCTTAGAAGCGGCTTTGCCAGTACCACATCTATGTGTAATCTAAGGATGCGATGCGATGACTATGTCCCAGATACTCATCCCATATCGGCATCTACCTACGGCGGCGAAGAGAACTCTCCTGTCCAAACACATCTTCGGAACATTGCATTGCTCAAGACGGTACCTTCCGACCGCTCCGTCGGCTATCAGAGTTGTCAAGAAACGAGTTAATCTGCTATACCGGCCTTTTACCTACTTTCGGGCAAAGCCACTTCATGTCGCGGATATCTACAGCGTGGTCATGGAAGCTTGTTTGAAGGTCCGAGACATGATCCCACAAGGTAAACGCGGAAACGACGCCTTGCAGTGAGAGGGCGGGGAGAGACCAGCCGATCTGGGAGTTATCGAGTCCCGTCGGGTCTGACGAGGAAGCATCAGCCCGTCAGGCTCAGGCCCAGAAGCCGAGGATACCTGGCCATGTGTCACCGTGGCAGTAATGAGAGGGGAATGAACCCAAGTCACCCGGAGATCAACGCGTATGGAGAAGATGTCATTCGAGGCGGTGATGGCGCCACTATTCATGCAGAGGGAACTGTTGGCGATATAATCTTGATCCAATTTTTAGATGAGACTACGACATTGTCTAGATCGAGGCCTTGAGAACCTTGAACACGTCCTCCCGGCCACCGACAAATCGCGACTCTGCCGTCTTCCAGTTGATCACGTTCCAGATGTTCTCGACATATGCTGCCTTGCCGTTGAGGTACTGTGAAAAAGAAAAACGTCACGTCAGTCCGGGTTCGTGCCTCGACGCATCCGAGGAGTCCAGAAAAGGAGGGCTGAACTCGCCACCCTCGCTGCTGTGGTAACACAGACCAGGGGAAAAAGACTAAGACATACCTGCAGGTAATACGCATGCTCCCACATATCCACGCCGAAAATGGGCACTTCCCCTCCGACGACCGGGTCCTGGTCCTTGGTCGACACGATCCTCAGCGCGTTGCCGTCCTTGACCAGCCATCCCCAGCCACTCCCCTGCAGCGCGAGGAGGTTCTTCCCGAAAGCGGCGCGGAAGTCCTGGAGGGAGCCCCAAGTCTTCTCGATGGCGGCAACGAGGGTCGGGGCGCTCTTCGGGTCGGCGTCAGGGGAAGAGGAGGGGGAGAGGTTGGCCCAGAAGAGGGAGTGGTTGATGTGGCCACCGCCGTTGAACTTGATGGCGGGTTGAAGGGCGATCTGGGCGGGGATGTCGTTGGAGGAGACGGCGGTGGCGTAGGATCCGAGGGCGTTGTTTAGGTTGGTCACGTAGGTCTGGTGGTGTTTGCTGTGATGGAGCTCCATGATCTGGGCTGAGATGCTGGGCTCCAGAGCCTATATGCCGTCAGTCAGCTGAGTTCATCGTTCAGCTACAGGCAGTTGAGGCATACATCATAGGCGAACGGCAACGCCGGAAGGGAGTAAGTGCCTGCAGACATGACTTGCAGATGCTTGGTTAGTCTGACTTCTCGGAAGGTAGACTGAGGTGGTTTCTGAGGCTTTGGTTGTGGGATAAGGTGGTGAGGAGAGGAGAGGAGGTAAAGGAAGTAAAGGAAGGGACCAGTACAGCGTCTTGAGGTGCAAAAGGCATCATCACCCCGCTCACGTCATGATACTACCCCTCACTGATCACGTATGCATTAGACATCCTTGGTATCGCATCCCATTGTCCAAAGGGCTCAAACGTGCTCATCAAGGTCCTCCCCAAGGCCATCCAGGTGCGCTGCTAATTATTTCCCGATTCGGACTCCGCCCCAACGTGATTGGACCGGCGCCTGTTGCAGTTCCCTCACCCCGGTTTCTCTCATAAGCAAGACATCGCATCGCCTATTTCTCTGGTTCATGAATCTGTACTGATGCTAGGGTATTTCATCTTCTTGTATAAAGACAAGACGGGAGCATTTGATACAATGGTGGCCGATGGGAAACGTGAAAGCACTGTGTGGCTTTGGACAGAGTGATGTCCGTAGTACGAGCGCAATTGAGCACGTTTCGTACTCGCCTGATGTGCCGTACGCTTTGGACGTGCAATCTTCAAAACAATACCATGCCATGAAACCAGATTGGAGAAAATGTTGTGGTCTATGCTGACACCGTGAGTGCGCACATACTGGGAGAGCTTGTTTGAGAACCTCTGCGACCGCAACTCAGGCACCTACATAACCACAACCTGCCCTACCCATAATACACACGACCTGGATTGCTTCTCTCAACACTGCATTTCCTGTAATTTCTGAGATTCGATACCATACTGGAAAAAGAATAAACGACTCAACTTGCAAACGCAAACCCACAGACCACAACGAACAAACTATGTGTGGCCCAGACACCTCAAACCGTCCCCGCGGCGGCGCCCTCGCTGCTCTCGCCGCTCCCCCGTCCTCCCCGTCCCTTCTCCACGCCGACCTCGCCTTTCACACTCCCAACATGCCATCCTGCACGACCGCAACACACGCGCGACTGACTCCCGGCGCCTCCTGGGACCAGCGACGATTATCGGATCTCTACGTTGTGGTTCAGTAAGTCTGCTGTTCTTAGCGAGTTCAAGCGACGACCTCGTGCGTGGGCTGACCAGAGTGTGTGTGAAACAGCTCGACGGGTGACATGACGCAAAGCGCTGAACAGTGTGGCCAATTCTGCCAGTTCCCTCTGACGGCTCCGGGGTCGACACGAGGTGGCTATATCGAGCTTCCCTTGCAGAACCCGCTGTCTCTCCAAGTCGGCAACGGTGGGATCATCGGCAGGCGGGTGTCGGTTCTCTCAAGGGCGCATCCCTCAGGCAGCGCCGTCGTGGCGGAGGGCATTGTTGGCTTCAACTTCTGATTCAAACAACACGAGCGAGGCGCTTTGGTGCTCTTTTTCTTCTTTACTTGTTTGTATTTTCATATACTTCGTAAACTGCGTTATATGTACGGGGTATTTGCTTTCCAAAAATGTTTGTCTTAAAGGACAAGCCTGCTTGCCCTCTGCGAGCTGCCTCCCATGACTTCTCGTTCCTTCAAGAAACTTAGTCACTCTTGCAGGCAAAAGGGCTACCGATGCCCGTATGCTTGAACTGGTCCAGCAAGTTCACAATACTCGCATACACGCCCACGACGAGCATGATAGCAAAGCCAAAGACGAACATGAAGATCCAGAAACTGCGGAGAAGGCAGTCCTTCCAGCTCGACCATGGCTTGCGATTCAATCGGGCGTCCTCGGCAGAACGCATCCAGAACCAGGCAAAAGGCGGCAGAACAAAGCCGAAGAATGATACGAAAACCGCTGCTACGATGGAGGTCACTGGGGGGTACAAGTCAGCTGAGGAGTTCTTTGTTATATGAGGCGGTGTCGAGATCTTACATCCTGAGAAAAAAGGCACAAGGTTGGCGATCAGCCAAGCTGTGACCCAGACAGCAGCTACAGTCACGTCAGCTTTCGAGTCTCAAATTGATCAAAAGATCGCCAATCACTTACCCAACGTTGCGACCCATCTCGTCCAGTCCATCACCCGACTCCGAGCAGCCTCGGGGTACCTCTTCTTGGACCACTCAACGAGTCTCTTGTTCGCTCGTCTAGCAAGCACAGCGGCATAAAGAGATCCCAAGAAAACGATCGTGGGGATCATCAGCGAGAAGACGATGATTTTGTGGGTCTTTGTCAATGAGCCCAGTGCAGGGTTGGTCATGTACTGGTCGCCAGTGAAGCCGTAGATGACACCACCGAAAACGGCAAAGGTAGTGAGAACGACGCCGCTGCTCAAGAATAAGGCTTTCGGGAATTGCCTGTGATAGTCAGTAACTCAGTCCCGGCAACATCCAGGATGGAGGGCTTACCGAGGGTCCTCCATGTCGTTGACGAAGGTTGGGATCGTGACGGAGGCGTTCGTAGCGAAGCCAGCAGTCAGGAAGGCGACGATGAAGTCAACAAAGCTGGAGCCCTGACCGGGAGGAGCCGAGACGATAGGCTCGCCCTGGTAAGGCATGCTTCCCTGCGGGCTTGACTGTTGTCCGAGCAGCACGCATAGGACAATAAGTCCCACGTATGTAGACCCTCCAGCCAATACCGAAAGTTCCGACAGAAGCGAGAATGATCGGACGAGCGAGAGGAAGAAGCATGGCAGAATGGCGATGACACTGACTGCGATGTTCTTGCAGCTGAAAAGCCAGTTTGGTGTGACCGTTTCAATGTATTCTGCACCGCTGACAATGTGGAATGCCTAGAGTCGTTAGATTTGTTTCGCGTCGATACCAGCGACACAGGCGGCTTACCATAATGGCCTGTATCCATGTCAGCGGCAGTTCAATGAGGTAAGTGTATTTATAGTGAGGCACTTACCAAAGTAATTGAGTAGAAGTAGACGCTGGTGATCGACTTGAAGACTTTGAACCACTTGGGCTTGCCTTCGATCATGTAGGCAACAATTTCGACTGCATCGCGCACGTGAGGATGATGAAGAACGAACTTCCATAGCACAAGCGACGAAGCGATGTACATCAACATGTGAAGAACAAGACCCGCGGCAGCAAGCCCGGCACCCATCTTGCTGTAGATCCATGGCATGCACAGAGACACGTAGCCCACGTACTCGGAGATGAGCAGGATAGTGATGTGAAGCCAGCTTGACTTCTTGGGTGCCTTGGTGTCGGAACCTTTTGCCTCACGGGTCATGCCCTCGGCTACACTTGCATCGCTACGCGAGGAGGCAGGCCGGGAAGATAGAGAAGCTGAGCCGGAATGTGCCCCATACGAATGGTGTCTCGCCGGGTGGTTTGGGACATGGGAGCCGGGTAAGACATCGACGATTCTTGATGAAAGAGACCTGGATGCCGCAACAGGGCGTGGACTCGAAGGAGTCACCTTTTTTGGTTTGTGCTCCTTCTCAAGGACAAACTTCTGCTGTCCCGCCTCGGGGTCTTCATTACCACGGCTCATTGCGGATTCGTGAGTTCGATCATACACATCTGCCATGATTTCGGGAGACAGGGTAGTTCGGTATTGCTATTGTGGGTTCGTATCCTGAAGGAATGATCGAGATGAAGGAGGGAAAGGTGTGAGTGAGTGAGTGAAGATGGCGGAACAGAAATCCCGGATGAAGAGAACAAGAGTCAGAACAAAACAACAACTGGGTCGGTGTTTTTGTTCTTGATGAGAGAAAATAGACTTTCTCCCTCACATATCCGATTCACCCCGGGTACTGGATAGAATTTTGAGGCAGTGAGCAGAATGACGTGGGTCGTCTTCAGTGCGATGTGGATATTGCTTCCGGACGCGATTACCTCATGGACGGGGCAAGGAGACAGTAGCTGGAGGAGCATGAGGATCGGGAGGCGGGGCGAGTCGTATTTAAGGGACTTAATGTCGAGCGAGCTAATCAAAACTGATGTTTCGTCTCAATGTTTGCGTCATTTCGCAGGACCTGCACTTATGGTTTGAGCTGGACATTCGCGCCGGTGAGGCATCATCGGGGACGCAGACTGGGGCTCCCTCTGGTCACGAAACCATCGGCGGAACAGGTGCCACATGGGCTTGGTGGAGTAGAAGACATCGTCATTGTTCGATGGGAGATCTGACATTCAGGGTGAGTTCCCAAAGATCGATCGTCCTGATACTCCACGAAGATCACGAAGGAATCATGGGGGGGAAAGGGTCGCCAAGTTGATGGCTCGGTACGTGCCGGTGCCATGGAACTTCGCGAACTTGGCATCTAGACAAAGGTTAGCAATAACATTTCAGCCAACATGTCCTCTGAGTCCCCTGTAAGGTTTCTATGGAGCCTCTACTCCTCGGAGGGCCCGACAATGACTTTTCTCGAGAGAATTCTTGAGTCAGGTGATGCAGCGACGTCAGTGCGGAATTGTCGGGGGCGGACGAAGGTCGGCATTTGCGATGTTTTGGTGTGGACCCTGCACTGGCACTCGTCGATCTTCCGTTCTTGGCCTGGTGCCTGGCTGCCTGGCTGTGGCTGGTGAGGCCAGGGGACTTGCTGCACCGCCACAGGACTGAGGTTTTTTTCCAGCCACTACTACCCTCACCGCCCACTCGGCCCCCACCGAAGTGTGCGGAATGCTCCAATCGGCGAAAGGTATCAGTCCACCTTACGGACCGTCGGATCACCCAATCATCAAACTGGCGTCGCCAAGCTCGAGAGCCATTCATTAGCTGCTTGGCCGGCCCGATGCCAATGTAGCGAGTCTTGAGCTGACCATTGAACGAGAGGCCGGGCCACAGGGCAAACGCTGGATGGCCTCACGAACAGGCTCTCGCAACACTCACAGAAGTCACGTGGAGATGCGCTGAGGCTGCCTCACGACTACTCGTAGTCAGCTTTCTACGAATGCAACAGGCCTTCAAAGATAAGACGTGTAGATATCGCCGGATGAGTGACGAGCTATGAAATTGAAACATGCTTCGAATGGCAGCTCGTCGTAAGATCAAGTCCCGTCCTCCGACTTGATCTATCTCGCCACGTCTTACCTCAACCCTACCTGGGCCTTCCCGATCAGTTCATCCTACTCGAGCTTGCCCCTGGAGCAACACACCTCACCTCCCATCTAGTTCCATCCGCACACGACGACAGATCGCCAATATGCCGCAGACAAGGTGCTGCAGGTCTTGCCTCTGAACCCCTCGCTCCTGTTGACGACACAGTGACCGACACGTTTGTTGTTCTGGCTGCGATCACGCAGAACGCCGTAGTACGACCCGGTCTTGGCCTTGTCACCAAAGATGTTCCGAACCTGCTTGCAGCTGTGTTGCTTGGATGGGTCTCGGCGGATGATGAGGTTCTTGCGCTTCCCGTTGCGACAGGCAGTGAACTTCTTGTGGCAGACAGAGGCAGCGTACTTGAAGCCGTCCCTGAGGGGCATCCTGGTATCTTTGCAGGGGTTGCTTGAGCAGGTGTCGAAACGCAGCACCCCGTCATCCCAGTGGTCGACGCAAGAGACGCCGCAGGCTACAGTCGTGAACTGGCGCTGGACGTGAAGGAACTGGAAGGAGTGCTTGGACGTCCAGGCACGGCGCTCAAGACGCTTGCCACGGGCGTGGAGGTCGTTGGGACACGTCCCATCGGCCGTGCAGGCCTCTTCGACCGCTTCGTCCAGCCAGCCCTGCTCGATAGCCGCGACTTCAGCGCGGAATGCGGCCTCATCTTCGGGGCTCTCGAAGGAGATATCCTTATCTCCATCATCGTCGTCTTCACCCTCGGCGTCCCTCTCCTCCAGCGAAGACCCATCTTGGTCCTCGTCGCAGTCCTCATCGCGCGGATCGATGAGCTCCCCTTTGTCATTTGCCACAATACGCTTCTCAGTTGCCTCTCTGGGGAGACTTTCGAGGTCGACCTTTCCAGCGACTTTGGCGTTTCGGATGGCCGTAGGAGACGCGAAAGCAGTAACAAGGCCAGCTGCGATGAGGACGCGCACGAGTTCCTTGAGATGCATGGTGGAAGTGAAGTTGAGGGTCTCGTGAGAGAGAGGCCGTAAATAGAAGGTCTGATACTCTGCTGAGAGGTCTTTAGGTTTCTGCTGTTGAGAAAGGAGTGCGAGAAGTGCGCATGAGGTGATGATCTGAGAGGCATTCGTCCTTGTAGTCGGTCATGGACGGCTGTCTTTATACTTCTCACGACAGCGATATTGCTCCCTCTGACCTGATCGCGACTGCTCTAGCTGCGAAGTCAGTATCAGCGCGGACAGAGCCCATACCGCCATCAATATTGGCCTCCTGCACCAATTTCCACCATCGTGAACGACACAAACTTTGCACTGCAAGGGCACGTAACCAGGTGTTCTATCCCGTCTGTCGAAGCGAAATGTTCTGGAATCTTGCTGCTTTCGTCCATCGGCCAATACAGAAGCGACCTCTGCGCCACGGCTTGACTCTTCAAATTGCAGAAGAGCATCCGAGCATGCAAGGCTGCGGCCCAGCCGCCAAACCCAACCGTTCCTGGCGCTTTCATTAGGCGCAACGTGATTAAGCGACGATACTCTTGGTGACGGGAAGTATTCCAAGGCATGGAACCTCTTGTTCGTCCAATCACGTCGTTTCGCTTCGTTCAATACTCGATCCTACGACTCGTTCAGGTATCGTTGAGTTCGTCTAGAGCTCCCAGGCAGCCTTTCGGCAAGACGCCACGCATCTAGGCAGCAGCTTTCAGAGACGCAAGCTCGCCTATATTTTCCAGAAGCTGTCCGGAAACTTCTGATCCCGAGCTCAATGCTACCTACCGTTGGTCTCTAGCCTGCTGGGTCATGACAAGTCGTGATAGCTTCATCATCGGCAGTTCCTAGGATGTCGCGCCACAAGCCTTTAATGACAAAGAAGTAGCTGTGCCAACCTGGCAATTTTACTTTCCTTTCCCCTGAGTCTTCTGTTCTCGTTTCATCATTCTTCAAAACTTCTGCCGCCTTCTGGGAAGATGCGTCAATTGATCAAGTGAATCAATAGTCTGCTGCGCCGCTTCCAGGTTTCCTCATGCCTCGATCTCTGGCTGGTGTGCAGAGGGCGGGCTCGGCTAGTCCCAAATTGAAGAGCCAGAAAAGACAGCGATTCTCGAGCTATGGTGAGGGGAGATGGCGGTGAGTTGAACGGTATTATCCCGGACAATGTTCTTTCACCATCTACTCGACACAATCGTGCTTCTCAGCTCACCATTGGCAGCACTTGGACCCAGAGGCTCCAACCGCTCCATTTCTTGACTTCGCAAGCCCATGCTTGCAAGGTCAAATTGTGCTTCGATGTGCAACAAGACTCTCGCCCTAGCGACTTGGAGTTTGCTCAATATAAGACACGACGTCGGGCAAATCATCGCCGTGCCGGCTAATTAGCAAGTGGTCGCTGACCGTCACCTCCGAATGTACATGCGATTCGTGCGATTCATGCAATCCCGGGGCCGAGGACTACACCCATTCGTCTTATTCAGCAGAGAAGACCTCTTCCAGGTTGCACTCCATCGCTCGCTTACACGTATTCGAACCCCAAAAGACGCGTGATGCCACGATACCATGTTCGGCAGGTGTTGAACAATTCTCTCTTAACTCGCTTCCCCTCCGCGCACATTGGATCGAGAATCCAAGGCCCTGGCAAATGCAGTCTCCCCCGCTTCAAAAGAGTCTTGGCTGATAAGCTACTGCCCGATTTTCTCTACACTGTTGATGGCTGCGCTTTACAACCTTCCGTATTGAGAACAAATGCCGTCAATAATTGGGTCACCGCTCTGCAAGTCGTGGAGATAAGGTTGAACCCCAGGCGATGGTGCTTCGAGCCATGCTAATCGACCCCTCTTCGTACAAAGCTTGGCTTACATCTTAACGGCCAAGCAGATAAAGAACGAAGCGGTCCCCGCATCACGATGGCTGTGTGACGGTGGAGGTCTTACAGCTCTGAGAGGGGAGGAAAGGTCCGCCGGGATCGTCCCATAGCTTCAAAATGGCGATGCTCGCCTTTCCCTCGGACTTTAGCCAGCCTCGTGCACCCCCTTTCCTCTTGCTACAAGTGATTGCAGCACTGCCAAAGTCGTCAAGATGAAGTTATCTAGTCTATTGGTTCTGTTTCCAGCTCTGGCTTCTGCACGTAAACTTGCACGCAGAGGCCCGGTGGTCACCTATGAAGGGCACAAGGTGTACCGAGTGATGACACCCGAAGGCCAAAGCTCCATGGAGAAGCGTCTCGCTGGTCTCTCGGTCACATTCATGGAGGACCATCATCCAGAAACCTGGATCGACGTGATTGTGCCTCCCGCAGCAATTGAGTCATTTGAAGCCATGGATCTCGAGACCGAGGTCCTACATGAAGATCTGGCCCGTGATATTGAAGCGGAAGCCGCTCATAAGCCGTATACTAGTAAGTCACATCGCAACTGGCACAGTATTACTTCATGCGCCGCTGGTGAGTTGAAAGAGATATTGACGAACTTTAAACCAGAGCGACAGGTAAACACTGACGCACCGGAGATGCCAGCGATTTCTTACTTCGATTCATATCACCCTTACGAGGAGCACCTCGACTTCCTTGAGGACCTGGTGGCAGCATTTCCGGATAATGCTGAGATGATCATCGCCGGCGAGTCGTACGAGGGCCGCGAGATCCATGGCATCCATATCTGGGGTAAAGGCGGCAACACCTCGACGCAGGCTATCTACTGGCATGGCACTACACATGCTCGTGAATGGATCTCAGCTATGGTAAGTTCGGCACTGTTCAGCATCTATGCTGACTCCCAAGAGCACATCGGAATGTGACTTGTGACTTGAAAGCCATGCTGACCCAAAATTGCAGACTGCCGAGTACCAGCTGTACCAGATCATTTCTGGCTACCTCGCAGGTGACCAAGACGTCGTCTCCATCCTCGACACCTACGAGTTCTACCTCATCCCGTTCATCAACCCCGACGGCTTCATCTACACGCAGACCACCGAGCGTCTCTGGCGCAAGAACCGCCAGCCTCGCTGCAATGAAACCTGCGTCGGCACGGACTTGAACCGGAACTGGCCCCAGAACTGGGCTCTTCCCGGCGGCGCGAGCGACGATCCATGCTCGCAGACATACCGCGGACTGCGTGAGAGCGACACACCGGAGGTCACTTCGTTGACCAAACACGTCCTTGCCACCGCCGATGCGCACCCTGGCGGTATCAAGTGGTTCGTCGACTGGCATAGCTACTCGCAACTTGTACTGCTGCCCTACGGCCACGACTGCAGTGCTAGGGCGCACAACCACGAGTACCAGATGGAACTTGGCGCGGGTATCGTCGACGCCATCGCATCCGTCAACGGCACACGTTATGTCGCCGGACCGAACTGCCAGACCTTGTACCCCATTACTGGTGGCAGCGCTGACTTTGTCTTCGACAACGCCAACGCGGAGGTGTCTTGGCTCATTGAGCTCACGCCCAACAGTGCAGGCGCTGGTGGCTTCATTCTTCCGCCGGAGAGAATCCTACCCACGGTTACGGAGATGTGGGAAGGTGTTCGGTGGGTTCTAAGCGAGCTCATTAAATAGCTCGACAACCTCTGAGCACTTTCGGTCTGGTGTCTTCGGGTACTCCCTTGGAGGGAGCTAAAGGCGGCAGTCGCCGCAAAGGGCGAGGGTGGTGAGCGGGCTACTAGCTGAAACATTAACAGATTTGAAAACACGTATTTCCCCAAGATCAGTCAGTGTTTTATTTGTCTTGGTGTTTTACGACGCAAGATAATTTGATCAGGTCTTCCGTAAGCGTCTACAATCCCGGTTATTGATGCACGTTGGTCGCATCGCATACGCCCTCATCTCGAGTAACCTTTCAGTCCGAATGCTTCAAGCGTAATGTGTCTTTCAATTCGTTGTTGTATTCTATCAAGCCTTCGTCTAAGTATCCAGAATTACTATTCTACCAAAAGAAGTATTATACGCACTATACACTGTCGTTGCTGTACGGGATATGTGCGGTTTTCCCAGCGTATCAAGTCCGGCCAGCGTCGTCTCCGCCGTTATCTCGGAGCATAGCGGTACCAGTTCGCCGGGTTCTCGCCTAGACACTCGCCAACAGTGACAGCTATTGAACAACCGTTAGCCTGATTGCGCCTGTGACGGGATGGTGAATTTCACTTACACTTCATGCCGCGGCTTTGGAGCTCGGAGATCATGCGTGGCAAGAGGTCGTTGATGGTCGTCTCATGCACGTCGTGTGAGAGAACGATCGAGCCTCCCTGGTCAAGACCCTGGCGGAACGCTTCAAATGAGGCATTGGGATCTCCCTTCCAGTCATTTGTATCCAGGTCAGTGATAATAACGCGGTACTTGAGGCTCCTCAATACCGAGAGCGTCTGGGAGTTGAAGTCGAAGTAGGGCGGTCGCATGTAGGTTGGGTAACGGCCGATGAGGTTGAGCATCTCGTTCTCCAGACGGGTCATCTCAGATCGCACATCGGCGCTGCTGAGTTGGCCGAGGTAAGGGTGACTCCATCTGCAAGCACAATCAGTCAGAGCTGTTGGTATTACAGTATTTCGTACATGTGGACTTACGTGTGTGATCCCACCTGGTGTCCAGAGTCGATGATACGCTGAAGAGTCGCCTGGTGGTTACTCAGCAGATCGTAGTTGTCACCGTTGACGAAAAAGGTTCCATGCATGCCAGCGTTGTTGAGCTGGCTGATTGTGCTCTCGGAGAGGTCTGTGAGGCCATCGTCGAATGTCAGGGCGACGGTGTTGGGTGTGACGCATTTATAGATTGCCACGCCTTGTTCGACATACGGAGGCACGGGCCTGGGAGCCTGTCGCTTGTCGAGGTTACTGGGAAGCCCATTGACGCTGAGTATCAAGGCGCTCAACGTCGTGCAAAGAATGGAAGTGGAAAGCATTGTGAACGAGTGTCTGATGATGGCGCCTCTACAGTAACGGAGCGACGGCGATATGTGCCCAAAGAAGGATGTATTAAGAGTTGGCGATCACAGCTAACCCCGTTCCATGAGGGATTCTATGCGTTTTATATACCAGAATACTTGTCTCATCAGGGAACAGAAAGTAAAGTGAATGCTTCTGTTGAATAAGCATATCTCCAGCCCCAAGGGCGGAGGGACGAGGGACCACGTCAAGCTGCGGTAGAAGCTGGCGCTAGAAGTGCGACATGCAGCCAAGTGGCCCTGGATCGCACCCTTTCCATCCCGGGAAAAGAAAGTAAAACGGTGGCTTGGCCGTGTGAAGCCAATGAGAGGGGGCAGGAAGATAGGGAAGAGCAAAAGGGAGATAGATTTCGATCGGCGCACTTTTAGGAGTTGCGACGGGATTGCGATCTGGTTGGGACGGCATTACAATTCCCGGTTCAGTTGATGAACACTTGCAGTGCTGGAACATCACCGCCCTCGAAAAGATAAGTTGATGATTTGCTTTTGCGGAACAAAAGATAGTTCTCACAAAGTAATAACTCATCGTGATCGCCAGGGCGTCTCCAATATTCGAATAAGCTTAACAGCAGTCACGCATGATAGGCCATTCATTGCACCCACCAGCCGGGTTAACCATTCCGGCCACTCCAGACCAGCCAGCAGCTCTTCTAACCCGAGCCGCTGGTTTCGCGCGAGAGAATCACGATCTGGAGAGATTTAGCTCAACTTCGAATGGACCAAGTCCGTGCACTCGCGAGAGTACGAGGTCGTCAACGTCACAGCCCAAGACCTGCGTGGCGGATACGAGCTTGGCGCTGGAGGGAAGACACAACATTCGGCGGTTACCTTACTTATTCGATTAGGGCTCAGGGGCACAGTGCACAAAGAGTAGCAAGCGCCATGCTGTGGCACACCCCCCTTCCTTTGAAGCTGATGCGGTCTGGAAGAGTTGGGCGGTGCTTCGCTCAATCTAATGCTTGAGAGGCTGTATGTAAGGCAGCCCGTGCCACCACACACAACTCACAGCAAAACAACCATGAACCCACATTGCATAGACCATCACGGATGCCGTGTCAGGAATTCTTAATTCGTCTCATGCTGCCTCATCTTCAATCTCGAGGTTTCCCACCCGGAATTTCTTTCCCTTCATGTTCGCATAGTCTGGGTGGTCATGGTAATCCTTGACTCTCTGCCGCACATACTGAAGCCCCGTCACAGGCTCCCCATCTTCCGAATCATCCCCAATCAGTCCCAACCTCCTTAGAAGAGGAGAGGGCGCCGGCTTGATGTCAACTTTATCACCGGGTCTCACAAAGTAAAACAATCCTTGGCGGAAGAGGTGCGCCTGGTCCTCGGGCGGGCGGATGACTCTGTGCGTGGTGGACTTGAGATATCCAGCCGACCAGAAATCCAACGTGTCTCCCACGTTGCAGACGATTCCGTTGTCGACGGGTGGCACGTAGCGCCATTCCCCTGAAGAAGTCTTGATCTGCAGACCGGCCACGTCCTGACTCCAGAGCAGCGTCAGCGATCCAAAGTCGGTGTGCGCGCGGGACCACGTCTTCTCCACGCGAAGGTCGTCGGAGAGAGGCCGTGGGTGGTAGGTCATGTATCGCAGATGGTCTTCACTCGGATCGGCGTACTCGTGGCGGCTCGAGAAGTAGTCTTCGGGTAGCTCGAGTATGATGGAGAATAGGGTGAAGACTTTGCTTGCGAGGTCAAGGGATTTCTAAGAATAAAGCAATTAGTCCTCGGTTTCGCGATGGTCTGTAGAGTGCATGAATACTGCCTTACCCGCGAGAAAGCCTCAATTTCTGCTCTGTAGGGATCGAAGAATGGGTGGAATGGCTCATTCTCGTAGTGGGAAATGAACTTGGGGATGTTCACTGACTCAACATTATCGAGGACATCCGTGCTCATGATGGTCTTCTCGTGAGGCTGAACTCCAAAGAATTATATGAGAAACTTTGGCTTGAACGGGGCGCTTGAGAGAGAAACTTACGGCCCGGTACCCAAAGTAGTTGCCCTTGCTGAAGTCGCATCGGAACTTGGGGTCGCCTTTGTTCTTCTCAGGCAGCGCAAAGTACTCTTGTCCAATGTCATACTGTCTCTGCACTTCCTCGGGGCTGAATCCTGTATTGATCAGGCTGAAGAACCCTGTTTCGTGAACCTGTTGACGTGATTAGTATCTAGACAGCGTGAGCTGGCGACGGTGTTGTGACTTGAACGTACAGCCTGGCGGAGGTCTTCGGCCAATTTCTGCTTTCCACCAGGAGCATCAAAGTCTTTGAGGTCAATCACTTTGATGTCTGCCCATGGCAGCTCTTGATTTGTCTTTTCTGGGCGCTTCCAGGTGTTGAGCGCTGGGAGACTTGTTGCCACTGCCGAAGGCATGTTGAAGTCAATTGAGCGATTCACTGATGGTGATGGATCTAAAGTAGCGAATAATTCTATTATCGTCTCTCAATAAGTCAGAACGACACCAGACTTGTATTTAGACTTATGACTTCGGTTATGTCTAGGTCCGTGTCATTACCGCCGACCGTTGCATATGAAGCTGTACCCACTGGAGATGCGATCACGCCATCATGGCAGAAATCACGAATGACTACATCTGCAAGGTACATACATCTACTCTCCTACGGCAATAAGCGTTTCTGTTCTGAAGTTCCTGGTAGTTGTCCGGTTTCGGAACGACTGTGTTCGATATCCTGGAATTATCGAGGATTCATGACAGCTGAGACGATATCCATGATACGAGTATTGTGACCAACCGCAGGCAGAGTCGGCTTTGCATTGACATGTACGACATCCGTCTGTTATACAAATTCATTCGCAATTTGAAGTATCTCATGTCACTGTGGACCATGTTGCTTGTCAGTAAGAGTCTACAGCAGACCGATCTCGCAGTCAGGATCCCGGCCCGACACTCTTGATCCTGTCAGTATCTCAACACTACCCAATCGCCAAGACTTGATTCGGTGCAGCTGAGCTCACAGTCCTATAAGAAGCTGTTTACTTGATTCGATAGCTCTCTTTGCAAAGTCCCCGCAATAAGGCGTGCTCGAAGATGCGAGGGACTCGAGGCCATACCCCCGATTTTCACACGTGGAACCCATGGTCCTGAACGCGTTCAATGGCTGTGACTCGTGATAGAATAAAGATGCATATATTGTCTCATTCTATGGACTCTAGTTTGACTTTAATCTCTTTGCCACCAACACTACCAACTACCAGCCTCTGATCCAGAACGTCTGCGATCCAGTCACCATGGGCGTCGAAACCACACTCCCGCCGTCTGAAACAGAGGCATCCTCGACTGAACAAAGCCTCCATGACGAGAAAGATGTTCTCAAGAGCGCTCACCGCAAGGTCGATAAGCGACTGCTCGTTTGGTACGCTTTCGTATACCTGATCATGCGCATTCACGTCAGCAACATCTCCAACACCGCCATCATGAACCTCGAACAAGGCACCGATATCAAGACGCAACTGGGAGGTCTCTCCAGCGGTCAATGGGCGTGGGCACTGAGTATATTTTACTACCCATACATGTTTTTCGAGCCGCTTGCCACGTTGGCGCTGAAGAGGTTCTCACCCTCGGTCTGGATGAGCAGGATCATGATTACCTGGGTAAGCAGTCTGCACGACACCAAGGGTACTGGATCTAATCAAGATGCTCAGGGTATTATTTCAATGTGCCAGGGCGCTACTCAGAACTATTCTGGTATTCTCGCTTGCCGCTTCTTCCTGGGCGCAGCTGAGGCTGGATTCTATCCTGGCGTGCTGTAAGTCAAGGAGCATTGGCCCTCAAAGACATAGTTCCTGACTTTGCTACAGCTATCATCTGAGCTTCTGGTATCCAACCCACAAGCTCCCCTTGCGAATTGTAAGTGGCTTGTGAACTCGTTTGACCCCTCACGTTGTGGAAGCCTTTCTAATCTTGCGAAAGGCCTTCTTCTACGCTTGCGGCATGTTCTCAGGGACGATCAGTGGTCTCCTAGGTACGTGCGGTGCGCTGTTTCAAGTTAAAGTCGTCTGTTGACTCTTGTAGCCTATGCTATCTCCTTCATGAATGGCGTTGGGGGTCTTGCTGGATGGCGGTGGCTCTTCATCCTTGAAGGAATTCCTGCTATTCTTTGCGGTCTCTATACCTTCTTTTTCCTGCCGAACTGTAAGTCTGAATCACAGAAACGCTTTTTCCTTTATTCGTCATTCTCACGTTGCTTTAAGACCCGCAAACTGTCAAGTTCCTGAGCGAACCCGAACGCGACGCCATCCTCGCCGATCTCCCCGAGCAAGCACCGAGCATGCTATCCAAGACCTTCAACCTCAAGCAAGTCAAGTCCATGTTCCTCGACCCAACCTTTCTTCCTTTCCTCTTCATCTGGATCACACACGGCATTGGCGGCTGGGGCATATCCTTCGTTCTCCCCACGGTCATCTACGAACTAGGCATTTCCAACACGGCCATCTCGCAAGTCATGACGATGCCGCCCTTCACACTCGTCTTTGTGATCCTACTCTCCCTCGCCTTCTTCATTCACAAAGGGAAGCTGAGTCCGTGGGCGGCCGGTCTGGGTGTTGAGATTGCGCAGATCGTGTGCTACGTTCTCCTCATCACCGTGAAGCAGCCGATCGCCAAATACATCTTTGTGACGATAGCGACAGCTGCCTCTCAAAGCTTCTTCCCTATTATATGGCCAGGTAGGATTCCCCTTCTGGAATGTTGCGATGGACAGTGGACTAACCGGACTCAGAGCGAATTCGCGCGGCAAGGGGCACGACATCGGCAGGGCTCGCCATCGGAATTACAAACGTAAGAGGTGTCCCCAGAGCTTGTTTCACGCACAGCCAGCTGATATAGATTTAGGCATCCTGTCAGCTCATGGGTATTGTCGTAAGTCTCCCCTTGCCGTACCGTAGTCCTCCGACGAACTCCTAACTGACCATGAATAAAGGGGCCCCAAATATACCAACCGAAATTTGGTCCGACGTACCGCGTGAGCTTCTCGACTTCAATAGGCCTATTGGCCTGCACAGTTCTTTCTGTGCTTACAACTTGGTTCTTTGTCAGACGAGGCGACAAGAAGCGGGCGATCCAGGATAGCAACAGGGGCTCTGCTGAGGTTGATGAAACACGACAGGAGAAATAGCGAGATTATTACGCCATAAGGGAGAGCTGCGTATCGAGCTTATGCACATTCGAGTATAGAGCGAGGATACAGCAACTAAAAAAAGACATTTTGATATCACTCGAGGACGTACATGGATGGAGGGCGTCGGAGACATTCCAGATGATGCTCCCGACATGAGCGGCCCCGGCTTACACCTCGGCGACTTTCTCTCATCGTGTATATAAGAGACGTTTGTATTCCTCACGATGCTTCATATCTCTTACACACTTGAACTACTTTTATTTCTTTCTTAATTCTACAGTTCGATTCATCACCGTCACTATGAACCTTCCGGAAGGCGAAGTTAAGTTCGTGCCCAAGCAGGCCATCGCCCCAACCCCTGCACTCTACGATGAACTCGTCGGGGACTGCATGTTCCAGCTTGCCAAAGTGTCTTTGGGCTGCATCGATCCCCTCAAGAGCGGTTCTGTCATCCATGATGTTGGGTGTGGCACCGGTGCTGGCACAGAAGCCCTCGTGTCGTCTATCGGAGGCCAGGACGTCAACATCTCCATCAAAGGAACGGACATTCTTGAAGACGCCGTGGCTACGTACACGAAGCGTGCGTCAGATCTGGAATGGCCAGCAGAGGGCATCAAAGCTGATTGCCACGCCCTTCCTTTCGAAGACGGGACCTTTACACACACCTTGGGAAATGCATTCATCTTTGTACTGCCCAATAATGGGGTTGATGCTGTCAAAGAGGTTCACCGCACACTAGCACCCGGGGGCACAGCCATCTTCAACTCCTTCAATTACATCGCCACTCTCGGGCCGCTCGAAGAAGCATCCCGGCAAACTCGACCAGAAGGCACGCCACTCCCACGTCGGGCCATGCGCCAGTGGGAAGACCCAGAATTCCTGAAGAAGGCTGTGGAGGATGGCGGTTTCAAAGACGTCAAGCTGGGGAAGGCTGAGGGCTTGATCACCACGGTCGAGGCCGATAGATACGTCAACATGCTCTGGAGTTTTGTAGGTGGCACTACGCCCGTTGGATGGCTGAAGTCTGATGAGGAGAGATGGGATGAGGCCATTGACATCTTGAAGAAGGAATTCAAGAAGACGGAAGGTTTTCGGGAGCTGGAGGACGGCCGATATCAGATCAGGTTCAAGGCCAACATTGCTATCGCGACGAAGTAGTCGATAGAAGCGGTTCGCAACAGTGCCTTATACAGGTGGTGGAGCTCATCTTGAAGATATTTGTCCAGGTAGATATCAATATTGACAACCATAATAGAGTAGCTATTTCTCATCTCAAATATTCTTACATCAAGATTGAGCTCCCTTTGTTGAATCTCAGAAGTCCTCAATTCAAGGTGAAGCCTAGAAGTACCCATCGACGAGGGCGCCAGCAGCTCGGATCGCATACTCAACAAACTCAAATTGGTTCAGACCCGACACATAGTAGGTGTGCTGCTTTCCCTGGATCTCGTTGAACTGGTCGTACCATCCATCAAGAAGCGCCTGAGTGTTCACGTGGGGGAAGTAGTCTACTTGCCCACTGAACGCGAGAACATCGCGGTTGGTGACTCGGCTTCCTGCTGCGTCCGGGTCCGAGAGATCCTTGTTCAACTTGCTGAGGACCTCTGGTAGGAACTCTTGGGCAACCTCCACGCTATCCGGCTGACCTGGCTGGTCGACAGACCAGACACTCAGGATATCCGTATCGTCGTGGATGCGTGTCAAGTATACAGGTTGACCCTCTGTGGAGTAGGGGGTGATCGGGTTCGGGAGCACATGTCGCAGACTGACGTTGGGCGATAGATGATCCATCTCCACGGCGGAGGCGAAGTAGCCATTTGTGGTGACCTTGGAGAACAGCTTCTTCTCTTCTGCTGATAACTGGAGCTTGGCTCGTGATAAGGCCGAGGCTGTGGGAGGGAAAGCGATGATTACATCGGAGCATTGCTGTTTGTGGACCTTACCGTGCCCGATGCTGTAGCTGATGCTTGGACGCTTTTTGCATCGGTCTGTGATCCCGCTAAATTAGGACCCTCGCGGATGAAATGGCGGGTGAGTTTATTGAACTAACCAATTGACTTGATCTTGGTTCCAAGATGGATCGGTCCTTTGATGGTCTTTGCTACCCGCGTGAATACCTCGTGGAAGTCTGTGGCTGAATTAGAAAACGTGTCGTTAGGCTGCCCTCCTTGACTTTACTCACCGACGGTGAAGGAGTCGACAACGCCAAGAACACTTCCCAAGATATCCGGTTGAGCAGACCGCAAGTAGTAGAGCTGCCGAGGGTCTCGTGTGAGCTTCGCAATCTGGGTCAGGTGGTGAAAGAGGCGTCTCAACACTTACAGCCGGGACCTCCGTGAACGGCCCATACCCATAGTCTGCCCAGACTCGATTGAGCACCGCAGCGATGGCTGTCAGATTGTTCGCAATGAGCCAGTCGCGTGCTGGGACGGCCAGTTCTGGTGGCACTCCATTCTGCGACACGTGAGTATCTGATCGCGGTCTATATCTCGCAACGAGAGGTGCAAACCGTAGTCTCATCGTACCTGGTAAGCCGGAACTGCGAAGGTAGAGGCAAGAGACTGCCACAGCACAGTGTATCTAGTCAACTCAGCCTGCAACTGGAGAATAACTTCGGGCGAAGTTGGCGACAGCTGTGTGGCGCCTGTTGTCGGATCGTACACATAGTCCTCAGTTGAGTCGAAGAACTCGTATGGGACGCCAGTCTTCTTGACAAGGTCAAAAGATGCGGCGTAACCTGGACTGTTCGTAAACAAAACAGCACCGAGCGGGTAGTATTTTCCACTGCCATGTATAAGATGCGTTAGCTTGAGCAATATGGGATGATGTTGGACAGTAGAGGGACAGCAACTCTTTGTAGTAAGACTGGCATTTCCCACCGACATCTGTGCGCTTCTCGAATACGACCACCTTTTTGCCCTTGTCTTCTAAGGCTTTGGCTGCAGTAAGACCAGAAGGTCCGGCTCCAACAACACAGACGGGCGCTGAGGCGTAGCCGCGATCTTCCACGGCGGCAGTAAGAGCGAGCGGCACAGCCGTAACGGCCAGCAAGAGAGCGTTCTTCAATCCCATATTGACAATTAGTACACTCGAGTGGATGAAAGAAAGGGTGCAGCCAGGAAATTAAAAAGGGGGGAGATCTTTCTGAGAGCGAGCCGTACCTGGCAATCATCCGACCCTTTATAGATGCACGTTGCTGTAAGTGAAAGAAAGGGACGGACCTCCCAAGCCCGTCTCACATCAGCTGGGCAGACATGGGGCGTTGGTTAAATTCAGCTTGCGAGCGCCACGAGTCAGTTGTCAATGAATTCCGAATGATGATTGCACCTCCCATGCGCCGCAACGCCATTGCATGAAGCCACGCCAATGAGGAGGAGCAGAGAGGAGAAGCAAGGTGAGCGTCTCATCAAGGCTGTCTGCCTGAGGTGTCATTACGGGCGCTGAGTAGGCCTGAGGGTCTTACTGAGCATGGCTCTCATTTTGTATCCTGAAGCTCTCTGGTCCAGAGCTTATCCCTAATGCAAGGTACGTGGATGCAGGAGGATGAGTTTGCCCGCGCTGACCTCCCTTATCCCGTCTTATACTACCTTAAACGGAGTAAAGCACAGCACGGCGCGGCACGGATGGATGCTGACCAGCACCGCCACAGGGGATGCTCGCACTAGCCACATTCCAGATCGGGTATTGTGGCGGTGCCTATCCCCCACTAAATCCAGGGCTCAGGCCAAGACTCGACTCCGCTGTAAGTCGCTGCAAGTCGCTGCACATTGACGCAGGCAGCTCCAGCCCCAGCCTCCCTCGAGCGTGAACCGCACCGCACCCTCACCCTCACCCTCGCTGTAGCCAGAGGCTGTGATGCAAGGCCAAATCCTGCTTGTGCACCACGTCACCTGGCCGGCCTCGGTGATGCACTCCTCTCCTTCTGTATAGATCTGAGCGAAATCCACACGAGTTGACCTTCATCGCTCGCTCCTCCAAGTCGACTCGCTCACGTAGACACTGCTGGTGTGCCCCTCCTCTCCTCCAACGCTTCAGACTCGAGGATGCCCTTCGTTCCCAACACCCCAGAGTCATTCATCGACCGTTCCGATTCCAAGAATCCAAACTCGACATGTCGCGGCATCACATCGAGCGGCAGACCCTGTCGGAGAGCTCTCGCCGCATCGAATAAGCCCTCGCATCTCTTCCCACGCAAGAGGGTGCCTGACCCTCGCGATGAGTCCCTGTACTGCTGGCAGCACAAGGAGCAGGCCGCCAAATCTGCACGCTCCAGTCCGGGCCCACGCGGTAACGCAACGCCAATCCTCGAGGAGAGGACAAGTCTGGACACTCTGGCAGACAGGCTAGGCTTAGTTGACCTGCAAGAGAAGCACGCAAAGGTCAGGCCGAAACCTACCAAAGCACGCCCACAGTATGAGAACACGCCGCAAATGACGAGGCCAAAGCCGCAGTCGAGACCTCAGCTGGAGTTCTGCTGCTGCTTCTCCGTACCTATTGAGGAGATACGCGAAGAACCCAAGGTCAGGCCGCAGCCTCGTCCCGTGCAACACCAGGCTACATCTATAGCCACGCCGTCCAGCAAGGCACGCTTGCAGCACCAGCCTCCCAGTGCCGCATCATCTCGCCAGCGCCTCAACCCATCCACCGCCTCGCCCAGCAAATCATCATACCGCTCTCGCAAATCAACGGCATCTCAGACGGCGCAACTCAAGGATCTCATTCCCGACAACGTCGAGGCATCCGCCGCCTCGGCGATCCTCGCAGAGCTGGCGCGCCCATACGTCGACTCGGAGGAGCCCGGGTACATCTACATGTTTTGGCTGACACCCGCTTCTGAAGCTGCGAAGCCTCCGGTCGATGCTGCCCGATCGCTGCTAGCACCTCCCTCGCCGGCTGGTGCAGCCAAGTCGCGGCGCCCGAGTGATGTGGTCTCTCGCTTTGCGGCTAACAGCGCCGCCACTGACAGCAAGACCATCATCCTCAAGATCGGCCGCGCCGCCAACGTTCAGCGACGGATGAACCAGTGGCAGCGCCAGTGCGGGTACGATCTGGAGATGTTGCGATACTACCCTTTCGTGCAGGGGAACGGGAGCCCTCGTCAGACACCGCACGCCAAACGCGTCGAGAGGCTGATCCATTTGGAGCTGTCGGGTCTGGGTATGAGGGCGGACAAGGCATCTTGTGATACTTGCGGTAGGGAACACCGTGAATGGTTTGAGGTGGATGCCTCGAGAGCTGGGGTGAAGAGAGTCGATGAGGTGGTGCGCAGGTGGGTTGAATGGGATGAAGGCAACGTTCGCTGAGCGAGCTGAGGCTCAAAGGATGGAAGACTGCACGAAATGAAGCGATGATACTGATGACTTTTATATGTACCTAAGCATAAAGCCGGCGTTCAATGTTTCAAGTTTCAATCCTCAAGTCTCAACGTCCCGGTTCCAAGCGTCCATGACTCTCATGCAGCACTACCATCTTCATCGCTGCCAGTCCTGGATATCGGATCATGCCCCGTTGACGGCCCAACAATGAAAGACTTATTCAGTCAGGTAAGCATTGTTAATATTCTCGGCAATGCTCCTCTCCAAAGGCGTCCAGTCATCCTGATTTCCCCATTTATTCAAGAGTTCGACGGCACCAGACTGATCGACTGACACCTTCAGGTATTGGGGCTCGGGATAATCTTCAATGAAGGTCTTCCCGGGCCTCAACTTGCGCAGGACTGCCAGAATATCGTTCCAGTGAGTGTTGTGTCCCCAGCTCTGCAGGCGTGCGTTCTCTAGTTCGGGGTCAAGGACCGCTCCGATGTGTACCAACGCCAGGTCTTTTACATCGGCATAGAATGCTTTTGAACATCATTATTAGTGACCGGTAGACCTCGCCCGAAGTCAGAGCTGGTACTTACTGGCTGGCAATGGATCCATGAACTGCCTTTTCCCTCGGTAGGCGTGGACGACCCAGCTGGAGTTCGCTTCTATGTGCGCCTGGCAGAGAGGCTCTCCTACAAGTCCTGCGGGTGCCACGACGTTGACGGAGAAAGGCAACTTTTGCTCCTCGACGAATCTCCAGACCTCTTTCTCGGCAGCCAGCTTGCTCGCGGGATAATTTGCCATGGCGTGCGAGAATCCATAAGGAGGCGGTGCCCACGCAGCTTCGAGGGAGGCATCATTCCAAGAGTCCCTGGTGATCACCCCGTTATCGATGCCTTGGGTGAGAGGAGAGGCACTGACGGCACTGCTAGTGAAGACGACTCTTTTGATCGAGGGCTCTCGCATTGCTGCGTTCATGATAGACCTGATGCCATTGACCGACGGTGTGATCACCTCATTCGGATCGGGGACAATTCTCGACACGTAGGCGATATGCAAGATAGCTGAGACCCCTTTGACGGCTTCATCGTAGGCACCCTCGGCTCCGAGGTCGGGTACGGTCAGTAGCTCGAGATTATCTTCGTTGGAAGTCTTCAATGCGAGGTCGAGAACCCATGAGGCCTTTTCCACGTCTCGTACAGTGCCTCTGACTTGATAGCCGCGATGGAGAAGCTGCTTGATGACATGGGAGGCGAGGAATCCGGTGGCGCCGGTCACGAGGACCCGAGATCCTGGCGGGATGGTGGTCTGTAGAGACGACATGATGTTTTCAGATGGTAATGATGGGCTGGAATAAAGATGACTATGTCTATGTCTATAGTCGATTCTTTCTCATCGAGGTATCGCCCACACTTATACGTCGACAACGGAACTCAACGGTCAAAGCAGAAGACTAGGCCCAGCTGCGATGTCTCAATCGGGAATATATGTGACTTGACATTAGCGGACTTGGCTTTCTATGACTTCCCAAGGCAGTTAAAACGCTCCTTCGTTATTTGTAATCGTTGCTCCATACAGCCAGCATGCCAGCCATGGTTCTCTTGCAAGGGCTACCACCTCAGCGATACCCCTGGCGCGGGCTCTCCGGCCTCGGCCTCGGTCTCGGCCTGGAGGGACAAGATCTCCAGGAATTTACGATACATCCTCCCTACTAATCCTTGCATATGCATTGTCGCAATCTCATTTTGAGAGTCCAGCATGGCCATGATTCCTTGCACGTGCTTCTTTGCATTCCCAACCTCACCAGCGGTCACCTGTTGAAGACCACGGTCAGCCATTGAAACCCCTTTTCACATCACTCTCAGAGAATCTCCTCACCTCGTCGATCGCGAAAGCTAGTGACTTTGCAATACTCAACAATGTCACTTGGTATGATGGCCTTTGAAGCTCATCGCGTACAGCTTGCAGACAGATCTGCTTATAGTGCAGGATCATCTGCTTGATGACCGGGTCATCTGGCCGGGTTCTTAGGATATAGCGGCATGTTTTGAGGAGTATGGCGAGGACCATGAACGTCGGGTCGCCGACGGCAAGGCTGACCCATTCCTTGAGAATCTCGATCCGGCCTTGTTCAGTGTCGGACAGGTAGAGGCCGCAGTGACCTATAGCCGACGGCATGACGACGTGTACATCTATCATCAAGTCAGCCCGCTCCAGCAAAGAGCCAGCCAGGTCCTTGTGGCATACAGTTATTCAACAGGGAGTACTCCTCTGAGGATAGTGGTCTCGCCAGTGTCGAGAACGGATCTCTGGAACTGCCATATCTCTGAATCTGCGCCCTCCTGGGGTCGACTGCAGGGACATGCACCTCAGTCTGCACCTGTCTAACTGCACCTGCATCTTCATCTGCATCTGCACCTGCGACTGCAACTGCGTCTCGATTCTGCTGAATCCTTGAAAGACGCTTCTTCTGATGCACGTGGCGCATGACATGTGAATGGTTTGTCTTGCGGGTCTGCGATGAGACGCGCCCACTGGGACTCGTCGTGGTGACGAATCGGAACTGACACTCCATGTTGAGCGTCTTGACTCACATGGGACTCGTTCAGGGTATGCAGAACCTTCTATCATGTCCGCATCTCGATGATACCAAGAGGAGGGATGGGGAGAGGAGTGTTGATGAGAGGCATCGGAGCTGAGGCTGAGGCTGGGGGGACTCCGTCGGAACCCCTGCCCCGTTGGCGCCAAGCAGTATGACTTCCTCTTTGGGACATGCTCTGACATGCAGCCGGACGCTGACAAAACTACGAGCTACCCAGACCGTCATGCGGATTGCAGCAAGGGTTTCACCATCTACTATGGAGTACAAGTACTCTGTCCCTAGTACGTAGGTACTATGCTAGTCTCTTTGTCGGTCATAGGTTCAACTTGCACTCCCCCAAGCAGGCATGTCTCCATAAGGCGAATAGGCCTCGCTCTACTTCAGAACGGAAGCTCATACCAAGTCGTCTCCTATCACCATGTCCATCATCGAGCCAAAGTGAAAGTATGTGATCAGCTAACGACATCAAAAGTCATAAGCACTGGTATCTCGTCTATGCAGGAGCAACAAAGAACCCATCCTCCTCCCATCCTCAATTCTGCCCACCCGCCCCTTCTCACACAAACCGCACTTCATCAAACAGTCCAGCCCGGACCTGCAGCAAGCTTGCCAGCTCAAACAGGAACGACTGTAGAATGATGACGTTCGTGATGATATGCGACACGGAAACAAGCTCTTCGTCTGCCCCCTGGTTTTTCTTGGTCTCCTCTCCCTCAGCTTCGTCTTGACCATTGTCCTCTTCCGTCGCTGCTGCTGCCTCCGCGTCTTCTCCTTTTCCTGCGGCTTCGTCCTCATCATCCTCTGCGTCTTCCGTCACCGGCTCCGGCATGGGCGACTTGTCAAACTTCAACGGAATCGGCTCCACCTTCGCACCCGGAAGCCCGACCTTGCGGCTCAGTATACTTTGATCCACAGCCGCAAATGCCGTCGCTTCCCTCACGGCAGCAGATGGAACCTCCAGCCCTTCTCTTCCGTCTATCGACCCGTCCCTGTTACTACTCGGCGACAGACTCCTCGGGAAGCTTCCTATTGCCTCCCTTGGCATGACAGGCTGCGGGACAGGCACAGGTCTGGGTGACGACACAGCAGCGCTCCCGGGCGCAGGACTGCTCAGCCCGCTGCCCGAGCTGCGGTTCAGTTCTTTGCGTCCCCTTGGACTGCTCGAGCGACTTGGCGTGCCGAGCTCACTCAGAAGTCTTTGCGCAAAACCCTCCAGTGCAGAAGGTCTGGATGGGGAGCCGCTGCGAGAAAGCTCGTCCATGCTAGGGCGATCAGGAGTCTCGTGCGCTCTCCCGCTGGGTGGTGGGTTGTTGTGGTTGTTCAAGACTAGGTCGGCTGTCTGAAAGGCTTCGCGGCGCTGCTGAACCAGCTCGTCGAAGCGAGGTATGATCTCTTTGTATTTGGTGATCTGCTCCTCGAGTTGCTTGAGAATGTCGAGAATGCGTGGGACAGATGATTGAACCCATTGCGGGCGTGCTCTGCATTTCTCCATCGCTCTGACTCGCTCTGCTTCCTCTGAAGCAGCCGGATCCTCTGCTTGCTCAGCGTCGCCCGCCTTCTCGGCGGTCGGTAGATCTTCTTCATCGTAGGTGTAGCTGTTCGGGCTCCGAGCCAGCCAACCATCGATGCTCATGTAGCCACAAATGGCCAGGTCCACGATCGTCTCCGTCACCGATAAGTTCGTCTCAACCGCATTGAGAAAGAAAGTCTCCAATAGATCAAGGACCTTGTTGAGCAGTGGGTCATCCGGTCGGAGCGTGTGCTCCTTGACATCTCTTGGGGCACCTGGGAGGCTGTCCGGTATGTCTGGCAGTTTGTGGTTGTTGACTGATACCTTGGGCGCCACAAGCTTGAGCGAGCATGGATGGCTCTCTAGCCGCGCCATGTTGTCTTTGATGGCGCTCTCGTAGACTTCGTCGAAATTATCATGGCCTCCAATGGAGCTGGCCAGGCTGATGAGGTACTCGATCTCCTGCTCGTGTGCGCCAATCGTACGGTGGTAGGATCGACTTGGCAGAATATCCGTCCTCAGTAAGGTCATGACAGCGTATCGATGGTGTCGTTTGAGGATAGCCGATACGAGCTGGAGAGTGACATGGATCGTCTGCTGGTTCTTCGATCGCAGGCAGGCCAGAATCAAATCCACCAGGTTAAATAGGAGCGGAGTGACCGAAGTGTCGGTGGTCTCGGCCACCATCGTAGCGAGGTCCATCGACTTCCGCTTTCGTGCATCGCTGATAGAGGTGCGCGGTCCTTGGTTTCGTTTAGGTACGTGATCGGGTAGGGCGAGGAGGTAGTGAAGTATAAGGTTGATCATATCAGGATGATCAAGAGACTCTAGGATGCGGCGTAGGTATGTCAAAACGGCCACAGATGATCCTCCATCGATATCAGAGGACTCGAGAAGGGACGGGTATCTACCAAAGTCAGGACCTGTCTTGTTTTTCTACTGGGCACAGAACTTACAATAGTTGCTGCAGAAAGATGACCTGGAAGTGCTCCAGCAGCGTCGACTTTACCTCCACCGATCTACAGTGGTTCAAGACATCCTGCCAGAACAACAGATGCGAGAGAAACGTCTCCAAATGCGACTGGAACTCGGGCGAGCACGAGCTTACAATCTCGTAATTTGAGGTCGGGTGCTCGTAGTCTGAGAATGCCAGAATTGGGGGCAGGTCGTGCGGGAGATGGTCGATCACCAGCTTCCTGCTCAACTGGCTGTACAGCGCACCCAAGCCCGTCGCCATGAGTGTCGATAGATCGCTTTCGACGATCCACTGCTCCAGGGACGTAGAGTTGGAGGCTGCCTCGATGATGTACAGCAGACCCGTGCGCGCAAAGTCCCCGACTTTGCCCTCATGGTGAATATAATCCATCAGGATGTAGAACAGCGGGAAGTCGCCTCGTTGGGTCCGTCCGGCGAATTTGTCCCTACTGCTACTCCTTCCACCGACCGTGTCATTGCTGGCCTGCCTCTGGTGATGGCTCAGCTGCTGCGACAGTCGCTTGTGTTCCCTCGGATTGGCGCGAGTACTTTTGAACCACGCCGGCAGGATCTCGGGGTCCAATCTGATTTTCGTGGTGATGTTGAACGCCAGCTCGACAACCCTCGACTCGGTGTCCAGCCCAAGTCGCACACTGTTGACGCCCGTGATGCGCACTAGCAGGTTCGTCAAGCTCGCAGAGAACGCCGGGTTCTCGGCAAAGGCCTCCTCCTCGCTCTCGACGAGCGTGGCGAAGAAGAGAACGGCCTCCTTGATGATCCACTCATTGTGCGAGGTTGTCGCGATCTTGCCGATGGGTACGTAGATCTGCTTGAGGGAGGCGTATTGGATGCATGGGTGAGGAAGCGGTCGGCGAGATTCGTCGCTGAGGATGTTTGTGAGCTCCTGGAGGCGGATTTCGAGGGATTCGGCGGCATCGCTGTCTGTTCCGAGGTTCGAAGAGGCGCGCCATTGGTTCTAGGGGCCTCATGTTAGTTACTAGGGTTCAGCCGTATTCTAGTAGACGTTTCAGTTGATGCACTCACCAGGAGATGGGTGTATTCCTTCTCGAATCGGTGAAGGCGCTTCGCAGGGTCCTTGGCCTGGTCCTTGTAAGAAGCCCCCGAGGAGAGGGGGTTCTTCAAGAGGCGAGACCACTAGTACGAACAGGTAAGTCAAATCAACATTCGACAGCGCAGCGCGTGTAGGAGCACTCACAAAATCCATGACGATCTTGGCCTCATATCTAGAAGCTGTACTGGGAGGTGCAGCGTGCGCCGACGCTGCGGCATCAGGGTCGAGGAGAAAGTAGTTGGCGGGATTGGGGAAGACGGGACTCCCCAGCTACAGTTCGTCGCGCAGGTGAGCTCCAGACCGCGTCGAGCCCCTGTAGCAGCTCCCGGTCTCTTAATGGCTCCTATCCATTCCGCTGCAGTGGCCATCCACGGGAGTGACGCTTACCTACCCTAAAGCAAATTGACATGCGTGTAGGCGTATATCTGCCTATTCTTCAATATGGTATACCTACGGTACTAATTGTTATCAATCGTGATGACTTTGTGTGCTAATCAAAAGTCTTTGAGTAACGAGAACGGCAATTGGAAGTGTAGGGAGTAGATTCAGTTGGTCCATGGGCTCTAAACACAGGTGCCGTCCCTCAGCATAAGTGGTGCCATAGCTCTCCTACTTAGCATGAACCGGCAGCAGTTCACACGTTTGCAACGACTAAGTGTTTCGTCAGGACGCCATCAAGTGAATCAACCTTGTTCCCAAACCAAGACTGATTCACACGGATCTAGCAGCATGGGAAACGGATCATTACTTCACAAATGAGGCAAACATATCATGTGATCACGAACGGAGAAAATGTCAAAGTTCAAAAGCGCTTGTATTTCTGTAGCACCACGACAGGCAAGCCATCTGGACACGCTCTCACTTAGCCAGAAGCAAATCGCCGACAAGATACCATACGAGAAATGTCGAGCTCAGTATGAGGTTAGACTTAACGGGGACTCGTCGGGTCGGCACCGGCACTACCGTTCGTTCCATTGCCACTACCACTCTCCTGGGAGCTCCCGCTGTCCGCGCTACCGCCAGCCCTGTTTCTGCCCTTATTCCAGCCCCGAGGGACTTCGGAGAAGACAGCAACAGCAGGAGAGTCCTCCCCGTCCGTCGACTGCGTAAAGCCGCTCACATCGCTAAGCATGCTCGAGCTTCGCCCGCGAGAGCGGAACCCGCGCGGCTCAAAAGACGGGGCAGTGGGCGGAAGAGTCGTGCTGTGCCATGCCGGTGCTCCGGCGTTGGCCATCAGGTCGGAGGACGAGGCACCAAACATGCCCGAAGGGAAATGAGGCTGAGCAGCCGGGTTCATCTGCCAGTTGCCAAGCTGCTGGGATGACTGCGCGAAAGGCCCGTGAAGTCCATCACCCATGTCAACAGCCATACCGTTGGCTGAACTCAACAGGTCGTGGAAGTTGTGGACCTGAGTCTGCGAAGCGCGAACAGCCTCAGCACGCTGAGTATTGGCACCTCGAACCATGTTGAGGCGCTCCCGGTAGTAGGTCTCAATCCCAGATTGGTACTCTTCGCGTTGGGCTCGCTCCTGCTTCTTGCGCTCGGCCTCATTGATGCCACGATTGTTGGCGTCATTGATGTTGTGAAGCTCGCTCTCGACCTTTGCGATACGTGTGGCAGTCTTGTTGCGCCTCGTGTTGAGGTTAGTGTTGTCGACTTGTTTGGCACTGACGTCCTTGTCCAGACGGGACTTGTGGTCCTTGAACTCCTTTTGCGCAGCGTCGAAGACCTTCTTCTCGGCGGCGTAGGCACGCTCCATTTTCTTCTTACGTTCTTGGAGTTCGGGCGCAGTGTCGAAATTCCTCACCTCCTCAACGAAGCGCTCCGTTTCTTGCTCAAAAAGGCTCTTCTGGTTTTCTTGCTGGCGAATCTTGCCTTTCAACTTCTCGTCCTGGGAACCTGCAGTCGAGAGCTGGTTGTCCGTCTGATCATTGTCTTTCTTGAGCGCGTTGGAACGAGTTTTCCAGTCCTTGCGGGCGCCTTTGAGTCGTGACTTTTCGTCCGCGAGCTTGCCTTCGGATACGGCGATAGAGTTCCGCAGGGTGGTCGAGGGTGAGTCTGGGCGTTGGTGAGGCTGGCCGTTGGGGAGGGCAGAACCCGACTCCGCTTCCTGAAGAGCTTCCTGGGCTGTTCGGACAGTCGTCGAGAAGAGGGTTTCATGTGTGCGGGAGTCTACGAACTCACAGACATACTTGCTAGCAGGTCTGAGTCCATAGATATCGCCGGTCCAACGAGCTCCCTCCTCAGGATCGTCACTATCCTCATCCAAGGCGACCATACGCGTAGGCTGCCAGAATGCATTATTGACGCGCACGTAGAAAGGCTTGTTCGAGTTGACGGATGTCGGGCGCAGGGCGTGACCATTGGTACTCGGGGTCGATGGGGTGCTATCCTCTTCGTCCTCGACATCGTCGTAGTTCGGAAAGTGACTCGTACTGAAGGACACCTCGTCACTTCCAATGTGAGCTATCCAAATCTGCCCAACATGGCGGTCGAATGGCGCGTTGCCTAAGTTGTGGATGTCGGTGGCATTGGAGCCAGCGGAGGCAACAGACTTGGAAGTAAACTCGTACTCCTTCATGAAGACGATCTTGGTACTAGCAAGGGCGGCCCATAGTGGTTGCTGTTGTCGTACATGTGCGCTTTGTTTTCTTTTCTTTTTTAGTGTTGTATTTGAATTCGATATCGCTGTGGTTTCGTTGTCAGGCGGGGCGGAATTCGTGTCGCCAGTGACCTCGGAGGCGCCTGACCCTGACTTGCCCGCCTCTGGATCGGTGCCTCCTGTCGCGACCGTTGCCCTTTCACGTCTGAGATACCAATCCTTGATGCCGCGTACTATGCCCTGCATAAGGATATGGATCGCCAAACCGCTTTTGATCAAGTCGATCCAGCTTTTCTTATCGTAGAGATAGTCAGCATCAAAAGGATCTCGAAATATGGCAGGCATTCGCCATGGCTCCGGTATTTGGTTGACGATGGGTGCCCAGTGCGATCTTGTCAGCCGAAGGATATGGTAGAAGAAAACCCAGCCAAAACAAGCTGTGAAACCGCTCGAAGATGCGCTGCGCCCACCACTGGCTCCGCCCAAGGTCAGAGCAATGATGGGCTTGGCCATGTCGAGGATGGCGTCCTGTAACGGAGGCCAGAGGAAGGCCCAGAACAGGAAAAAGGCGAAATCCATACAGGCGACAGTGATGAGGGATGGTGCGCTGCTAACGGCCTCCCAGAGTTCCCAGAGATTCATGTTCATAGCAGAGCCACCGGGAACAGGGGGGACGAAGGTGATGAAGGCAAACAGGGCGTAGATGCTCGTTAGAGAGACAGACGGGATATGCATAAGGATGATGAGAATGGCAATGGTGTCCTGGAGCGGGAGTGACCTGAGCACGGTAGTAACAAGCTCGAGTGGTCCTGAGTCCTTGTGCACATCGATGTTCTTGGTCGCGTTCACATCGATAGAGCGGTGGCCACCGTTCATTCCTCCCTGGCCTCCCATAACCGCGAAGTTGCCCGAATCTGACGAGGTCTCCGAGTAGGCGCCTACAGACGACCTACGTCCGGCATCGTTGAATCGGTTCTCGTGCGAAGAGGAAGAGAGATCATAATTGGCAGCGGAGCGAGCAGCGGCGTCGGGAAGTGGGGGAACGGAGGGAGGCCCTCCCTGTCCAGAGCCGTGGTCGGCAGCGGAACGGGAAGGGCCATTTGGATCGATGTGACTGGAGCTCTTCCTGGGAGTGACTCGTTTTGCTGGGCCTACAAGACCATTGTCATGACGGTTGTTGTGGGCTGCAGAGGCCCCTGAGTGACGCTTGCCTGAGCCTGATGCTCGAGGCATGCGCCCTTTGTGAGGTGCGTGGGCGTTGGAAGTCGTGCCTCACGGGGCTCTGGAGATGCGATTTGCTGAATCGCGAGATCCAGAGACGCGTGGACAAGCTGTTTGGGTGTGTCGAACGTGGTTGAGGCGGCAAGGGACAGGTTGTTGTAGATATGTCGAGTCAAAATGCCGGGATCGAGGTGCGACTGACGACGCTTCCGTGAGGCGGAGATGCTGCAAGACCCCTCTGCCTATTGTCAAAAGGATGCCTGGAGGGATTGACGCGCGTGACGATCTGTGCGCTGGCAAGATTCGATAGAGATTGTTGCCTGTGCTGGGTCGTGGTTGGCGGCCAAAGGGTCTGCGTGGCTGGCAGCCGTTGTCGGTTTGAGGGAGAGGAAGGTAGGAGGGTTGAGGATGGATTTAGTAGGCAAAGTGAAATTGACAAGACGTGAAAAGGCAGTGGATGGTTTAGCTGGGCGCCGGTTTAGTGTTGGCATAGCACTGGACTGTTGCAATAGCCACTGGAAGTTGGTTCTAACGGGCTCTGGAAAGTCAAGCAGCTCAGTGCCGAAAGGGAAAACCCAGACCAAACCAGCCACCGGCGGCAGCAGGGGTGGCAGTTGCAGCAGTGGATGACCGGGAGGCGTTCAGTGGGATCCGGCTATGTGGGGGTTACGTAAGGTTAGTAGCAGCCACTGACATCGACGGAAGATGCCCTGACGAGACTGGCAGGATGCGCTATAACGGGAATTGGCATGCTATTACAGGCATATTCTGCCGTGCAGGTAGGAGAGGGGAACCTCAAGGTTAGCCTCCACGGCATGGATCGCTGATGATCCCAGCCTCGTTCACTAGGATCTCACGGTGCTTACGAGTGCGCGATGGATGCAGCAGCTCACTTGTGGACCGTGTTTAGAGTTGAACTGGTGGTGCTAGAGAATGACGAGGTTTCAGTGTTTACTTCGGTATCCAGCTAGGCTTCACGGAGGGCGGACGAAGTCGGTAAGTCATAATAAGACAGGCCAATTCCCGAGCGGCCGTTCTTCCTTGCACATATCGCTCGGCTCTTGGGGATCTTCAAGCATGGCGCTAATGTGCGTGTTCAGCGTCTTTGCTTGGTTTCTCAGACTGATTTGTGCTGGCCTGCAGCTCTAGTGCCGTGCCACTGCAGCCTTCGTCCTAGGCAACATAGGCCCTACCAGGGTTTCCAGTAGGGCACCTAGAAGGGCACCTAGAATGGCACCTAGTAGGGCGCTGTGGGGACGGCACTGGATCGAATCCAGCTAAGACTAGAATCGGCATGTGGTTAGCTTCGCCCGAGTCGAGGGGAGGAAGGGAAACTTCGTCAGAGGGGAGCTTTGGGCCGAGCCCTTGCGTGCATGTGAGGCGGACGCTGCTGTACATGCGTATGCCTGTGACTCTGATCGCGGGGTGGACATTGCTCGCAGGATTCCACAGAAGTATCGCTGTCATCATGCAATGCACTTGGGATCCCCCTGGGCTACGAGCAGCAGAAACAATAACATCAATGCAAACAAATCCAAATCGACCTACGGCAGCCAGACTTTCTGTGACATGACTCAGCCCTGCCTCGGATCCTACCTTGTCGAATCGGGCAGCGTGGCGCTGGTTAAGCTTTTTCTGCTCTGGTCCTGTGTGCGCGCGCCCGTGTCGGTGTGGCAGCCGCTGGTCGCTATGCACTGCAAACAGCCCCCATCCATCAGCCAATCCTCACACTATAAGGTACACTATCGTGCCACACCGTCACTCGTATAAGGTAACTGAATCAATGCCAAAGGAACTTTAGTCAGATTGCGGATGCAGCGGATCGTCCTCGGCTCTAGCTGGGCAGTGATACTGCCTCACGTAGTATCATCTCATCATGTGCTCTCAGGCTGTCTGTCATACTGTCTAGCTGCCCTTACTCGCGTGCCTCGTACATACTCACTTTACTCTCCAGTAGGCATGCGATCTGCACTCATCCTTGTCCGTTTGTCTCTCACCTCCTCAACCTTTCCCAATTTCCCTCCAAGCCCTCCTGAAGTAAGATACAATGGCAATGCTGTTCTTCCCACCACCTCATTTCATGCAGTGCAACCCCTCTCGGCACTTAATTGCTCTGCTGGCCGGCCCTAACTGGCCGCTTCCCTTTTCCCCTCCCGTCTTGCCGTTGCGCCCGTTTCCGAGAAATCTTACGACAAACGTGTGACTGCCTGCATTAATCTCAATCACGCACTTCAATGTGAACATTCGATTCACTCTTTTCACACTCAGCCTACCCCTCGGAGACACACCGGCACCGTATTCTTCTCCACCCCGCCTCACTCCTCGCTAATGCTCCGGTCGCCGGCGCCGCATCGTGTCGATCATGCGAGCTTGTGCTGTAGCCAAGACCCAAATCTTCCGGTCTCTGTCCTTATTCCCGACAGTTTCACGCCAGCATCCAAGGTACAGTCGAGCGACTGTCCACGTAATTACCCGTGGGAGGTGTAGCAGATGGATCAAGCTGTTGGTCTGGCAGCACCTTTGACCTTCGAAGCCGGGACTTGACCGCTTTACGACCTTGCCCACACCACCCTCCAACAGCAAGACGGTCGGCACATGGCAGACTGACAGCCAACAAGCTCTCCGGCACTTCTCTCGCATGCATACACGTATAATGTACAATGGCCACGTTACCGCCTTTGGCGACGAGCCTCATCCAAGGCGGGGAGGGCCAACCTGACCCCGCACCCTTACCACCACGATATCTCTTGGCCTGTGGCGTATCGACAGCGTTGGGTCCAAAAGACGAGGCTCATGGGCCACAAAACTCAAGGTCGCGATTCGCGGTATTGTCTTCGTTGTTACTGCAGGAGGATTGCTCCAACATGGCGAATTCTAAGCAAAGCAGTAATCTGGCCTGCTAACTACCCTCTCCACGATCCAAAGATGTTCCAAAAGCACTGTTGTCCACCCCTTCTCATACTTAAGTATTGTGTGAGGTGGAAAACTCTGGGGCTTTCCCTTGCCTGCGATGCGGAGGCCCGTATCCCCCTACTTTGTGCATGTGTCTGCCCGCTCCAGTAGCAGTTTGTGGTAATCATGATGCAGCGTCACCTAACACAAAGAAAATGAAGGGTAGTATCAACAGCTCAAGCCGCTGGTAGAAGACAAGTAAATGCCTGCCTGAGACTTGGTAAGACGCTCCTAGACAGCTCGAAATCAGCGCTAGGGGATGCTGCAGCCGGCATTGATTTCGCCGAATCGGAAATCCTGTCTCGAAGAAAGAAAGCTCAGTCGTCCTCGTCCAACGATTTGTATGCTGCTGGTGCCTTGTCTACTGTCGTCAAACTGCGGTCCCGTAATCGTTCGTGACGGGTTCGTTCGACCTGTGCGCCCAGATCTCTTGCTCCAATTGAGCCAGTTGGTCCACAACCCACAACCTAGCACTGCGAGCCTTATGTGCTTTCTTGGCCTTGCTGGGCAGGCGTTCCTGACTCTGTCTCTCGAACATCGAGAGATCTGGGCGGGACCTTGGTGTCCTACGATACTCGCGGGACAGTCTCTTCCTGTAGACACCCACGACATCGCCCGTCCCAATCGTGGAGAGAACCACTAAGCAGTGCACAAGCTCAGGGTCCGTGTTGTTCCAAAGAACATCGCAGAGTATGGGGAGCTGGCGAGCTCCTGTCTCTGTCTCCTGCAATATGTCAATGCACGACTTTCTTCGTTGAATGAGCCGAGAGACTGGCGTATGTATACGTACGAGGTATATTCCGTGTCGAAAGGTTTCCGACCTGGTCTCGGTTTCAACCTTGACATGGTCCACCGATGTGCCGGTCATAACTTTTGACCCTTGTATTGCTTCCTCCGCCAGCTTGGCAATACTTCGAGCTGTAAGCTGACCGCGGATAGGAACCTAGAGATATATTAGTGATCTGCAGTTGATGTGAGATGCCCTGTTCACCTTACATCATGTTCGTTTCGGTTGAAACCGTCCTTGACAAGCGTCAGCGAGCCGCCATTCGTTCTAGACTGACTGCGCGAGTCCCAAGACCCCGTGGACTGCTCCATGCGCGCCGGGTCACCCCATCTGACCACCTCCTGTAGAATAGCACCAATACGCTCAGTCTGCGCGGCGGAGCAGCCAGCAAATGCCAGGGCACCGAGATCACTATATAAAGTTCTCAGACACTTCACTTGCTGAGACTTCCAGCAGTAACCCCTTGGAATGCTCTGTTGCAACGCCGACTCACGACTCTCGATCTCGTTCTTTGGCGCAAGTGGCCTGAAGCCAATGGGAGCTACATCTGGAACGCGAGGCCAGAAAGCTGGGTAGCGCCTCAATGTGGGGAAGACATCGAGTGCTGAGAGGCGCTTCATCATGCGATCTGCGATGAGCAGTAGTTAGCACCTGGCAAGTCAGTATTCAGCAAGCGGCGAGCCTTACGATCCAAGATGATGTGATACGTGAGATGATTGGGCGATGTCGTGCCTCAGAAGTCAAGCGTTGTGTGGCTCAGCCGCTTCGGTTGCTGCCACATGTGGCTGGTCCAGAGGTGTCAGTGGGCCATCCACCTGTAGCCCGCTCAATGTCAGACAATCCTCCATCATCCAACACCAGACCGCGCTGGATAAGAGCACCGACATGTCGTGCCTACCTTTATAAGAAGATGACATCTCCAAATCCAGCTCTTCGAAGTCAGGTCATCGCGATCTACAAAGGTGAGTCTCTTGATCGGCGATTTGGCCGCACTCCGTCAACGTACGTCATGAGCGTATATGCTAATGACGCCTCCTCTAGAGCTCCTCTACCTCGGCAGGGAATATCCTCTTGGCTACAATTACTTTCGTCCGCGGCTTCATCGGGCATTTCTGGCAAAGGCTGGCGAGCGCGATGAGGACAAGATCAGGAAAGGCATCGAGCAAGCTGAGTATGTCAAGAAAGGTGAGCACGTAGTGGCCGTGGCGCCGCCTGCGCAAGCGTCCGAGATGAGCTCGAACTGACCACTGCGTATAGAAATCGAGGCATTGTAAGTACACTTATATTATGTATCCATTTCCAGCACTCGGCTTGACATCCTCATCACCGGTTCACCTGGATCATCACCACTTAAGGGAGGTTACGGGGTTTCAAGTTGAATGAGTAAAAAGCTTGTGCCGAATGCATTATGTACAAGAAGCATAACCGAGAGTCGCGAACCCCCATTGCGTACTGTCCAGGAATTGCGATTGCTACAGGAAGTCCTGGCAACATACGCATGCACGATCGGGCGCTCCCTCGCGCGCGCATCCACGAACCCCAAGTCCCAAGTTTCGGTAACGCAACAAGCTGACGCATTCCCGGTTGTGTATCCAAAGGTACTATCTGAAGCGATATCGCACACTGCGAAAACGATACGATGTCGACGCATAAGGACCGAGGGGTATCTCGTATATAAATCGCAAATACATCATGGAATTGCGTCAAGCGCGCCCATTGGTGGCTGACTCCCGCTGTTGGGGAATATCGTCGTCGTCGTCGTCGGGTAGAAATAATCTGTCGTACATCATTTCTTCTTCCTCGCACTCCATGCACCGACCTCCAGGCACTCGCCCCAGCTCGTGCCGCCTTCTGTCAACAAGTCGTTCATCATCTTGCCTAGCCAGACATCCCACTCATCCTGACTCTTGCCGCTGGCATCGCGGAGGAGAGGTTCCAATGCTTGAATTTGCTGCACAATGGTCAGGAGTGCCGTGTTCCGCAAAGCAGCCTGCCCCACCGAGAGCGTTTTCTTCTCGACCTTCTGGTGTGGCATCTTCCCCTTGCTCTCCACGTACGACTTGCCATCCTTGGTTACAACACCGCCGACTCCTTCGCGCTCCCATCGAACTTCGCTAAGGGGAATTGCAAGCCGCCGTGAGCGAACATCAGTGAGTACTTCTGATTCCTGAAGAAGTGACGGTCCGATCAGTGTGCACGGGCAAGGCGTGAGCTCACGGTTGTCGAGGGCTTTCGTCAACCAATTGTTGTACTCCACGAGAAAGGTATTGAGTGGAGCAGATAGTGGCGTATTAGCTGTCATCACATAGGCTCCTAAACTGGATGCAGCCTCATGCTCGTCTGAGTTATCGCCAGACATCACAGCCGAGGGCACGTGGGGTCTCAGCATCCGAATAGTGTTGTCTGACTCCCATATCTCGACAGTACCCCCGGGTCGCAATACTCTCATCCACTCATCCGTGAATTGCTGCTGCGCATGGTTCGTAATGGCAATAGACATATCCTTGACCATGACCAGATCGAACTCATCAGATGGTAAAGGCCACGGTGTCTGGCGGAGGTCGTGGTGAATGAATTTCCACTTCATGTCTTTGTCAGGTCGGACCGCATCGGCCGCGATATTGGCGCTGCCCGGCGCCAGTGGAGCAATGTCAATCCCCGTGAAAGAGATATTGCTGTGTCCCCTTCCTTTGAAAAAGCGATGGCACATCATGCTCCAGAAGCCAGATCCACACCCAACCTCCAGCACGCGCAGCGGAGGCTTCGCAAGAAGCGAAGGTGAACATACTGGGCCACCGAAGACCTGTATGAGCAGCAAAGTTCGTAGTGATTGACGATGTAGTTCCTGTAGATCCGAAGGAAGGGGATAAGCTAATGACAAGTCATTTAGATATGTCCGGCCATTGCGGAGGACGAACGGCTTGGATGCAAGGGCACTGTCAGCGTCCGAGGCCGAAGGATCCGTAGACGTCAAGGTGCGTGTTGAGAGTGACAGGGTACCGCTTGCTGATGATAGGGATTCGGCGCGAGAGTAGGCAAGACTACCCTGCTTGCTAGGATAGCCGATCTTGCTGGACTCTATCTCAGGGTGCATGGTGACCACATCTTTATAGTCGACGGTAGGAATGCCTTGAGCGGTGCGGGATCGGTAGATGAGGCGCTCAATGGGAGGACGGGAAAGAGGCGGACGCGATGCTGTGACGTTCCTGGCGTCCGGCTGACCTGATGGCCTTGCAGCGGGCGTGAGCCGACCTTCGGACGTGGGATGTTGATGAGGCTGGCTGCTGCTGTGTGCAGAGAACCCCACGGCAGCGGGGCTCTGGGTGGCGGTGGTGTATACAGTGTCGTTGGAAGACCGATGTGTGCTCGTCTGACTGCCGCTTGAGGTGCGAGAATGTCGAAATGGCCGGCGTGATGCTCGTGAAGCGGAGTTGGAACGGTTTCTGCTTGTCTTGGATTTCTTTGGGACGGAATAGACCGGCATGGAGTTGGAGGTGGGCGCAGTCAACATAAAAGCAGCAAACTCGGACATGGTTGCTGGCGGACACACGGCCCCTGCCTGCTACTGCAAGCGCAGCGCAGTGGCCGACACCGTCGACGGAGTGGTGCAACGCAATGCAATGAGGATGGGTCGGCGCCCCTGGCTTGTGCAGTCGGATGGACCGTGTCAGGCAAGGAAAGGTACCCGCACTGGGCGCCCCCGGTCGGGCCTCGTCGCGTTGAAAGTAACTTGAGAAGCCAGGGAGTAGCGTTGCCAATGGAGGATGGGAGGGGTCGATGCGTCTGGGCGCAGGGATTCTGTGCCCAAAAGGTAAGACGTGCTGCAGACCGAGATGAGAGCGCCGGGAAAAAAGAAAAGAGATAATCGGCAGGGATGCAAAGTTACGGGAACCGTTGCAGGGACCGGAAATGCTTCTTTCTCGAACGAGACACCGACTTATCGCTGTTTTCCCTTCGAGCGAAGCTTCTCTGTTGGTCCTCGTCGCGACCCTCGTATTGTACCGTGATGACGGTCGCTGCCTGGGTATGCTGGCTTGTAGGATTGAATGGCGGGGCCTTTTGTGTAATGCGGGTACATCCACGTTCGGACGACAGCTCGCATGAGAAGCTCTGTTTCTGTGGCCGATACAGTAGTTGTTGCCAGCCCGGTAGTCTCCTTCGACTTCAATAGCGTGCGTTCGCCTCGACGCTGACTGTCGTCTTCTCGCCAGTGGTCCAACGCGCGCTGCGCACGGATGTCAATTGCGATTCAGGTAAATCATGGACAGCCGCAGTTCGCTTGCAGGCTGTCCTTGGATTCCCACTATGGCCGCTCCTCGGCCTGGTCGCGGGTCTCCGGATGGATTCCGTATGGTGCATACCAAAGCCAATCCCGGATTAGCCCCCCCAAGAGCAGGGCTACCCACCCCTCCTTGCTGTTGATGAAACTCGTCCTTTTCACGTCGACGTTTGCGGAACCCAACAGTCGACGAAGCCCAGACTCGGAATTTGTTGGAGCCCAAATTGGCGATTCAAACACCTGATTGTCGCTTTGCTCCTGATTCCCCGAATGGTTCAATGTTTATCTGCGGACACGATCAATCGACAGTTGCCCACGAGACCTTCTGTGTATCCTTATGTCGTTTTTGACTAATGCGTCGACCTTGTATGGCCATCAGCAGGGAATCAGCACTCGGCCCATGCAAAGTGCCGTCTGCTGTGCCCACTCCGTGACAGATAAATGAGGTGACGGCGCTGCCTTAGCTGGCGCTCAGGGAAGCAGGTGCACCTTGTCTGATCTGTGAAGACGCCGGCGCGAACGACAGAGTTAGTACCCGGAGAAACGGTACAGCGGAGTGCAGATCTTGCGACAGTGAAGACGATCGCTGACTGGAACCGGGAATCGTGTTGCTGCGCTCAATCCAGGCTGCTTAGTCGTTGCCGAGGCACGACAGTGGTGGGAGGCGCCTTTCAGGAATTGCGAATTCAAAGTTGTACCAGACACGCGGGTCGCGCGAGGGCATCTCTCTGCATCTATATACCAAGGCGGCTTCCTACCTGCCAGCCCCATTGTGCTGTTCTCACGGTCCCTGGGGGCCTCGCGACTGGCTCGAACCCCAGGAGTGCTTCGTCAACTAGACTCTCAGCGTGCAGCTCTGGGGGGGCACAAGACCATGCCTCCGCCAATGTAACGCGACATTGAGCCGTCTCGGGGAGGGGGAGGGGGAGGGTCCGAGAACTGGGCCGGGGCGGAAGCAGACGCAGCGCACCAGTTGGTGTTGTCCCCCGCATGAACGGGCAGCTGGCGCAAGCCCAGCTGCCGCCACTGAAGCAGGATCGCGGTCTGGAATCCTCGCTTCTGCGTCTCGAAGTTCGTTCTCTGTAATTTGGGCTGGCGGTCCCTGGGTCGGCGTCGGCGTCAGAGAGTCGACGTTCGATGCCACACATAAGGCTCACTCCCCAACCTCGCCTAGAGATGCTTCTCAACCCCCAAGGCAGCCAAGCCCTGGTCAAGTGGCACCGAGGGAAGCTTAAACAATGCAAGGCAGGCCCTGCGCAAATGGTTATTAGTGACAGATACTTGCCCCATCCGAAACGATCCAGTGGGAACAAGGAACCGGCAACCCCAGAGACTATTCCGTCGGCTGCAATAGCTTTGCAGCATCATCGAGGTTTGCTTTCAGCCGACATGATGACCGCTGAGCTGTGATTGCTAATGACCAAAGGCCTCACAATGCGTTATTACCAGTCCACGAACCCAAATAGCAAAGCACGCTTTCATCTACTGTGAGCTACGGTTCGTACTCGGGAGTGCGGTTGTTCATGTGTTCCCGTGTCGGAGTCCACGTTCAGTTGATATTTATAACGAGCTGCGATCGAAATTTCCGCTTGAATGGAAGCACATAGAAGAAGTCAGGAACGCGCCAAGGATTTCTGCAGTACAATCGTGATATGGCAGACATAAGTTGCAATGCGTGAGTTGAAGGAGATATGACGATGGCAGGGCGATGGCACAGCCATTCCGGCGAGGCGAGGCGAATTTCTTGTGTAGCCCTTCAGAATGTTCGGACGGCATTGGCATCGGTGGAATTGTCCGTCTTCTATCAGTTGCTCGTATGCAGCCTCGAGGGACATGATAATGGACAGGATCCGGGTTCGTGTTGAATGCGGCCTCGGTGGAGGTCCACGTGACTTCCAGACCGCGTTGCTGCACGTGACTTGCTGGTCCGTTGTTCGGGCCGTCTCATCCTGCGAAGCTGGATGCTGCCACCACCAGGCTTGAGCTTCTCGCATTCACCCTTCCAACCGGCAAGTATCGTTCGCGCCGAGCATTCGTTCAATCACGCATATTATCAAGCTGCACCCAGCTTTCTTCGCTCGTGTACGTACCTACTTCATCCCAGCCTCGGTGCTCCCACTCTTGTGCCCGCTTGCCTGGTGCTTCTCCTCCCTCGTCCCCTCCGACATGCTAACCTGTCCAGGTATCTACCTACGCCACAGCTTCTCTCGACTCAATTACATATTCAATCTAGCCGTCCCAGACCACAATTGCGGAGCCCACGGATTCTTGCCTCACCTATCTTCGTCTGAGCTTTCATGGAGCTCTGAGACTGCGGCCGCGCACGTCATTGTCGTCGCAGGCTTCCCAAGGCTCACATCCTAGCGCTTCGTCTGTCTGCATAGCATATGCTCGCAAAGGCGCGACAATTCTTGCTGCCATTCACTCGATCTGTCTGACTACCTCGTTCCTCGGTCGGTATTGATCTCGAACTGTATCGACTGCCCCCACTACGCGACAAATGGTAGCAGACGACAGCACATGCGAACCCAGCGACGTCGAACCCCCTCCGACTCTCGAAGCAGATCGCTATCATCGAGTGACGCGCCCTGTACGAGCCCCATACACTCACCGGTGGTAAGACGTCGAACTCGGCCGCCAGTCACGTCATGTACTCCCAAAACCATCAGCAGGGGCACAATGCCCGGCTGAATGGTGCTGGACGAGGTATGCCGAACATGATGTACAATTACCAGCCGCACGCCCAGCACCAGCATCCCTCTCAAGCACAGCACCATCAAGGCCTGCAAGACCACAGCATGTCAAGCACCAATGGCATGGGCCATCACTCAAGCTTTGCGATGTCGAACTCCAGCCCGTTCAATAGTAACGCCATGACCAATGGTCACGCGGGATCGAGCCGAGGCGGCCAAGCCGCACAAAACGAAATGTGGCAGGAGCAACTACGCATGCACAAAGAAGCAGAACGAGCCCACGCTGCAATGACGGATCAGCAACAACCACATTACTATGCACGGCTCAAGGCGTCGGAGAACCGTGGCATTGGTGGACCCCCACCAAGTGCGGCGAAAGCGCAAGCGGATGGGGAGAGTGACTCAGTCGACAGGAGACGTCCTCTAAATCTCGACAGAGAACCACGGAGGCAAGATTGGTACAATATGGACATGAGCGGGCAAGGTTTGCGGAATCTTGCACCTGAGCTTTTCCGGTACCAATTCCTCAACGAGCTTTTCCTCGCCTCGAACAAGCTCACGCGCTTGCCGAAAGAGATTGGAGAGTTGCGACAACTTCGTTACCTGGACGCCTCGTACAACCAGCTCTCCGAACTGCCCCCAGAGCTTGGTATGTGCACCTATCTGAAACAGCTTCTTGTCTTCAACAACAACATCCAGGAGCTACCTTATGAGCTTGGCTCTCTCCATCTCCTTGAGATGCTAGGTATCGAAGGCAACCCGCTCGAGCCCAGCGTGAAGCAGGAGATCATGGAGAAGGGCACCAAGAGTCTAGTCAACGCTCTTCGCGAAAATGCGCCAAGTAAGTCCTCATGATCAAGCTTCACATCAGTTTGCTAACATTGTACTAGTTCCTGTACCCCCGCCCCCTCGGAAGAGCATCATGATACAAGAAGATGCCTCAGCGGATCTGGAGAAGATCAAGGTCTTTTCGTGGAACATCCTATGCGACAAATACGCGACTGCGCAAACCTACGGCTATACACCCAGCGGGGCCCTCAACTGGGAGTACCGCAAAGACTGTATCCTAGAGGAGATCCACTCCCGGGATGCTGACTTCTTGGCACTTCAAGAAGTCTCGACCGATGCCTTTAAGGAGGATCTCAGCCCCAATCTGGCACAATCCGAATACAAGGGCGTTCACTGGCCCAAGTCACGGGCGCGGACAATGTCGGAGAAGGATGCCCAGAGTGTTGACGGATGTGCTGTGTTCTACAAGCACAACAAATTCATTCTCCTCGACAAGCAGCTCATCGAATTCGCTTCTATCGCGATCAACCGCCCGGACATGAAGAACCAACACGATGTGTTCAACCGTGTGATGCCAAAAGACAACATTGCTGTCATCTGTTTCTTCGAGTCTCGTCTCACAGGCGCCCGCTTCATCTTGGTAAACGTACATCTAACCTGGGATTCTGCACTGGCCGACGTCAAAGTCATCCAGACTGGAATCATGATGGATCACGTTACGAAGCTTGCAGAGAAATACGCGAGGATGGCAGCCGTCAAAGACAAGAAGATGATCGTCGTTCCAAGCGATGACGGCGAAGCCGCGCCACCTCAGATCGAGCCAGGACCGAGCCAGGAGTACAGGAGCAACACCGAGATTCCCCTCCTTGTGTGCGGTGATTTCAACTCGACAGAAGATTCCTCGGTCTATGACCTCATGTCGAAAGGTCGCGTACCTCCAGACCATCTGGAGCTTAGCAGCTACCAGTATGGCAACTTTACCCGCGATGGTATTGAGCATCCGTTCAGCTTGCGCGATGCCTACGCTCCCACGAAGGGTACAGCGGATGAGCTGCAATTCACAAACTATACGCCAGGGTTCGCAGATGTCATCGATTACATCTGGTACTCTACAAATACGTTGGAGGTCGTGAATGTGCTCGGGGCTCCGGACTCGACATACCTCTCCCGGATGCCTGCATTCCCCAACTGGCACTTCCCAGCAGATCACATCCAAATTCTGGCTGAATTTGTTGTTAAGTCGAGGAAAGAAAAGAAGCATATGCCGGAGAGGGAAGTCGACTTTGGGACCGGCTCGAAAAGCTCGCGTGGCTAGATGCCTCTGAGGGTACCTTCGATAGCCAAAACCCAGCCAGTGCGTATGGTGTCGCGCGTTCGTGAGGAAGGGGATCTCTGGTTATAGTAACTGGCTTCACGTAACTTTTTCCCCTGATCAGGCCGGATATCTTGTATTGAACGGCAAACAGCGTCTCTCTACGCTCCTCTTGGACGCTTCACGCGGCGACGGGTGCTTTCTCTTTCTGTTCTCTTGTGGTTTAGTTCTTTGGCAAAGCGGAGTTTACGGATGACTTATCTTGACTGGAATCTTCCGGCCGCAATGGAAGGGGGCCAAGGTTGGTGGCCAGGGGTAGTACCGGCGGGCGGAGTGGCCTAGGGAGAGAAGAATCAACGTCAGTTTTGTGGATTATTGGACTGTTTAAGGATGCCTTTGGCCGTTGTTCTACTCGTTCTGTGCGGGCCTTCTTTGGGTTCACGGCCCCCATGACTTTCGTTGTTACCCTCTCATCCCGTGGGACTTTGAGAGGTTGCAATCATATCGAGATCACGAGGCGGCCCTGAGGGGATGGTTTCTTCGAAGATCAGCGGTCTCGTAAGTTGGGTGCGGTGTTGAGAGAGTAGGCAGGGGGCTGCTAAGCGGGACAAAGAGGTCCGTGTACTTGTATTTGAAATCACGACTTGCGTTCGTTGACTTGTCGCCTAACCTCGTAGGCGTAGTGACTCGACCTGCCAACTGCCTCACGCTGTCGCTCGTGGCGGTTTCATCCTCACGCAGCAGCCGCACTGACAAACTCCCTTGCGAAGACACTACTCCCAACCGCCTGATGATGCAGTGCTTCTCTTATTTTACTGAGTCGAAACCTAGAACCGCCATACAGTTGGGACGTCGTGCCTTCTTCCCAGAATGCTGACTTCAATGGCATAGAAGTTTGTTTGTCTTGTGTACAACCATTCATAGCTTGTATTTCACGGCCTTCCCACATCCACATCACCCGTTAGTAGGAAGCTGGACGTCTTGACCGTGCGTAGTCAAAAGTTAACTAGGTAAGGTAGTCGGAGTGCTAATCGCCCTCTAGGATAGCATAATGGCTGAGCGGTTGTAAAACATGAGACATAGACTTACTTCTATTTGATCTTACCCTATGTATTTTCATCTTCTATTCTATATACTATTTAATCTTCTCTTTGACCTAGACAGCACTGTCTAACGCCGTTGATGATATCTCCGTCAAGGTGAGTGACTAATAACATTGATGCCTGCGTGCTGTACAAGCTTGATGCTCAAGGCCCGGATATAAAGTCAAATGCTGAGCTGGATACACTTGCCCATCTCTGCCTCCTCACAAATAGTAGGCTGAGTAGTTGTAAGATAAAGCCATAAAGTGGCGAAGCCACATCGTCCAGACGTTTGTGTGTGACCAGTGCGCAACAAGGCAGCGGACAACTATGGAGCCAGACACAATGAGTATACAGCAAGTCTCCATGTTAGGTAGGCCGAGAGTGGTATCAAAGAAGGATCTAGTTTACACAAATACAAAGTCCTCGGCGCCTCTTCGAAACGCCGTCTCTATCATGATCTCCTTCGAAGTTGCAACGCGAATCACATGCATGCCAGCCCTTTTTCGGCTGCTTATCAACGCTAATTGAGCAGAATATCGTACCCGTCCTTCGTGATCTTCACCTCCTCCGTTCCGAAGCCGTACTTGCGCCGTATCAGTTCGAAGATAATCAGGCCGGCGCTCGTGCTGGGAACCTGCCGGATGGCGTTCCACCAGAATCCGCGGTAGAGCCAGCGCGTGAGGGTGAGACCTTCGCTCCGCGCCTCTGCCGAGCACACGCCCAATGTCTCCTGGTAGGCGCGGTAGTATGCACGAAGCATTCTGAAGCGCTTGTTTGGCTTCTGGCTGTTGCTGCCGTCACCGCTGCCCTTTGCCAATTCCAAGGGTTGCGACGCTGTAGCCCGGTATCGCGCTGCCTTATCATCCAGTTCCTCGAGGTGGTCCCAATGCTTAACTTGGAAGTGGGTGAGAGGGTGAAGAAGTAGCTGCTGTGCAAAGGACGCGCTCGTTCCCGCAGCGAGTAGGAACATGGGCTCGATGGCATAATGCGGTCGGATGATCGTCTGCTCGTGATCCTTTTGATCGCGATGAGCCGGCCGCTTCATCGCTAGAAGATCAACAATCTCTTCGCCCAGACCACCGTAGTACCACGTAACGAACTGATAGTAGCTCTGTGCCTTGACGTACTCGAAGGCGCTGAAGAAGATGGCGCTGCCGAAGCTATCCTTGATGAAGGACAAGCTCCAGCCTGCAAAGATGCCGCGTAGACCGATTTCTCTCAGCTTCTCTGCACCGAAGCTCCACATGCTGCGAGGCTTGCCACTGCCGTCGCTTGGCATTAGGTCGCGATGGTCATAGCGAGCTTGAAGAGCATCTAAGGGCGCTGCCAGCACACTCTGCAGCCCACCAGCAAGAAGGCCCGCGGTGAAGGTTGCACTTGGAGGGGGTGGAGGATAAACACGCTTGCTGGCTTTGCCGCTGTCTTCGTGAAGGGCTCCGAGGATCGAAAGATAGCTCGTATACAAAACGGCGCCAACGCCGATGTTGGCGATGAGTGGCGGTAAGATCTGATGCGGCACGATCCCCCACCCTTCTTGTTTGATTGCCGATGTCAATACTCCCGGCGTCGTGCTCCTCATCCATAACCAAGTGTGTCTCATCGCACTGTTGAGCCTCCCTCCTGATGCATCCGCCGCCATGGCCCGGAAGAGCTGCTTCGTTTGCGCATTGTGAATAGTCCGCGCGTAACCCAGATAATCCACCCTTGTCCTGAAGAATGCCTTTGCTGGCGCCCTGAAGTAGAACGCGACGACCTGTGCACTCAGGGCGCGAACGCCAGCCGCTGACGCTGCTGTTGCGGCGTTGCTACGAGGCGCTCGCTCAGGGAGGTCGTCGGGTGGGACAACGGGGAGCAAGACGCCGCCGGGGAACCTCTCTCGCGGAGCCGCTGAGGTGGTGTCATTGGGGCTCAATGACATGACTCTGGCCTCTCATGATGCGGGCGTCTTTAGAAGAGAGGTTAGAGGAGATGGAATGATTTGCGAATCAAACTTGCGCGTCTGGGCGGAACAGATCGGGTGCCCAGTGAGATGCGAATGAGGTGAAGTTGAGATTGGGACCTGAGTGGATGACTAAGGCAGAGATTCAGGTACCAGGCACCAGGCACCGACTGGCAGCAAACATGACTCGACTCGCTTCTAGTTACTACAATATCACAGCATGATGAAAGTAGAGAGGAATCAAGAGTTCTTTTTTTTAGGCAGTGATGCTTCAACCAGAGTATTGTAGTGCTGATGAGCCATAGGCTGCAATGAACCCAGACTTCTAGAGGCACCCAAAAGCTGGGGCACAGCCCATTTATTGAGCAATGAGAGCAGCAAGTAAGTCAAGACATCAATCATGTTAAGGTAATTATGCACATATTTGTATTCAATTCACACCTATTCTATCAATAGTGTGCTTTGCCGCACATCGGTAGGCAACTTGCTCCACCTGCTGGTGTATACTCTCCCATTCTTGATGACAGCCAACACGTTCTCCTCCGGTCGGCTCAAGATCGACACATCATCGTGCGGGTTCTTGTTTAATATCAACATGTCTGCCGCGAAACCTGGCTTGATCTGTCCCAGAAAGCTCTCCTGACGAAGCATTCTGGCTGCGTTGACGGTGGCGCCTTGCAATACTGTGGTGCTGCTCAATGCTTGCGCTCGAAGCTCGAATTCACGGCTTTGCTCTGCTTGGAGAGGTCCAAGGAGATCCGAACCGTGACAAATAGTGACACCTGCTTCGTGCGCGATGCGGAGTGACTCCAGGCCTGCTTTGAGCACAGCTTCGTTCTTTGCTCTGTTCACTGGTGGTAGGAAACCGGCATACTTATCGGAGCCCATTGCCGAGTAAGTGATGAGTGTGGGTGTCAGCCAGATCTTTCGCTCGGCCATGTACTCTGCCGTCTCCTTGTCCATCAGATTTCCATGTTCGATGCCAGTGACCCCATTATCCACAGCGTGCCGGATGGCTTTCGGCGTATATGCATGAGCTGTGACCCAGGTGCCAAAGCTACCAGCCACCTCGCTAATGGCTTGGACCTCCTTTGCTGTGAATTGCGTGTTTTCGAGACGATCGGTAGGCGAAGCAACTCCGCCACCGGACATGATCTTGATGAAGTCGCCCCCGGTGCGAAGCTGCTCTCTTGCGGCTCGTATACACTCGGGAACGCCGTCGACAACGACACTGATGCCAGACACCTTGCCACAACACTCCTCAACATCATGAACGCCGCGAGTATCGCCGTGCCCACCAGTTTGAGACAACGCCTTATTCGCAGTGAAGAGGCGCGGTCCAGGGAACACGTCATCCGCCAGGGCCTCCTTGAGGGCCAAGGTGCCGCCACCAGTATCTCGCACAGTCGTGAATCCTCGACTCAGCATTTGACCACAGAGATACGGTTGTCGGAAGTGCGAAGGCGCTGGATCGGCGCTTGTGATGGCCCCGCTGAGTGAAGCATCTCCGGCAACAGCTGTGAGATGCACGTGGCAATCGATCAGCCCTGGGCATAGATACTTCCCTTCGAGATCCACCACTTCGATATTGTCATCTATTGCGAGGGAGTCGAAGGCATTGCGCTCGATCGAATCGACCAGGCCCTCGCATAGCTTGACAGTTGTCAGAGGTGGTGCAGTATGCTCATTGGGGTCAACAACCCGTGCATTCTTGAAAAGATAAGTTCGCTGAGGTGGTAGTTTCCAAGGTTTGATAAGCTTTTCTGTAATGCCGGAGCCATCTCTTCGCACCGAAAGCGATGGATCCTCTGGCATCATGGGGTGCGTCTTCCGAATTGTCATCTTTGTTGTCAATGGTAAGTTGTGGGGGCAATTGACTTTTTGGTGATCGAGGATCGAATGCAGTCTGCGAAGCCGTCGTGGACGGTGCGGAGAAAGAGAGTGGGGGAGGTTTTGGTGACGCAGATCCCAGCACTGGGCAGGCACATCATTGTCTCACCTCCAAACTATGGTTGCATATGTTTCTCAGCCATTGGATTCGTCTAGGGAATGGCAGTCAAGTCGTACAATCATAGCAGCTGTTCCGTCAAATGGAATCATGATGTTGTAGGCCCATCCCGTCCGTCGAGCCACTTGCTCATGTAGGGTCCGTCTAGCCAGAATCCGAGCTTCTTGTAGTAGCTGCGAACGCCCACACCTGAGATAACACTGAGCTTGTCGCTGCCATGCTCATCTCTCGCAATCCTCTCGGCCTCTTCCATGAGCAGGGTACCGAAGCCTTGATGCTGGAACTTCCGTGGATCGCGGGCATGAACAGGAACAGCAGTGCCGTAAACGTGCAGCTCGCGGACCATGCTGGTAGGCTGGCCGGTCAACTCCTCGCGGTAGGTGTACTTCTCCGTACATTTGCGTAAACGGAGCAGGGCGACCAGGATATCCTGCTTCGGATCCTCGTATGCAAGGAAAGTCTCCCAGCCGCCATTAGCTGTGTAGTCGCGGCGGACCAGCTCAATTTGGTTCGGTCGGATCTTGTTCTTGACCTCGTTCACACCAACCTCTCGCGTACGCACGTCTCTACAGCTGGTCCCGAAGTCCTTCATTCGTGCCAGTGCAAGTTCTCGCAAATTGCCGTTCTCCACACCAGACGATACCAGAGGCATGGGAATATCTCTCTGGACACGGTATATGCGGGTCCATGGTGGAATGAGGGCCATAATGCGAGCCACCAGATCGATCAAGCCGTTAGGAGTGTAGTTCTGGTATCGGCCTGTCCGCCAAAGCTCGTATAGTCCAGTTCCACGGATGACCAGCGTTGGGTAGATCTTCAAACCATCGGTTCGGAAAGCAGGATTCTCGAAGTATTCACGGAACTGGTCCATGTCTCGCTCCATACCGACGTTGGGTAGATCTGGCATCATGTGGCTCACGACCTTGAAACCCGCATCTTTGGCGAGACAGAATGTCTCTGCGACCGCTGCCACCGTATGTCCTCGGTTTGTGTCGCGGGCAACATCCTCGTATAATGATTGAACACCGACCTCCAGTCTGGTGCAGCCGTACCTCAGCATGTCTGTCAGGTGCGGTTGGAGGCAGTAATCAGGGCGTGTCTCGATCGTGATGCCGACGCACTTGATGTTGCTCATCTCCCCAGCCTCTACAGCTTCGTCGACATTTGATGTTTGGTAGCCGCTGAGAGCGTTGTGAAGCTGCGCGATGAAGTCCTCGCGATATGACTCTGGTAGCGACATGAAGGTACCGCCCATCAGGATGTACTCGACCTTGTCGACTGAGTGACCCAATGACTTGAGCTGATCAACACGGCCTCTTGCTTGTTCAAATGGATCGTATCGTGCTCGAATCGCTCGCATCGATGTGGGTTCGTAGCCTGTGTAGGACTGTGTGCTGTACTCAAAGTCGGAGTCTGGACCACCGGGGCAGTAGACACAAATGTTGCCGGTGTAGGCGATGTGCGGGCATCTGTGAGGCTTGCACATGACAGCTACAACTGCGATGCCAGAGGATGTGCCTAGGATTCATGTCAGCATACCATTCAACAGCGAGACTGCTCGTACTACCTACGGATAGGCTTGGCGATGAGCTTTGGAAGGATGTATTTTTTGTAGTGCTCAGGGATAGCAGCGATGATAGCTGTCAAGGGCGGTATGTTCTTGAGCTTGTGCTTCCTCGACATCTTATTACGGAGAGAGTTGAGATTGATATCTCTTGGCGCACGGCCATCCTTAGTTGCTTCATGATCCTCAATGAGGGTGTTGGCGATGTCGGCGCAGCATCTCAGGAAGCGTTCGCTCTCAGGTGCGAGAGAGGAGCCCTTCTTTTGAGTCGACGGTGGCGCCGTAGTTGTCACTGTGGCCGTGGCCATGATGAAGTGATCCAAGGGGGGAAGGGTCGTCGTAGCGTCGGAGTGTGGTTCGTCGATGGTGCCCCTCGCTCGTCGTCAGTGCGGTGCCGTCTGTGGTGGGATGAGGCTTCACGACTTTTCTTCCTTTCCCGCCTAGCGGCCACTGTAGCGACGGCGTGTCGGGGCCAATGACACTGAAGTGATTGGTCTTCCCACGGGAGCGCGTGCACCACTGCGCTACAGGCGACTTCTGGATGCTGGACAGCACTTGAGTCCCTGTCCTGGACCCCTGTGGAAGAGGTCTGGTGGTGGACCATAGCGGTCCGCGTCGGAGACCTCGGAAAATCCGCTAATCGTGCCCGGTACCACCCGACACACGGCACTGTACCTGGAGCGTCACAAGCTGCTCGTGGCTGCTCTAGGTACCGTTGCTGCGACGCTGCAAGATTTCGACTGACGTTTCTATCCTTTCGCGATCTCCCTCAATCCCTCAGCCTCACCATCCCCACGCTTTCGAGCCTTCAACGTTGCCGCTCTCTCTTTCGCTTCTCTGACTCGGACTTGCTGCAAGAAGCGGTTTCGAGCCTTTGTTCTCCTCTATCACTCTCCGCTCCTTTTCACTCCCTCGCACAGCTATCACTATGCAGGCCATCTCCAGATCAGCGGTTCGCTCCGCGGCCCTGCGCCAGGTTTCCGCCCGTGCCTACAGCTCCTCCAGCTCTCCCTACTCGAAGACCATTGAGAACCTGCGCATCAACGGCGAGACCAAGGTCCTCTTCCAGGGCTTCACTGGCAAGCAGGGAACGTGAGTTGCTTCCTACGGCAGACCTTGACGGGGCCTCCTTAGTTGACCATCCATAGCTTCCACGCGCAGCAGGCCATCGAGTACGGTACGGACGACCCCAAAAACCACTAGCGAAACGCACACGCCCGAACCCGACGTATTGACATAAGCTTGCAGGCACCAAGGTTGTTGGTGGCACGAACCCCAAGAAGGCTGGCACTACGCATCTCGACCTCCCTGTGTTCAAGAATGTCTCTGAGGGTGTCAAGGAGACTGGTGCCAATGCCACCGCGCTTTTCGTCCCGTAAGAAAGCCATTGGTTCATCCGCCCGACTTTTCTAATTTCCTCATATAGTCCCCCGTTGGCTGCTGCTGGTATCGAGGAGGCTCTCACTGCTGAGATTCCTCTTGTTGTCTGCATCACTGAGGGTATCCCCCAGCACGGTAAGGAATAGTCCGCAACGAATCTTGCCAAGGGACCACACTGACCACGATGCAGACATGGTCCGCATCACCGATATGCTGAAGACCCAGTCCAAGACCCGTCTCGTCGGCCCCAACTGCCCCGGTATCATCGCTCCTGGTCAGTGCAAGATCGGTATCATGCCTGGCTTCATCCACAAGCGCGGTCGCATCGGTATCGTCTCCCGTTCCGGCACTCTCACCTACGAGGCCGTCAACCAGACCACCCAGGCCGGCCTGGGTCAGTCTCTCGTCGTCGGTATCGGTGGTGACCCCTTCAGCGGCACCAACTTCATCGACTGCCTCAAGGTCTTCACCGAGGACGAGGAGACCGACGGTATCATCATGATTGGTGAGATTGGTGGATCTGCCGAGGAGGACGCCGCCGAGTTCCTCAAAGAGGCCAACACTGTCGGTGGCGGCAAGCCCGTCGTCAGCTTCATCGCTGGTATCTCTGCTCCCCCGGGCCGCCGTATGGGCCACGCTGGTGCCATCGTCTCTGGTGGTAAGGGTGGTGCCGACACCAAGATTGCCGCTCTCGAGGCCGCCGGTGTCATTGTCGAGCGCTCGCCTGCCAGCCTCGGCAAGGCCCTGTACGACGAGTTCGTCAGGAGGGACCTTCTGTAAACCTGTCCTGTTGTATCTTTGGCATAAGGAGAGACGGAGCGTTGAAATCCCGGAGTAATAACCCAAAGCTGGTAAGACTACTTTCCATGGTCCTGCCGAGCATGTGCGTGTCCGGCGTGTATAGATTGATGGGGTAGCAAATGGGACCCTTGGCTTTACGATCCCTGTTCCTACGTCCTGGAGAATCATGGGGCGCTTGTAAGGTTTCGAGGAGGGTCATATCAGGCTGATAGCAATCACGATTTTTTTGGCTCAAGTCCGCTTTGCATTGAACGCTATGCTGGGCCGGTCCCATGCCAGTGACAAACATGAGGCCTGCAAGTCAAATATCCTCTAAGGATCAAGAATTGACCAAGGGCAGGCGCCAACAAACATTCCCGCTGCCAACCCACAAAATCAAGAGACTGGAAAGTCCATTCCGTGAAACTCCCCGGCCTATGCTCCATGATCTGATGACCCAATTGCCGACGAGCCCTTCGGAGCTCCGACGGCGCTATTCGTCCACTTTGTATGTAGGGACAGTCCGGCGTCTTCCTCAGCTAGCAGCGTCAGGCTGTTTTTTCTGTAGTCGGGTTGTTGTTTTTATGATACTCTCCAGGCTGGTGTCGAAGCTGAATCTGGGTGCCTCCGAGTTTACTACTCTCCGAGCAATTTTGCCATGACGTGCTGCTCCCATCCATGCCCCGGAGTATACGCTTGACCTCCGTTCGGGAAGATGCCAGCCTTCTTAAAAGCGTCGATGACTTGGCTAGCCTCAAAGCCCATATCGAGAAATTTGTCGACCATAGACTTCGGGAACCCCTGGTAGCTGGAAGAGATAAGTCAATCGTCGTCGGATACAACAGTGCCGCTTTTTGGGTGAAAACATACATATCAGTCTGCTGCTTGGCCTTGCCCACACCCAGTGCCTGCAAGAAAGGCGTCATGTCCATTGGCTCGTCGGGAGCGCCAGCGTAGCGCACAGCCCACAGCCGTGCCTTTTGGAGATGCTCCTCGGGCTGCTGCAGCATCATCTTCGCAACCTCGCCATCTTGGGGATCTTTCGGCTCGGGGCTTTCGAGAAGTGCTTGGCAGCTGATCAATGCCACCTTGATGGTCTGTACCGGTGACCAGCCAGTGCTGAGTGTGTCGAGGCAGATCGCACCCTAGAAGGTGAAGCGGTCAGCCTTGTCCTGCACTACTACCTGCCACCGCTAGAGAGATTCTGAACCTACAGTCACACTGCTGACGTTCGGGTGCCAAATCTTTGTTGTGAAGTGCATCTTCGGTGGCTGAAAGGGATATCGCTCCGGGATCGTGATGCTGACTTTGTATGTGCCACCCGCGTACGGTGTGTTCGAGGGCGCTGGGAACGTGCCAATGAGGTTCGTGAGGTCATGCTCAGCGACAGGGGATGCTGTGATTCCAGAGTGTTCTTTGTCGGCGTGCATGTCGGCCAGCTCCTTGAGCACTCGACGCTCGCGTGCGCTCGTCATCGTTGCGACGGGTATCCAGGTGTTGATGCAACGGAGCAGGGTCGTCAAAGAAGAGCTGGAGAAGCTGGCGTTACGGATCGAGAACTGGGACAGCAGGGTAGCTCTTTGGGCCAGATATTGATGTAGGCAGACTTTTGGCGAAGCTGTGGAACGAGTAAAGGTAGGTGTTTATGTATGAACTTGCCTGCGGCAGAATGTAGAACAAAGTTGCAGGTTAGTTCGGGCTTTGACGACGAGACAGCTGATGACGAAGGAGGGGCGGCGACCAGGCCCGCAGGACAAGAAGGCACCGCTGAATCTTGGGCGTCACATTTGTGTACATGATTTACTTCACCTACGAGGAGTGGACCTGAATTGCGCACAAAAATGATAATATCCAGCTATTAAACGAGTGAATCTACCAAGCTTTCGCGACGTTGTGTTTCAGGGTCTGATGGGGTTCGCTTCACTTACACCCAAAGGGTTCTTTGATGTCACCAGGGTGCCTTCGCCATCCACTCGCGCACTATCACAACACAACAAAAGCATGACGATCGACGCTTAACTCATTGGCGACTTCTGTCTCAATATACTGTACATAATCGACCCGAATATAAAATTTGTTGGAGAAACCGTTGCGTTTTGGTCAAGTTTGAGTGATACTGCGACTACTGCACGTGATGAAGACACGTGACCGTGCAGGCAAGGTGTCGTAGCACTCTGGCGCCTGATTACGGAGCTGCGGCGCCTCGCTTCTCCCGTCATCCATGCCTCGCCTCGCATCGCCGCGCTTCAACCACAGCTTCCGTATCCGATCCCATCAACCATATCGCCACTTTTGCGACCTGCACTCCATCGAGAAACACTAGTGGGAAATTTTTGCGTTCATCTCGAGCTCACTTGAGCTTCAGCCGCCAGGATGGTAGGCATTGCAGCTATCAAAGGGCGAGGAACACTTGTTGACAGCTGAAACAGGGTCAAGGCCAGTCCGGCATGGGCGGTGACAACCGCGAGGACAAGGACAAGAAGGCAAGCCGCAATGCCATATCCACGATGTTCTTGGTCGATTCTAACCTCACGAACAGAAGGATAAGCCAAAGTACGAGCCTCCGCCGAGACCTACAACCCGCGTCGGCCGCAAGAAGAGAAAGCAAGGAGGCACCAGCGCAGCGGCCAAGCTGCCCGCCATTTACCCAACGAGCAGATGCAAGCTGAGACTCTTGCGTATGCAGCGCGTGCATGATCATCTACTTCTCGAGGAGGAGTACGTTGAGAACCAGGAGCGCCTGCGCAAGGCTAAGGCTGCCGCCGAGGGAAATGCTGTCGCCACGGATGCCGAGACCGGGGACCGCATGGCAGACGAGCGTGGCCGTGTTGACGACATGCGCGGTAGCCCTATGGGTGTTGGTACTTTGGAGGAGCTCATCGATGACGACCATGCGATTGTGAGCAGCACGACCGGCCCGGAGTACTACGTCAGCATCATGAGTTTCGTCGACAAGGATCTTCTCGAACCCGGAGCAAGTGTTCTACTGCATCACAAGAGTAACAGCATCGTCGGTGTTCTGACTGATGATGCGGACCCTATTGTCAGTGTTATGAAGCTGGACAAGGCGCCGACCGAGTCGTACGCAGACATTGGTGGTTTGGAGCAACAAATTCAGGAAGTTCGAGAGTCAGTCGAGCTGCCACTATTACACCCTGAGTTGTACGAGGAGATGGGCATCAAGCCTCCGAAGGGTGTCATCCTCTATGGTGCACCAGGTACAGGAAAGACGCTGCTGGCCAAGGCTGTGGCCAACCAGACCTCAGCAACTTTCCTGCGTATTGTCGGTAGCGAGCTGATCCAGAAGTACCTCGGTGATGGACCCCGACTGGTGCGACAGCTGTTCCAGGTAAGAAGCACCCGATGTTGGATTACCATCAGATCGCTGACTTTGGCTCTCAGGTCGCTGGTGAGAATGCTCCGTCCATTGTCTTCATCGACGAGATCGACGCCATCGGTACGAAGCGATACGACTCCACATCTGGCGGTGAGCGTGAGGTTCAACGTACTATGCTCGAGCTTCTCAACCAGCTCGACGGTTTCGACGACCGCGGCGACGTCAAGGTCATCATGGCCACCAACAAGATCGAGACCCTCGATCCCGCCCTGATCCGACCTGGCCGTATCGACCGTAAGATTCTCTTCGAGAACCCCGACCAGAACACCAAGCGCAAGATCTTCACCCTTCACACTTCCAAGATGAATCTCAACGATGATGTGGAGCTCGAGGAGTTCATCTCGCAGAAGGACGACCTTTCCGGTGCCGATATCAAGGCCATCTGCTCTGAGGCGGGTATGATGGCGCTGCGGGAGCGGCGTATGAGGGTGCAGATGGCAGACTTCAGGGCGGCACGCGAGCGTGTGCTGAAGACGAAGCAGGAGGGCGAGCCAGAAGGTCTGTATCTGTAGTGTACTATATGCCTTGTACGACGGTCGGATGAATAGCAGCGAGCGAAGGGCGGGGACACGGGATAATAGAATTGCTTCTTGCCGCACTTGCAAGCTTCACTATGTGCCGACACGTTTGATTTTGTGACACACATGCTTCTCGAGTCTGTCGCGCAAAAGATCTGTTCACTTGCTGTTCCTTGTACTCTCTTGCTGGGCGATGTTTTCGCTTTGGCTACCGTATGTTCCAGTCCGTTTCCGAGTCCAACTACCGAGCCCATATCATAAGTCATACCCAGGGTTTCATTCCCGTTGTGCGCCATTGCCTAGCGAAAGCGGTTCACATGATAATCTCCCAGTGCGGGTCCATCCATAGCGGCGCGTATCAGTTCTTGCCCTCCACACTCGCATCCACGCCATTCTCACCCTTGACAACATCGACCTTTCTCCCAGCTGCATCGATGCGCAAGTCGCCCTGTACTCCAACCGGAGAATGTCTGTACAGCCACCTGGCGACGAGGAAGCTCCCGACAGCCCAGCCCCATACGAGCACGGCGATCGAGGACGTGACGAGCAGAGTCGGGACGAGCAGCATGAACGCGACGCCGATCCAAAAGAGCGCGAAGACGACGGCAGCGCCGAGAGAGAAGGCAACGGTGGAGAGAGCGAAGGTTGTGAAGAGGAGGAGAGGGAGGAAGGAGAGGAGGAATTGGGAGACGATGAAGGACTGGGCGCACAGAGTGTATTAGCTTTCACAGACCCCCAGCTGCTGAAGAGCGATGAACATCAATAGGGAGCTTACGAAAAGGATAGGTCGCTCGGCTGCGAACTCCGAAGCACCGTCGTAGGCTCGCTGACGAGATGACGGAGGCACGACGCGGTCGAGGGAGCGCTGGGCGAAGCCGTAGACACCGGCGGCGCGATCGGCGACCGAGGCGCGGACGCTGCCGTTATGGTCCTCTTGAGGCATTATGGTTCTTGAGGAAAGGTAGGTACCGAGAAGAGATTGAATAAAACAATATGGCGGGTTTTGATCTGGAGATGTAGCGAAGGTGATGCTGCGAGGAGGAAGGGAGTGACGTCTTGGAGAGCTTGCGCGGCCGCTTTGAGGCAAGCTGCATCGGAGCTCCTGTGGGGGCAAAGCTGCCTGTCTTGCTTTACATCACCACCGGCAATTGCTGCGCATTTCGAACACTGCTACGAGTACAAAGTTCATGAAGTTTCTGTGTACGTGTGCAATAACTTCCTCTCCCAAGAAAATCGGAGGAATTGGGTTCTCATTCGCACGTCACAGCATGCCCTTTGCGATACGCTCCGTGCTAGATTCATTAGTTCGCAGACGGCTTACATGCAGCCACTGGCCATTCTTCAGGGTCAACTTCAACGCTCCTGTCCATGTTGTCGAGAAAAAGAAAAGCTGACTACAAGCCGCGAGAGGATTTTGAACATCGAGCAAATTCTGCACTTCTTATACAGCGCGCCCCTTCTGACTCGAATCTAAACCTTATACAGGAAGGCCTTCGATATCAAACACTTGAACGATCAACCCTCGTCACGACACCCACCTGCAGTTCGCACGCAAAAGCTCCTGTGTAGTTCTACGTATGAGCATTAAGCGCTTGGGAACAATCTCTGTATAATATCGCACGGCTCATCTGCCAAAAGTTTGAACACGAAACCCCCAGCCGCCCACAGTAAGTCATGGCGATTGGATACATATAGTTCGAACATGTGAGGGCACGAGGCTACAAAGCAGCTCGTGGAGGGCTGCGATTTTGTGACTGCTAGCCCCTGCTCAAACGGTGTTCCGCGCGAACTCGAAGCTCGATACTCAGGCAATCAAGGGTTCTCCGCAAGTCCTCAATACCGCGCTGTTCAGCACTCAGCAGTTGCTTCTGCTTTTTCCTGTCTTTCCTCCACTTCTCCTCCATACCTGTCCTGTTTTCCTCCAGGTTCCTCAGCCGTTGCTCAAGCCTTTTGATCTTCTTCATCAGGCGTCTAAGGTCCTTCCCATGTGCTGGCTGCTCCAAGCCATTTTTCGATGATCGAACATGCTGCTTTGCCAGCCGCCTGTCCTTGATCACTGTGCGGTGTGCCGCCGTGCCAGAGTCTAAGGACAGATTTCCGAGAAGTATCGACTCCTCAGATCCGGAACGGACCTGCTCACTTGCGCATGACGTAGAGGTTGTTCCTACATTTGTCGACAATGAGAAGGGGTGAAGCTCCTGCAAAGCCCGTCGATGGGTACCCTTAGATGAATTCTGAAAGTACAAGTCAGTGGAGGACTTAACCGAGATACATAACCAGTAGTAACGCTTCTTGTGTCCCTTACCTTTGGCTCGCGTCTGCTTTGGGATCTCAAGGTCTGCGGAATGGGGAGGTCATCGGAATCAGCGAGTGACTCAGCTGAGGATGAATCGTCCTCAATGACAATTGTGTCATGCTGTGAATGTGATTCAGCATGTGCTTGATTAGAGAAAACAGAGATCCCACTCACGCTCAGTTGGAGTGCATCGTCTCCGCGATCAGACTTCGTCACTGAGCTGTCTCTGGAAGTCTCTGAAGGGGATGGTGGTGATCGAGCCGCGGTACTCTGTAGACTTGGTGCTGAGATAGTCTGGGCTGCTGGTGATCTGCTGCAAGAGCCCTGTGAGCTGGGTTCATCATCTGAAATTGACGTGGAAGAAGGCGGCGGTGAGAACGAAGCGTCACTTGCACCAGGCGTAATAGTGACTGGCTGAATGTGTTGAAGATGTGGCATCGATTTGGCCTGTGATAGCAGCGCTTTACGAGCCATGCGTTTCTGTGCACGATGACGCTTTCTCCCCATGACCTGATCCCATTTTTCCCGAATATTCTGTCGCTCGCCAGGCGTCAGGAAAGACAACGGATCGTACGGTGACCCATTCGGCACCGGAAAGGTCAGTGTCGCTGACGGGAACGCAGAAGAGATCGCCCTCCCAACGACGAGGCGTTTGAACTTCTCAAAGACTTTGAAGCCGAGCTGCAGCAGAATCAGTGCTGGCCAGTTGGGATCTTTGACTGCCTCGCGGGTAATTGAGTGCTGGCTGATGGTTTGATCCCAATTGGAGAATCTGATCTTGGCAACCATATCGCAAAAGCGCTGTTGGTCTTTTTCGTTGAATCTGTGGCCCAACAGCTCCCAGTAAGTTTTTGCTCGCCTGTACCAGGTTATAGCCTTGGGGTCGTCCGAGTTGCATTCCGGGAAGCGCAGCATATGCTGTCTCTGGGCCTCGTTTTGTGCTGTTTGGGAAGGCATCATCGTTAGATCAGCTTGGAAGTCGTTGGGAAGGGACTTGGGATATGTGGTAATATGACTGTGCTTGTTCTTCGGAGTGTGACCGGGAGAAACATGGCAGATGCGTTCAGAGTCGGTCTAATATTTGGATCGAGTTGCAGTCGCGTTGACTTAAGGCAGCTCGGCGCGCATGCGTATCGTGCGACTAGAGGAAGTCGCGGTCCAAGTGATGGCATCTGGCCGCTGCCTGGCAGCCGGCAGCCGGCAGCGGTTTCATTCGCCAGTTTCCTATGAGCCAGCAGCTGCGAATGTCGGAGGAGTCCCGCATGCAGAAGCGGAGTGAACAGTGACATCGGCTGTGAGAAACTTGGTCAGGTCATAGAACGGACTGCTTCAATGCCCACGTAAAGGGCGTCGAGTCTGCAAGATTGATAGTAACGAGTATTGATACTGGAATGTCGTCCCCAAGTTGGGTCTTGGGAGTAGGACTGCAATTGGGCTGCACCACACATCATACAGCATCCTCCCCTGATGGTATCGATCCATGCAAGTCACCACTCCCCCCTTCGACGGAGGGTGCACCTGATCTTGCTGCCCTCGAGCCCGTCCTGGATGCATATACGCCACTGCTCTCCGCAAACCAGTCCTTCTTGCCACCCCAGCCAACACTCCGTGTCACCGTGTGGCTCTTGTAGGCAGTATCATCCTCTGGGCCGACATCGTATAAAAACGCCTCCCTCCCCTGGAGGGGTAGGTGGTTGTATCTCCAGTCCCACACAGCAGCGTAGGATGCCCTGTATGCAGCCAAGGATGTCACCGAGCCAAGCGTCGAGCCAGCGACGATGTCGTACCAATTGTGTGCAGCATCAATGGTGAGCGAGCATGCTATACCGAAAGCGCAGAGGAGGGGAAGCATCGTGGCTGTGAGCTTCCAGAATGCAGGACGATGGTCACCCCAAACCTTGAGCTTTGCGTTGAGCCACAGGAACAGAAAGCCAAAGCCGGCAAAGGCCGCGGTCGAATGGCCGCTTGGGAACGAGGTGATTGCGTCCTTGATTAACCAGGGATCTTGTTGGGTGCATACATCCAGCGTGTAGAATATCTTTTGGAAGCCCGAGCCGTTGAGTTCGGAAGTATTATGTTCGGCGAGGCGCTCCAGGTCCGGCTTGCAGACATCGAGGAACGTAGGACGGAACCCTCCGATGAGCTGCTTGATGGTGACTTGGAATAGCGTCGCTATGAGAACAGACCATATCGTTCCCACCACAGCAGCACTGAGATCCCATAACGACTTTGTACGCGGCAACGCGAGGAAGTAGACGAGTATGGGGAGGCCGATGGAGATGAGACCAGACAGCCATGAGGGGATGATCCAGCCTCTGTAGGGGTATGCCCAATCTGGGTTGACGACGTCTCCGGAGTTTGACAATACTAGTGGAAAGGTACGCGTTACGGGTACGGGAGAGTAGTAGATCTAGGCATTCCATGTTAGCACCTGGTTGGGATACGTGAATAGAGGAGCATAGCAGGGTCGTACTGCGGCAGAGATGGCACCGACGGCAACCATGCACAGCAGGTCAAGCCAGTTGGCATTCATCCATTGGGCTGCAAAAGTCTTGCATGATTCGTAGGAAGGACGCCGTTTGTCGAGACGGTCTGACGATGACATCGCGTCTCGGTTGGCTGGTTGGAGAGAGAGGTGGGCGCCAGAGCGGCTGGTCGATGATGTTTTACAAAATGTAGCGCAACCGTCAGGACAGATGTCGATGCTGAGATTTGCAAACTAGGATTTAGATTCGCCGTTTCGCACAGAGTCAGGTAAGGATGAAAGCGACTTCAGCTTGTGGCTGGTGATGCGGTTGTTGTCGTGGTGTCGCGTGACTGCTGCTTGATGCTCAGTTGACGTCATGCGCCCAGACGCCCATCGCGATTCGAATCAAACTCACCAAATTGTCTACAGGACCAATGCCTACCTTAGCCAAGATTGGCTTATAGATCTCCCTTCAGATGAGCTTTGGCATAATTCCCCTGTTGTTTTAATCATTGAGGTAATGCTGACTTTGGTCCGTTCTCCGAGCGTGACAGATTCCATTCTCCGCGGAGACCCGATCCTGCTCTTCACTTAGACACCGTGAGAACGCGTAACTAGGTACCTTACCTTGCATGCATTACAAGAATCAGTACATGAATCGACATATGCATTCAAGTATCTTGGGTCAAATACACTTCAAGAGACAGCAGGCAAGGATGTGATGGAAGAAGGCAACCACTTTTCTGCAGGCCGGCAGACCGTAGTTTCGCCAAGTCTCAAGATCACAGTCGTTCTGACCGTGCTTCATCTATCCATTCTTGTTCTTGCCAACGCATACGTGTGATAATTTCCCTACCGTTCTGGCTCCTTCGAAACCTCGCAATGGCGAGGATCCCCTTTTGAAGCTTGTCGACTTCTTCACTTTGGCAAAGATCGCCGGCCAAGAGCCAAGGCTTCTTCAACCCATGTTCACGCCCAGAGCCCGTTTCGATGTTGACAGCTTGGCCTTCATTGGCAGACGTCAAATTAAAGTTACACTGACATGAGAATCATTAGCCCTTGGTGTTTCTTAGCTTCCTTTTCGAAGTTCGCTCTCGATCACCAGCCATCGACTTACAGCGAAAGCAACAGCAAAGCTGAACGCAACCCTCGGGCCTCACTACGCTGCCCGTCTATCGCTCTTACTTCCCTCTCCTTGATCAGAAGCGTCTTCGGGCCTCTTCTTGATCCCATAATTCCAGCACGAGCGGTATTTGTGCGAGCAGTTCCTCCTATGCCCCATGGTCTCGCCGCATTTCACGCAGGGTGGCAGCTGCTGTCCCTTTGAATCCTCTGTCTTCTGGATGGAGAGAATGCAAAAGATTAGCAAAATTTCTGGCCTTTTCTGGCGAAGACTCAGGGGTTGAAGGCTTACTGCTTCCTGGGGGGGACAAGTCGCTGCGCCAGGTCGTGGTGCTTCCTCGGTATTGGACATGGTGTCAGCGAGCGATGAGACGCTGGCAGGTCTATGGACTGGTGGGAAGCCCCGTGCCGAGTCAGGCTGGCTGTTTTGATATCACTTCGAGACTTTTTGTCGCAAAGTCATGGTTCTCTCCTTGATGTGGCATTCCGATTTGAACTCGGTGGTGATGATGCAACCACCTGCGAAACGAGGGTGGCTCCCATGTCAAGTACGACCTTGCAACGCACCGCTGCAACTGCCGAACATGCTGTAAGCAACTGCACTCGGCACTTTCTGGATCACTTTTCATGTGGACTGTGTCTCATTACAAACGACTATTTATTCTTTTGGATATGGAATGATGGGATGCAACCCTGAAGAGTGCAAAAGCAGCACCACCCGGCGCCGTATCTATGGAGAGAATCAACCGAATCTGAATCGCACGCAATACTATGACCACACGCAGCAAGCTAAAAAGAACGCATCCAAGGAAAAGTCAATCCTTTCCGAACTCGGACACCGAGGCGAAAATATACTACCCGATGAATTATTTACAGGACAACCATCGATCCACCGACAGCGACAGCGACAACCATGTACAGGCCGACGGCGTAGTCGCCGAGGTTGAAGAGGCGCATGAGAGCGGCGCCGGGAACGGCGAAGTCCTCATCGTCGTCGCTGTCGGAGCTGTCATCACTACCGCTGGTGGAGAAGGGTGCGTCCGCGCCGTTGGTGGCGGTAGCAGCCTTCTGGTTGTGTGCGTCGGCCTCGGCAAGGGAGTCCTTGCATGAGCCAGAGTTGCTGCCGCTCTTGGTCTCGGCCTTGCCCTTGAAGTCACAGGCGTCAGAGGCCTCGTCCTGGTCCTTGTAGTAGGCATCAAGGATGTAGGTAAGCTTGGCCTCGTCGCTGCAGCCGTGGTAAGCACCGTAGACACCAGTGGTAGCGTTGCCGTTGATGCCAGCGCAGACCTCGGGGGACGCGCCGCAGATGAAGCCGAAGATATCTCCGTAGCTCTTCTTGGACAGGCCAGAGGCGGGGCCGCAAGAGGCAGCCTTCACCATGCAGTCGCAGAGGTCCTCATCAGGGGTGGGAGGGAGCGCGTCACCAGTGACCTTCCAGGTCTGGGAGACGTCAGGGCACTCGGCAGGCTTGAGGGTAGCGGTGTACTCGTCCTCGTCGACACCCTTGGGGTCGGCCTTCTTGTGCTCCTTGGCGAGGTACTCGAAGTCCTTAAGCTTGGTGGCCTTACCACTGTCGCTGACCTTGACGAGACCGTAGTCGTTCTCCTCCTGGTGGTACATGTAGACGATACCACCGCTGAAGACCTGGGTCATCTCGTCGTTGTACAGAGCAGCAGTCTCCTCGAACTTGCGGCCAGCAGCACCGTTGGGAAGGTTGCAGCCGTACTCAGCGAAGAAAACGGGGACGGAGTACTCCTCGAAGAACTTGATCTGCTGGTCATAGCCGGACTTCTGCATGCTGCTCTCGCCGCACCAAGAGTAGATGTTGTAACCCCAGAAGTCGATGGCAGACTCCTGCTTGCCGCAGTTGAAGTAGTCGGCAATCTCCTCGCGAATATCCTTGTCGTCGTTGGCGGCGTAGCCGACACCCATCCAGCGGTAACCCTTGCTCTTGATGTGCTTCTTGGAGTCACGAACGGCGGCCTTGACGTAGGCGGATGCCTCAGTGTTGGTCTTGTTGTTGCTGACCTCGTTACCGGCGAAGAAGCCAATGACGTTAGAGTACTGGGCAAGCTCATCGATGACGCCCTTGTAGCGGGTGAAGAGCTCGACGTCCCACTTGGGGTCATCACGGTTGATGGAGGTCGAGGGCTCGCCGAGATCAGAGACAACATAGATGCCAGCGTCCTGGAGCATCTTCATGCAGGCGGAGTGGTCTGCATCGGGGTCGATGGCGTAGGTACGGATGGTGTTGGCGCCAAGCTCCTCGAGGAGGGGGATATCACGCTTGCAAGCCTTCTCGTCGGCCAGAGGGTCGATGAAGTTCTTCTTCTTCTCGAATGTCTGGCCGGCAGCGGAAGTGTCCTGCTGGTAGGCAACACCCTTCATGAAGAATTGAGTTCCGTTGGGGTAGAAGAACTTTTGGCCCTGCAATTGCGAGTCAGTGTCATGCCACATACAGCGAATCATCGATCCCAGCGTACCTTCATGGTGATGGAGGGCAGGTCAGCGCCGAGAGCGCCGCCCGCGAGGGCGAGGAGCGAAAGGGAAAGCTTTCCGGCACCCATTTTGATGATCGGTTTTCGGGTTTGAGTTGTGTTGGAAAGTTGAAGCGTATGGAGATCAAGATTCGTCAACTCGGGGAGTACAATGAAGATGTAGCAATCTTCAAAGCGAGCCAAGGGAGATTGTGGTTGGAATGCGTCCTTTGTGGCTATCGATCACGATGGAAGCGCTGGAATGCGGTTGGTTGAAAGGGGCGTTCTGAAGGAGTGACGCGAAGAAGCTGCGATTAGATCGCGGCAAAGAGAGGTTGGAAAAAAGCCAAGTATGAGGCAAGATGTAACGATTGTAGGAAAAAGAAGAAAGAAGCGACAGTTGTTCCCAATGGTGGAAGAGGGAGATGGTTCTGGGGAAGCAAGGAGGGAGAAGAGCGAGAGGAAGGACCAGGAGAGGACGAGTAGAAGAAGGGCAGCCAAGCAACAGTCAGCAGTGGGCAGTGGGCAAGGCCAGTGGCAGGCGAAGCAAGTACAGCTGCTGCTGCCGAGCAGGAAGACACGGGCTTGTCCCATCTTGGCTGCCCCTTGGGCCCCTTGGCCTCCTTGGCCCCTTGCCCATCGCTCCACACAGTAGTCCTGCAGTCGCCAGGGGTGCTCGGTGCCCCGTTTCTGGATCGTCTGTGTCCAGTAGAGATGGGTCTGGATGCCCTGCGAGGCTCGTGTTCGAAGGTGCAGCGTCTCGACTGGGCTGCTGGATGCCGCACCCACAGCCCATCCCCGTCTCATTTCTCGCGCTGTGATTCGATTTTGATGCGCTTCGAGCGTGGCGAAGCACCGGCGACGCGAGGCCTATTCGGGCGGGTGGCGGGCCAATAGCGGCTTGAGCAGCGCCTTCAGCATTGCTCACGCTGGCAACGGCCCTGAAAGCTCTGCGTCTCGCGCCAGGGGCAGCCAACCGCTGGAACTTTGTTGCCAGTGATCGCCAGGCACCACCAGAACCTCCAGACACCTTAACATCCACCCACATGATTCTCACGCGAGGCCGTTAGCATTCTTTCGGGACGCAAAACCGCCAGCCACCATCAGCAACTCAATTCTGCTTCAATAATCTCTCCTGTGAAAAGGGGTCAGTATCCACCCACATTGTCACGATTTAACTCTACTCACACCACACCATCTTTTCTGACCGAGCAAGCTTCTTTTTCGGACTTTCCGTCAGCACCGTGCTAGCACTACGCGATCGCTCATGCGGCGCCAAGGCCCTCCGATCAAGATGCCAAACCTGCCAAATTCCGGGGTATCACGAGCCACGGCTTCTGTTTCTTGGCTGGATCTTGACATGAGGCATCCATGGCTATTATTGTGATGATCCCTCCATACTAGAGCCGTACTGCGTATGACTGGCCTTGTCCTATTTGAGTCGACATGCGGCTAATCTGAAACCTCAACGCTTGGACGTAACACGCTGATGCACCAACTTCCATAGCTGTATCGTCATCCATTCTTGCGCCCACAATGCTTTGTCAAGCCGCTGAAGATGCTGTTCGAATTATGGGTATCATTACGAGTACAAGGAAGAAAAGTGCCACGACAAGTTTGGTGTTCGATACGTAGACGCCCCATCTCGAAGCCCGATCTCCCCGTTCCCAGTAGGATTGTTTGGGACTCATCATCAAAGCCACCGTCAAGCTGCACCAGGGGAAATGACGAACCTCACTTCCTTTGGCCCACTCCCAATCTCCAGCCCACTCACCGGCCTGTCAAAGTCGCAGTGACCGTCCAGCAATGGAACCTAACTAGGCAGCCGGTCCGATGGTGATCATTGCCCGCCACCCCCTGGCACGATCTGTTGTCCTTTGCACTTTTGGCCTCACCCGTCCTTAGCAGGTAGCCCGATGAGGTTGTAGAACAGAAGCTGTCTGGTGCGGACGAGTGTGTTCCTGGAAAGCTTGAATGCGTATTGTGTGGATGCGATCCTCGCTGGTTCCAAGATCGACATCACAGCCTCGCGCCGTTGCGGGCCTGAGACGAGACTTGTGTCTATCCAAATACCGCGCGTCGTCATTTCCCTTCTCTCTGGTTTCAATTGCCGGAGAGTATCCATATTATCTTCTCAACTTCTGGTCCCCGGCGCTGCCGTAAGAAGATCTCTAGAACATCATCGTATGTTCCTTGGATGTTGTCCTGGCATGCTTTGTCGATCTGTGTTCCTCTGTAATGGTGTCGAAGTAGAATCGTTGGGCTTATCGTAACGAGCTTCAAATGTCTTTTTCGCTCGTGTCATAGAGTTTGTTGTGGTGATCAATATTTGCGTCTTTCAAAGAGGCGCATGTATACTCCGCCAACGTGCTCCAGTATCCGTTCCCAGGCGAATGCCGTCCGTTGGAAGACCCCATGTGGCTGCTCATGCATACTGCTGCCATCATCGTGATAGTGGCCGTCGCGATATTCGAGCGTCATCTTGATACACTCGGTCTTTGATGGCTCAGTTGTTTCGAATGCGCAGGAGATGGTAATGTCTGGGGGAGGATTGCAGGGTAGGTTCACGGCGACCGGCTTGTGAAGTGCAGGTGCTCTGAATGTTTATCGAACAAGGAGGACGGAGCTCGAGAAAAATCACCTGGGATCGTCTTGACCAAATATTACCATACTCCTTTGCCTCTGTGCACCACTGCAATCTTCCACCTTTCGTGGTCATCAGGTTTTCTGCGGCGAGGTACATCAGCCAAGCATCATATCGCACGTCGACCAGTCCATCCACCCTCCATCAGCAGCTCTCTCGGACCCGAAAATACCTGCAATCGCCCAAGTGCCGCCCGTCTTGGCCCTGTGAGTGGCCGCTAGAGGGTGCTGAGAAGGTGCTGATCCCTCCGACAAGGGAAGCGCCCGAGGAGCATTTACTCCTTCTGATCAGCACCTTTTGCGTCACCCGCCCAGATAGTGGCGGTTTGTCTGCTCATCTGCGAGCAGCTGCTGTCGACGAGAGGCACGCTCAACCGAGCCTTGCAACCGTTTGACGAGAAATACATTTCAAAGTGGACTAGGTCGACACCTTCGGTCGATAATGCGCTTCAAGCTGACCTCAAGGTTGATTTTGGCGAACTATCCTGATGGCTTTGCAAGTCGCTCACACACCTTTTCGGCTGCTTTGGCCATTCATGTTTTCTCATTATCCTAAATGCTTGCATTTATTGACCTAAAAATGGCTCTCAAGGTAGTGTGTGCACCGGCGATATGGAATTCGGCGTCTCGGTGACGTCGCTCCTCATGACGGCCCATCTTGAGACAAAGACAAGGGCAAGGCATCTTCTACGCTGGCACGGACTTGGACTGAGTGGCTCCAAGACATGATTGAGGTGATCACAATACATTGTCATATCACCTGTTTACTTCTGCATAGGCCATTGTAGGACTGTCATGAATCATTGTATATATGCTTTGCGCCGCTAAACCAGAGTGCTTACGAGAAGCTCGCGAAACCTTTCCTCGAGCTCTGTGGATGCTTCATCGCACTGGGTATCATAAACACCCACAGGCCCTTTTGCTTACTGCAACTCCTGCAGCAACCCCTTCAAGTCTGACACTCTGGCACTGGGATCCCAAGGACAGGTGACATGCCCCATAGCCTCGCAGGGATCTCTGTCGCTCCGATAAACAGCTTGCTCTTAACCTCTCTAGCCAACATCTTCTCACGTCCCAGCAGCGACCAGTAGACCGGATCGCGGAGCTCTGCTGGCCAGCTCCCCAAGCTGCTTGGCCGACTGTGCGATCCAGGAATGAAATCGAGGGACAGCGAACGGGCCTGCAACCGCGCCGCTGAGACAGGCACCTTCTCCTGCACATCGCGCCACGTCGCCCAGAACAGGCGGCTCCAAGCCGTCTCGCCAGCGAGAAATTGTTCATTGAACTCGGCGCTGTCGCGGCTTGCTCGCGACAGAAATTTCATGTAAGACTTGACCAGGCGGAAAGCATCGTTGGCGCGGCAGTCTGGTAAATTGCTCCTTGTCCAGATGATTGACCGATGGTAAGGGTGGTTCACTTGCCGCACATTGCCCATGTCTGCCAGCAGCCAATGCGTTGTCTCGTTCGCCCTCGTCGTGCCATCCGAGTCTGTGGCCAGGAAAATGTTGTCTGGCTTGATGTCGTCGTGGCATAGGTCATAGCTCGTATGCATTGTCTCGAGTGCCCCAAGGACATGCTCGAAAGACGCCCTAAAGAGGACGTCAAGCTCCTGAGCAGTGTACCTCTGGTCAGAACGTCGTAAGCGTTTTGCTAGGTTGTTCAGATGGCCTGCTGACAGGAAGGGAGTAACGAAGTGCCACTTCAAGTGCTCATCAGCATCCACTGGTGCTAAGAAGTAGTCGACCACCGAGACAAAGTAGTCATCCTCGCTTATGGCAGTCTCTTCTGCCAGGCCACCTAGCACAAGCGATGCAGAGATCTCGGTAGGCCATCGCAAATTGAGACCAAGCCCGGGTACGCAGTTCCTGAACGGCGCATTTGCAGAGCGGTAGGCCTTGATCACGACGCCATCATACGTGAAAGTCTCACCCTCGAAACCGGATCCTAGCGACTTCCATTCGTCCCTGCTGTCCAGCAGGCGCTTTCTAGAGTATCCCGATCGCAGAGTTGTTGGGGTGTTCTTACTGTCCCAGCGCCAGTGATCGCCGGCGAGGTCCTCATTCTGCTGGGCTGAAAGAGTGTTGTAGATCGTCGGGCTGTACTTTGCACTCAGGGCGTTGCGGTTCGAACGTGAAACGACGGTGAAGTGTAGCAGAGCAGCTACGAGGAGCAGAAATGCCACTGTTTTTGATCGCTTAATTTGTCGGTTTGCGGTTTGCGGGCCCCGATACCGCTGTGGTAGGGTGAATTGAAGCTTCGCCTTGGGCATGGCCTTGGGATGGGGTGTTGCGCTAGCTACCTTACTCCTCGTCACAAATCTCAAGGTCGGAAGGAACTGAGCATCACGGAGCAGGCTACGGGGGCTTATATGACAAAAGGAAGAACAAAGGTCGATGGCCCCGAAAGCCCGAGGTTTGGTATTGGTAATAGGCACGTAGCATCCGAGTACGGGGGACTCGGAAGCTCGTCACTCGCATCCAGCGAAGTACACTTGCATGCTGGGCTCCAGAATCAAGCGAGTGCCGGCATAGTCTGTTTGTCTTGGGTTCAAGCCAGGAGCGGTGACATTTCCATGAGCTGTCAGTGCTTGATTGGCCAGCAAGCCACAGGAACGGGGCGGTCCATGACGGTGACGAAGAGAGCCAAGCATTGAATAGCGAGCTAGCCACAGTAAGAGGCCACTCGTACTTCGCGACTATTTGCGCTGCGTCAGGACGAAGCGCAGACTTGGGCCCATTCAGTGCTCGTGCTCGTAAAAACGGTCGTATAAAGGTGTGGTAATCACTGTCTGTTGCGCCAACGCCAAGGCGCATCGGGGGCAATCTGTGTTGCCCGAGCGGTGGTTGCATGTTTAGCCCATCCGAACAAGCCGGAAGGTGACAGGCATTTCCCCACTGAGAGGGAGTCAGAGCCTCGTGATAGTCGCTGGTCAGCCCCTCCAACACAGGCAAGGCCGATGGATCCTTGGCGAACGCGACAGCAGTTGCAGAGACTGCAGGATGTGTCAAGCTACCATGGTGGTGCTGCGCATTGGAGAGCTCGCACCTTAGGTTGTGCAGAGAGGGTGGCTGAACGATGCACGCTATCATCAGCTCGTAAAGCCACTTGTTTACGTGGTAAACCTGCCGCTCCAGGCTCGAGCACGGCATGTCTGACGCCAAGTCGATGCAAGGTGGCTGCGTTCCGATTAAGCCGGTCAGCAGTCACTTGTGACCACCCAGCGGCTTCACTCGACAAGGTCGACGGGATTTGTCTTCCGCTGAGTAATGCTTGCGCGCAATAAGCACGTACCTCATACCCATGGGGAAGGTGCCCAAGCCATACTCCATGCAGCCAAGGTGTCGGATGTGCTCAGCTACCTACAGAGGACCTTGATTCCGGGTAAGGCTGGAGAGAATCGGACGTCAAGCAAGTCCCGAGCCCCTTCGCCCAATCACGGCAGTCCTCTACCCCACAGCGGTGAGCACAATGGCAGCCCGGTGAATTGCTGTTCTGACCTCGGTGAGCTTTCGGTGAAGACGCCCTCGTCTTCTCAACGATCGAGATCTACTACCTTACTCTGCAGCCTTGAATCGCGCCATGGCTCAAGCAAGCTCCAGCATGATGTAAGGCAGTGTGTAGGATCCCCCACATCTCGCCTTGCTTCTCCTCACCATAAGATGTTCAAGGACATTTTGTTCCGGACCGGCAGAGCATGTTCATTGGCATGATGTCATGTCCAAAACTTCCTGGAAGTGTTTTAAAAGGACCTTTCATGTGCTGCTACGAGATTCTACAGTTCCAGTTCCATACATATCTCAAGTCTTCACGATAACTTCAGACAAGAAGCAAACGACTCGTAAATTCCAAATCCACCATCCAACCCCACAGCAACCATGTCTCCCAACAAGGCTCCCAGCGAAGGCCAGAAGGTCGATCTCGGCCAGAACGCCCCCACCAAGACCGAGGGCACCGGTTCCGTCCCCTCCGGCTCTCTCGCTGCTGAGTCCACGCGTGAGGGCGGCGAGTTCGCCAACAACCCCAGCTCCCGATCCGAGAACGTCTCGGCTGGCGGAAACTCCTCTAGCCGCTCCGAAAACGTGAGCTCCAACACCACCTCCAGCCGCTTCGAGAATACGGGCTCTAGCAACACCGAGTCCGCTGCGTCTGCCGGCACGGCCCCTACCTACGTCAACGCCCAGTACGTCAAGGAGAGCGGACCCCATGGTAAGAACATTACCGAGGGTTTCGACGACTCCAAGACCGAGGACGGAATCAAGAAGGCTTTCGAGGCCACGCCTGGCAGCATCAACGATCCTTCACGCCAGGCTGAGCAGCAGTTCGAACTCAACCAGAACGCACAATCGCGTGGTGCTGGGCCCAAGCAGGGCGAGTTGACCAACGAGACCAAGTACGACGTGCTGGACGCCAACAAGAGTGCATAAAGCATGTTTTCAAGCGGTTAATGATTTCTGCGATTTGGGAGTATGGTCGTGTCAATCTACATTAACTTCTGATGAGAGATGAATCAAGCCATTGTCATGTCAAAACACCTTCGATCAGTATTATCAGTCTGTCCCATGTTCGTGTGTTTCTACTGGAAACAGTCTTGAGGTGGGGGATCATCGTGAATTTTCTTGAGTGACATGACGTCAAAAAGCAGCGGGGGAATTTCTGTCACGGAATCACACTGCAACGACCACGCTCTGAATCGCAGTGATGTCTCCTGTCGACCTCTCCAGCTAATCAGAGTCTCATCATTCGACATTTTGGCTTCTGGCGAGTCACTCTAGTGTGTTTAACATTTTTTTGGGCACGAAGCTTCCTCGACATGTGCCGCAGAAGCCTCTTGATGCCTTAGCTGATGCCTGACATGCATACTGGCATCCCGCCAAAGGCTAATAAGGATGGGCTGAGAGGCCTTGATGGCACCGCTGCAATTTCGTAACAACGCTGGGGCCAGAAGGGTCGTGAGCCACTGAGCACCAACGTAATGCCGCTTTGGATTCACTGCAAGGCCACCCCGAGCGGCCACCGCGCCTGATAAGCCCGAAATCTCTGAAGCCGCCCCACCAAAGAAAGGCGACACCCCGCCAAATGATTCGATATTTTTTCAGACTCGCCGCACGCCAACGCCAGGAACCGCCACTGTTGCTCGACTGTCTGGAGTTCTTTTTATTTCTCCTCCATCATCCCTCTCCCGCCATACAAGTCGCACGAACAGTCCGCTTGTACACGTCGGCTTCTTTTTCTTTCCTCGCTTCGTTGTCTCTCGAGTGATACCCCTCGAGACGTTGCGGCCTTTCTCTCGAGTCGTTCCTTTTTACCCCTCCATTGTCTTCGCACACACATCACCCTTCGAGACGTCACCCCGCCACACAGACCGCCAAAATGCCGTCCGCCGCCAAGGAGAAGAGACTCGCAAAGAAGGCTGCCGATGGCAAGGGCAAGGGCAAGGCTGGTAAGAACAAGGAGCCTGAGCTTGATGCCAACGGCAACCCCATCGTCGATGACTCCCCCGCTACCACGGGCGAGAAGCTCGAGGAGGTGAAGCGCCTCACCGAGCAGATGGACAAGCACGGTATCTCTGACCGTGTCACCACTGGTGTCCTGGCCTCTACTGCCACCAGCAAGGACGTCAAGATCAATTCCGCCAGTCTGGTGTTCCACGGTCGTGTCCTCGTTACCGACTCCATCCTTGAGTTGACCATGGGTCGCCGCTACGGTCTTCTCGGAGAGAACGGCTGTGGTAAGAGTACCCTGCTCAAGTCTATCGCTGCTCGCGAGTACCCCATCCCTGAGCACGTCGACATCTACCTCCTCAACGAGGGTGCACCACCCACTGACCTCGGTGCCCTTGAGTGGGTCGTCACTGAGGCTGAGAACGAGCTCAAGCGTCTCGACGAACTCGCCGAGAAGCTGCTTGAGGATGAGGGTCCCGAGAGCCCCGTTCTTATCGATCTTTACGAAGTGAGTATCAGTCACATTCATTGCAGTCTCCTGGACAGTCACTAACGTACATTTCCCCCAGCACATGGACAAGATGGACCCCTCAACATTCGCTACCCGTGCATCCCTGATCTTGACCGGTCTCGGTTTCAACAAGAAGACGATTCACAAGAAGACCAAGGACATGTCCGGTGGCTGGAGGATGCGTGTCGCCCTCGCCAAGGCCCTCTTCGTCAAGCCCTCCCTCCTTCTCCTTGACGACCCCACTGCCCATTTGGATCTTGAGGCTTGCGTGTGGCTCGAGGAGTACCTCAAGAAGTGGGATCGCACTCTTGTCCTGGTTTCTCACTCCATGGATTTCCTCAACGGTGTCTGCACAAACATGATCGACATGCGCGAGAAGAAGCTCCTCTACTACGGTGGTAACTACGACTCGTACTCCAAGACTAGGAGCGAGCAGGAGACCAACCAGATGAAGGCATACACGAAGCAGCAGGATGAGATTACCCACATCAAGAAGTTCATCGCCAGTGCTGGTACCTACGCCAACCTGGTGCGCCAAGCCAAGTCTCGTCAGAAGATTCTGGACAAGATGGAGGCCGATGGATTCATCCAGCCCGTCAAGGAGGACCGCGTGTTCACCTTCCGCTTTGCCGATGTCGACAAGCTTCCCCCGCCGGTTCTCGCTTTCGACAACGTCACCTTCTCGTACTCAGGACAGCCCGAGGACGACCTGTACCGCAACCTGGACCTCGGTTTCGACATGGATTCTCGTACTGCGCTTGTCGGCCCCAACGGTGTGGGCAAGTCTACCCTCCTTCGCCTCATGACTGGCAAGCTCTCGCCTACTGACGGTGTTGTCAACCGCCACACCCACTTGAAGCTTGGTCTTTACTCTCAGCACAGCGCTGAGCAGCTTGATCTGACTAAGTCTGCCCTCGACTTCGTCCGCGACAAGTACTCCGAGAAGTCTCAGGATTACCAGTACTGGCGAGGCCAGCTCGGCAAGTACGGTCTTTCTGGCGAGTCTCAGACCGCCCTCATGGGTACCCTCTCCGAGGGTCAGAAGAGCCGTATCGTCTTCGCTCTGCTCGCTATTGAGAGCCCCAACATGCTGCTCCTCGATGAGCCTACCAACGGTCTCGACATTCCCACCATCGACAGTCTGGCAGACGCCATCAACGCCTTCAGTGGAGGTGTTATTGTCGTTTCTCACGACTTCAGGTATGCAAGATCTCATGTACTCAGACGACACGATGAATGCTAATTCACCTCTCACAGGTTGCTCGACAAGATTGCGAAGCAGATTCTTGTGTGCGAGAACAAGACTATCCAGGAATGGGATGGTTCGATCGGCGAGTACAAGAACTACCTGCGCAAGAAGATGATTTCCGCTGGTGCTGTCTAGATTGGTGCAGACAGCCAGTGTGGGAAGCGCAGCGATACGTGACATGACTTTACATAGACGAGACAATACGGGCAGGCATAGACAAGGCATCTGGTACCTAGGATGTGCCATTGTGGAGGGCACCATAGGTGCTTTGGGATGCAGAAGAGCGTTCATGCCCGCCGTCTCGGACAGATGCCGTTGAGCGGCCCCTCACAGTATAGACGTGAGATGACCGCTTCCACGAAGGATCGGAGGATTGATCAGGCATGCAGATAGACCTACATGAATCGCGACTTGAATTTTGAACACAAGATTGATCACAAGCGGGGACACGTTTGCGACTTCATTTCCGCGGCCTTCTCCCCCGCTACGCTGTGAAGCATTAGAGCCGCCCACTACGAGTGCAGAGTACGCACCTGTCGAGCAAAGCCATGTTGAGCGGGAATCAGAATCACAGAACTGGCGTGCCTTGCATACTTGAAACATATTCATTCATTAGAATTTATACGACATAGGGTGCTACAAATGGGGGATGAAATGATTGTCGGCTTCTCCCCAATTCGAATGCATGATCATCAGATGTCAACGCCTCCATACTCGTCAAAAACGCCTTTGCCAGCTCATCCAAACAGCCGTGAAATCGCAGTCATGAGTGAAGAGACTGTTTCCCTATTTCAAGCTCCTTGCCTTTATTTCGGAACCTTGGTCATGTGGTGCAGACAGGCCTTCCAGTCGCCGCCGGCGCCCTGCCTCCAGACCGTCGTGCACAGCGCCTCAGTGGGGATCATCTTGTCGCCCTTCTGCTTCCAGGCGGTGACACGGTAGGTGATTCCTGAGCTCATCATGTCGATCTCGACGAACTCTGGGTCATCGTGCATTTTGTAGGCGGTCCAGGCCTCGTAGTCGTCGAGGTACTCCTTGAGGGAAGGCTCGCTGGCGTCGGAGTAGATCTTGTTGTCGGGCTGGGTCATGACGCAGTCATCGGCGATGTACTTGCGGATGGTCTTGGGCTTGTCGCAGAGAGCGCGCCAGAAGAGGGTCTCTGCTTCGATGGTGTCCTCCTTGTTGCGGGCCATGATGGACCCGGGATGAGGCTCGGAAGGCATGATGAAGGTGGTGGTGAGGTGTGAAAGTATGTAGTGAATTGGTACGAAGAGTAAGAGCGGAGAAGTAGATAGATTGGAGGAAGCTCTTGGAGTGAGATGCTATTCACGATATGTCGGGGAGGGGTAGAGAGGGGAGCGATGTGAGCACGAGGGTGGCCACGACCCTTGATATATGACCAAGACCTGCACGATCAAGGCACTGAAAGGGTCCATCATTACACAAGCAAAGTCAAATCCTTCGCATTTCGGCCTCATCATCATCTTCGGCCCCCCCTCTTTTCCCCCGTCCCCTCATTTCCTGCCAACTCTGACGATGGGCTTGCGTGTAAGTCGAAACCAGAAACCCTGGCAGAAAGGTGGGCAAGCCTGACGTCAGAGGGATGAAAAGCCTACGCCACAGCCAGGGTTTCTGCCACATGCGGCTCCGGGGTGGTTGGCTTAAGGAGATGTTTTCTTCTTGGGATACGCTGATCAATGGATGCTGGTCATTTATTGCATTATTTGCTCCTCTTCGTGTCATCTCGGTTGTAAATGCAGTGGGTGGTGGTTGACGGGTGGTCGCTTTGCTGGTAGCGGGAGCCCGTCACATCGTGGCTCGCCGGGGCCGGCCCCGGCAATAGCGGGCGAACTTATTAGCGGATGGGCCAGGCGCCGCTTGGCCATGATGTAGGCTTTCCCAAGGGGAACAACTAAGAATAGAGGCTATAGCAAGTGCTCATAGCAATTATTGCCACGTATTATGCCGTGGGACGCTGCTGTGCCTGGATCTCGGACTAGGTGATGGGACGAGCCTGCTGCGCCAATGCGGGTGATGTCCAAGGGCCGTTGCAGCGTACCATAAAGTCAAAGGGAGCTAAGTTCGCATGCGTGAAGAGGAGAAGACTACGGGCGCGAACTAGTAAGGCCGGGAAGATAGGAAGCATCGAATAAAAGAAGAGAGATTGGTGAAGGGTACATGGCTTCCTTCCTCAATGACCGAGATGCCTCAAGCCGCAAAGAGGCGCCGATCACTCCGGCTGTCTTCTCTTGTATGCATGGCCGATGACATATGCCGGGGGATACCCACTGGTGATGGCCTCAGCGTCCCAGTTGCATGCAAAGGTTCTGCGATCTCTGTGACACGAGCCCGACCCTCTTATTCGCCACCAGACCGTGGTCCATCGCGCGAATCGCGTAAAGTGAAATATGGACACGTTCAGGTCTTGCTGAGCGCAATAATTGCAAGCCCACGGCTACGACTTCTCGCACAGATCGAGTGACAAAGAATAGTCGGTTATACAACTTCGGTACTGTCCGAGGGAGCAGTCACGTGCAAAAGGACAGGCAGCGATGTAGCCCGGGCAAGATTGATGATCGGTGGGTGAAGTCACGTGGGATGAAGCGGGTCGACCATCGCTGACTGATCAGGGAGACCCGCGATTGAATCTTGACACTAAGGCGAGACGATGCTTCCCCGGGCTGCACCACGTATTCGATGCGGGTGAACGTCGCAGAGTGCCTAGATTGAGGGCACAAGATCTTGTCGTAACGTGACGCAATTTGCAGACGGACTTGTTGGACGGGGTCGATTATTTTGGTTGGCTGACGACTTGTGTGGTTACTTCTTCCTCCTGGTCTTGCGGCTGAATCTTCAGTTTTCGTGTTCATCCGTAGTCGTGGAAATAAGTGAGACGAGGCGAAGCCACTGGCAGTGACAGCGACAGACGCGGCGATGCGGATCACCAGCTCCAGCACCGCCAACCGCACCAAGAAACCCCAATAGCCCTCACACCAGCACCAGTGCAGTCAACGCCAGATACCTTCCCATCCCACTAGGTTATTGTCATGAACTGTCATCGCCGATTGCATCCCTAGCATCGCCAAACCCCGAATATATTCTTTTCTTCCCCAGAGACGTATCGCCTCGCATCGCAGTGTAGCCTCTGTCTCCGCTGCCTCAACACCATCGCGATCCTCTCCTTTGGGGGGCCCCAGTCGCGCCATACGTACCGTCACCCCTTCACCACTCTCATTCCAGCCCACTCGGCTCCAAATTCACCGGTCCATCGATGCCACCGTCCGAGGACGTTCACTTTTGACTTTGCATCTCCGACTCGCCAAGTCTCGGTCGTCAGCCTCAGTGTAGACACCTCGAGACACCAACCGTCGGCTTGGCCCCTTCTCGACGCGGCCTCGTCTCGCCTGCAGCCTTTTATCCCCGAACGCCCTTGCGGCCCTTTCTTTGCTTCCCTTCACCACCGCCAGGCGGCATAATCACCGCACAACAGCCCCGAACAGGACGCGCTTTCTTTTTCATCTCACCCGCATTGTACCTTCGTCTTTTTTAATCCTCATCGTCTTCCATTACGCACCCTCAGAGGGCCACCTTACTCCTTCGCGACGAAATTTCCATCCTTCACATCGACCGTCGTTCCGACCGACCCATCATCACGAATTGATCCATCATCGATCCCCAACACCACCGTGATTCATCGAAACGTGCACATGGGTTCATCGACAGCAACCGTATAGGTCCAGGAAACACATCCCGGCACCTCGCGAAAGGTCGTCCCCATACTTTTGCGCCGCTCCGTTTCGCCTCGAGGCGTCATCGCCAACGGCCTCTCTCGGAGCCATGGACGCAAACAACTCCAATAACGGCAGCAGTGGTGCGAGTGGCGGGAGCAGCTTCCACTCGACTGTACTGCAGCGACCACAAGCCGAAGAGGATGCGCGCGACAGACACCCGCCTCGGCGCGACGTGCTGAACCCCGTCCCTGGAAGCGCGCATCACCACCCGCCCGGCTTCAGCTTACGCTCTCCGACGCGAACAGAATTTCGACCTCCTACCTTTGGCTCGCCAAATAACACCGCAGCAGTACCTCATGGTGCCAGCCAGCATCAATCGCCACCAAGGTCGAGTGCCTACATGGCTTCAACTTCACCGGCGTCCGGTGCACAGGGTCCTTCAAGCGGCCCGGTTGCACCACAACTGCCTCCACCAGGGATGGGTGCAGGGCCAAACCACCACCAGGGAGGCCCAGTATCGCCGCTGAACCCTCCCAACCTTTATTATCCTTCATCGCGACCTGGTGCCGCCGCCGACAGCCACCACGCTCGTGACAAGTCTTCGGCCACGACAAGCTTCTACGACCCCACAACCGACACGACCAAGGAGCGTCGGGTCTCAGACTCGTCCTGGCACAACGCGCCACCTGCAGCATCTACGCCAAAGGTAAGTTTCCCATCACGATTAGGAGAAGCCCAAACACAACTGCACGTGTATCTCGAATTTGCCAATGCTTTTCCCTGTTTGCACTGTACGCCATCTTTTTTTCTCTCGCACATCCCGTTGTCCCCTTACCCAAGCAATCAAGGCGCTGGTGCTAGCCTCATCCCTTGCACAAACCCACGAACAAAGACAAGGACCACCAAAAAGCACATCGCTCCACCGTCAGCCGTACCTCCCTTTTCCATCTACAGTTCCTTCCACCACTTCCGATTATCAATGACTTCTCCCAACAATCATCATCAAAATCCATCGCTAACTTGATTCAAGCATCAGTCGACCCGCGAGTCGTACGCCTACCCAAGCGACCAGCCGCAATCTCAATCCTACTACAACGGCAATTACTCATCGCCTCGCCCATCTTCTTACAATCGCCCGTTGAGCCCTCTATCGCACTCTCATCCGAACCCGGGCCCTACTCCTAGTAGCCCAACAAGTCGGCCTTCGCATTTGACATCCCCCAATTCGAGGCATGCTGCTCCATCCACCATGAGTGCCTCTACAAATGGCACGTCGGCCCTTCCGCCGTCGGGCAAGCCCGAGTCGGCTTCATCCCCGCCGGCCAAGTCGACACCAGCGGTACGTGAACCACGCTTTGAAGAGGGCATATTGGCTTGATCTGGTATTGACAGTTTTCTAGCCCGCCAGTAGATCTGCGGACCCCATGTCGTTCTCCAACATCCTCTCGAACGCCGAACCGGCTCCCAAGCCCGAAGCGCTTTCTCCGGCAGCTGAGAAAGACTCCGACCGAAGAGTGGAGGTCGAGGGGAACACTGATTTGCCTATCAAGACCGAGCAGCCTCACCCAGCGGACGACGCTACCGATGTCGAGAAGCCCGAGAAGGCACTTTCTCTTAAGAAAATGACTGAACGTGACGCCGATACAGAGACCGACCCGGAAGCTGAAGTCGACCGTTCTCGATCGCGAGACTCTGGCATTGTCGTTAAGAAGCGCGGAGGTCGCCGCTCAACGAAAGGCCGTGCCTCAGACATCAGAGATGCCGAAAGTGGCAAGACCAACAGGAGAGCGTCGTCCAGAAAGGAATCTCCATCTTCGCGCGTTCCCTCGAAGCGCCAAGTGAATGGCCAACCCAAGCCCGAGAAAACTTGGTCGGCGGAAATGGAGCGAAAAATCCAGCGCGCAGAAGCTCAGCTCGATCTCGACGTTTCCAAGCTGGACGCAGCGGAGTTCCCCAAATGGCAATACGAAGAGTCTACCGAGAAGCGATACCGCCATCTGCACGATCTTGATGTGGCCCATAGCCGCTGGCGTCGCGACGACTTCGCAAAGATGATGGCCAAAAAGCTTCAAGGCCATGCAGAGCTGGGCAAGCGGCGGTACGATGACGTTTTCTATGATGAAGCCCTTAACGAGGTTCGAGAGCAAGAACTTCATGCTGAAAAGGAGCGCAAGAAGGACATGCAGCGCAAGAGGCGTCGCGAAAAGTCCATGGCTGTCACTATGGAGCAGAAGGAGGCCGCCTTAGCAAAGGCTGATGCTGCTGTCGATGAAGCGGAGCGCCAAAAGCACCTCCGAGACGCCGAAAGGGCCAGCAAGAAAGCCCAGCAGACGAAGCTTATCCTGCAAAAGGGTATCAAGGGTCCTGCCCGGAACCTCGATGCTAGTCTCGATGGTGGCGCCAACTCGAGCTTCCAAGCCTCTGATGCAGACACGCCAAAGGGCAAGACCAAAGGCAAGGCCGGCTCCAGGCCAAAGAAGTCCAAGGAGCAGAAGCAAGCCGAGAAGGATTCTGCTGAAGCAGCTCAGGCTGCCTTGGATGCTGGAGAAGAGTTGCCGCCGCGCGAAGAGGGCAAGGTCCGCATCAAGATCAAGGGACGCGGCAAAGACAAGGACAAGGACAAGGTCAAGGACAAAGATAAGGACAAGGACGGCGACAAGGACAAGACCGACCACGAGCCTGTCAAGGAGAAGGTTGAAGAGGTCCCCGACCCCGATAAGAAGTTCAACACGAAGGGCTACAACCAGATTTACGACCAAATTTGGCGCGACATGGCCCGCAAGGACGTCAACAAAACTTTCAAACTGGCTGTGGACTCGTACGCTACCAAAGCGTCCAACCTTAAGAAGACCGCCATCCTTGCTTCGAAGGAAGCCAAACGCTGGCAGCTGCGCACCAACAAGGGCACCAAGGACCTTCAGGCTCGGGCCAAGCGTGTCATGCGTGACATGATGGGCTTCTGGAAACGGAACGAACGCGAGGAGCGAGACCTGCGCAAGGCTGCCGAGAAGCAAGAGATCGAGAATGCGCGCAAGGAAGAAGCCGAACGCGAGTCCGCACGCCAGAAGAGAAAGCTTAACTTCCTTATCTCACAGACCGAATTGTACTCTCACTTCATCGGCAAGAAAATCAAGACCGACGAGGTGGAAAGAAGCACCGATCACCCCGACGTTGCGAAGGATGCCGCAGAGATACCCGAAAACAAGCTGGCAGTGGCAGAACCTACGGGTCCAGTCGCTGGCAAGGTCACAAATTTCGAGAACCTTGACTTTGACGATGAGGACGAGACGAATCTACAGGCTGCCGCCATGGCAAATGCCCAGAATGCTATTGCTGAGGCTCAAGCAAAGGCTCGCGCCTTCAACAACGAGAGCTTAGACATGGACGAGGAAGGAGAGATGAACTTCCAGAATCCCGCTGGTATGGGCGATGTGGACATTGAGCAGCCCAAACTTCTCACCGCCCAGCTGAAGGAGTATCAGCTCAAGGGTCTCAACTGGCTTGTCAATTTATACGAGCAGGGCATCAACGGCATCCTCGCCGATGAGATGGGTCTCGGCAAGACCATTCAGTCCATCTCAGTCATGGCATACCTGGCGGAAAAGCATGACGTCTGGGGTCCATTCCTCGTTGTGGCACCAGCTTCCACACTTCACAACTGGCAGCAAGAAATCGCCAAGTTTGTTCCCGAGTTCAAGATTCTGCCGTATTGGGGCAGTGCACCAGACCGCAAGGTGTTGCGCAAGTTTTGGGATCGCAAACACTCGATGTACCGCAAAGACGCGCCGTTCCACGTCTGTGTGACATCATACCAGCTGGTAGTCTCGGATGTGGCTTACTTCCAGAAGATGAGGTGGCAGTACATGATTCTCGACGAAGCTCAGGCCATCAAGAGCTCACAGAGCTCACGCTGGAAGAGCCTGCTGGGTTTCCACTGTCGCAACAGGCTGCTTTTGACCGGTACGCCTATCCAGAACAACATGCAGGAGCTGTGGGCCCTTCTGCATTTCATCATGCCGTCGCTTTTCGACTCTCACGACGAATTCAGCGAGTGGTTCTCCAAGGACATTGAGTCGCATGCGCAAAGTAACACCAAGCTTAACGAGGATCAGCTCAAACGTCTGCACATGATCCTGAAGCCCTTCATGCTGCGGCGTGTGAAGAAACATGTGCAGAAAGAACTCGGAGACAAGATTGAGCTCGACGTTTTCTGTGACCTCACTTATCGTCAACGGGCCTATTACCGCAACTTGCGAAACCAGATCAACTTCATGGATCTGGTGGAGAAGGCCACCATGGGTGACGATCAGGATTCGGGCCAGCTCATGAATCTTGTCATGCAGTTCCGTAAGGTCTGCAACCATCCAGATTTGTTCGAGCGTGCCGAGGTGACATCTCCATTCTCTTTCAGCTACTTCGCCGAGACAGCTTCATTCGTCAGGGAGGGCAACAATGTTCCTGTCGGATACTCGACACGTAGTCTCATCGACTACCAGCTTCCTTCTCTGGTTTGGACTGAGGGTGGCAGACTCGACAAGGCTGGCAAGGACAATAACAAAGCAGGCTGGAGGAACAAAGCTCTCAACCACATGATGAACATCTGGACCCCTGAGAACGTCCTTGCGAGCACGAAGGGGTCAGACGCCTTTTCATGGCTCCGGTTCGCTGATGTCTCCGCCGACGAAGTCTACAAAGCCACGCATGAGAGCTTGTTCACACGAGCTGCCAAGCAGACACAGAAGACCAACCGCCTGGCACAGTTCAAGATTGCGTATGATGACGATGATGAGAACTTCAACCCCGGTCATGCTCTCTTCCAGATCCGTGCACGAGAGGATCGCAAGCCACTGGCAGACATCACTGGCGATGGAATCTTGAACAAGCTGATGAATGTTTCGCGCAACGACTTGAGGGAAAAGGGCCTCGACCGTCTCGAACAGGCAGGGCGGCCCAAAGCTTCGGCACCGCCGATTCAAGTGTCTAGCTCGTCGCCCGAGAGCCTTCGCGAGCGAGAGAACATCATGTTCAATGTGCCAATGCGCCGAACTCTGTACGGACCGGCGCTTCATGAAGAAAAGGCGCTCGTGACAAGCAAGGTGCCGCTGGACCTTTACCCAATCAACAAGACTCTTCCCGAGCCGGATCACGAGAAGCAGCGCTTCACCAACATTGCTGTACCTTCCATGCGCCGCTTCGTCACCGACAGTGGTAAGCTTGCGAAGTTAGACGAGCTCCTGTTCAAGCTGAAGAACGAGGGTCATCGTGTGCTGCTCTACTTCCAGATGACTCGCATGATCGACATGATGGAGGAGTATCTCACTTACCGAAACTACAAATACTGCCGTCTTGACGGTTCGACGAAGCTGGAGGATCGACGAGACACAGTGCACGATTTCCAGACTCGGCCTGAGATCTTCATTTTCCTCTTGTCTACACGTGCTGGTGGTCTTGGTATCAACCTCACATCGGCAGATACCGTTATCTTCTACGATTCCGATTGGAACCCGACTATTGATTCCCAGGCCATGGACAGAGCACACAGACTGGGTCAGACGAGGCAAGTCACCGTCTACCGACTCATCACGCAGGGCACGATTGAGGAACGTATCCGCAAGAGGGCCATGCAGAAGGAGGAAGTCCAGCGTGTTGTCATCCAGGGTGGTGGTGCCAGCGTCGACTTCTCTGGTCGTCGTGCGCCCGAGAATCGCAACCGCGACATTGCCATGTGGTTGGCGGACGACGAGCAAGCAGAGATGATCGAGCGCCGGGAGAAGGAGTTGCTCGAGTCCGGAGAATACGACAAGCAGAAGAAGAAGGGCGGCAAGCGTAAGAAGGCCGAGGCACCTGCCAGCCTCGACGAGATGTACCATGAGGGTGAGTCACTACCGCGTGAGACTGGTCCTGTCTTGATGCACAGCTAACAACTTCTAGGCGAGGGTAACTTTGACGACGGAAGCAAAGGCGTTTCCGGGACGGCAACACCAGCCGAGAGCGATGCGAAGGGGAAGAAGGTCCGCGTCAAGGGAGGCAAGCGGGCCAAGACGGCGAAGCAAAGACTTGCCGTTGCGGACGGGATGATCTGAGATTGCCATCAGATTCTCAGCGCAGGCGTTCTGTCATGCATCTCGACTTGAAACTTTCGATTGTAAAACACATCAACGGCAGACATCATCATACTTGAGGCAACCCGCGGTGGCATATCCCACGCATTCCTTGTACGACTCTGCACCACAAACGCCCTTGCGGCTCGTTTGTTTGTCTCTTTTCTCTTGCGTTCCGAATTTGTCCCTACGGATCACGTTGGTTTTGCTCTTCGCCCGTTCTTATTCTGGGCTGCGAGCGTCCTTGCGGACGGGATTGTGGCGAACGTGTCTTTTGGGTGGCGAGGAGGGAAGGGGGACGGCAGGCTATAGGAAGTTGCCGATGGTGAAACCCCTCGAGACGGTTCGCTGTGTATTGAAGCAGCACGAAGAACGTCGGAAAAAGCACGAAGGAAGTCGGTGTGACGCTCAAATTTGGGCCAGGGACGATATGCTTAGAGCAGGAGAATAGGGAAGATTCCGGCGCCTGCAATGTCTTGTAACATTATTGATAGACGGTTATATATGCTGCTGCTTCGTCTTGCTTCTGACATGATGGTTGGTTTCACAGTCCCTCGCCACTGTCAGCCAAAGGCTGCTCGCTGATGCTTCCTCATCATGCACCTGGTTCTTGGGCAGCATAGTTCGCGAGCAATGGGAACGTGATGTTTTGAGGTTGGTTTCGACATCTGATATCCGCCCATGATCGAAACAGGTAGTCTTCGAGGCATAGGCCAGGATATTCCGATTCCTCCCAAGCATAGCAAAAGGAGGGCTCAACCATCCGTGCATGATCATAAGAGCCAGTTGCAAGATTTCCCGTCCTATGTTGACGAGATGTTTCCAGAGATCCAGTAAGAAGATGGATTAAAGATGCCTGCAAATCTTGTGCAGATGAGCCAGTTCAAATGTCGGTGCTCTGGTGTAGTACAATCGCTATATAGCCTGCTGCTCCGTTGAGATGCCATACTGTCGTCGTCGTGGACGATCCCATCGTCAGACATGGTCACTGTCCTCCTCATGCGTCAGATCGATGACCGCTTTGGAGGGCGCTTCTTCGTACACGCGCATTGATGAATTCGGGGGCGTCGGCAGCCCATGCCCCTCGAGAGCCGGAGATGGCGTCTGGTACACATCAGCACAGAGTGAGGGATAAACTCCAAGTTGTGGGATGACTTACCCTCGCAGGAGCCTCGGCCATCTCGAGATCCAGATTTGTGTCAGTCTCTGCAGAAGCATGGGCTTCCGTCTCGCAGTGCTCCCAGAAGCTGACATTGGTCCTGAACCGCCTCTTGTACTCCGGGCAGCCAGGCTTGCTGCACTCAAATTGCCATTTCACCTTCTGCCGAGACTGAAACTCAGGAATTGCAGAAGTCGCTAGCGCCTTTGCGAACTTATCGTCGTAATTCTTGTGGCTTGGCAGGTCGATATGCTTCAGGAACGCTGAAGAGGTGACGTACACTCTGCCTTCGTCTGGGCATCCAGGGACATCGCACTGCGAGTTTTGGAAAGCCAATGTCCGCTTTCGGATGTGCCCCTCTACCTCCTCAAGGATATTGCGAAGGTAGTATGATCTCTTCTCAGCGGCTTGATGAACCGCTCCGCTCGTATGCGTCGTCAGATTTGCGTGGGTGGCGTACTCGAAGCGGAATTGAGGGCAGCACTCCTCGGCGCAGGCGAAGATCTCAGGTTCTCTACATATGGACTTCAGCATCAAATGAACTAATCGTCCAGTCGGGTTACTTACCTCTCGCGATGGTATGAGGCTCTGATGTGTCTGTGCAAAGCCGGCCTTGAAGCAAACACCTCACCGCACGTACACTCGTACGGGCCTTCATGCCAATCCCTGTCATGAATCTTGCATTCCTGAATAGTATAGAACACTACATCCTTGCAGCCCTCGTGAGGGCAATGGTATATCCGCGAGCCATCGCCCGCGAAGTGGCTCACATCGTAGCCTGACGGCACCGGGCTGGCGACTCGTATTTCAGCCATGAAGTCGCGACTGGTTTTATCCGGAATGTTCTGGAGGGCTCTAGATGACCAATGAGGCTGTGAGACAATTCCACTCGAGTCGTTTGCATCCGAGAAACAGGAGGTGAGATGCCAGTCTGGAACTGAGGTGAGGTCCTAAGAAGAATGCCAACCAGAAAGGACCGCCATGAAAGGATTTTCGACAGAATGGCCGTAGCGAGATCGCCTTTGCTCATTTCCGGCGAGCGACTTGAGATGTTGAAACACCATCGGACGATGCGGACCGGCGAAAGCAGCTGTTGAGGCGAGGCGGATTCGACCACCGACAGAGGTAGCCGCCTGGCCCAACATTGACTCTGACCCCTTGACTGCATTCAGTCTGGCAAAGTGCCCCTTGCTCGCTGAGAACGCCGCCCATTCAAGACAAAATGCATGGCGAGGAGGGATCAGCGAGCAGCCCTCGAATGGACGTGGCAAGCAAGTGGGAAGACCTGTTTGTAGAAGCAAAAGTCAAGGGTTGGTAGAGGAGCAATGCGCTTCAGTCACGTCCAATCTCTTCTTTGCGATCATGAACTACCAACTGTTCAGAACAGAACCATCCTGGTGCGGCGGGTGTGTATCTCATCCTTTTGTTCATGACAGGTTATCGTCTTTGTCACAGAAGAGTCGGGCCTTGGAAACGAATGAATTCACATTGGCTTTGATATGTACTGGTCGGGCTGGTTCAGAGCACATCCTCGAATTCCTCCTCAGAGACCTCGCTCGTTTCGCCAACACTCTCCTTCGCCGATGATGTCAAAGGGACTGCTTCTTGCCTGTTCCCCGTGCGGCATCCCTGGCCCTTGTCATCTTCCTCCTCCGTGGTGACGCCTTCCTCCGAGATGTCTGATTCAGACTCTGGCGGGAGTTGCTCACCTTCTTCAACGTCGTCCATTTCCACGTCCAAGTCCACCTCACACCCTGCCGTCAATGCATCTGCCTTTTCTTGCAGAGCGCGCTGAGCGGCGACAAGCTCCTCAAGCCTCTCGAGCTGCTCCCTCCTACTTTGGGAGGAGTTCACCCAACCATGCCTCAACCCCATCCGAAGTAAGACTTCTTGCTCCAGCGGGAGATTTTCTTCGTCGGAAGGCTCAATGCTTCCTCTGCAAGAAACATGATAGCCAGGGATTTCGACATCAATGACGTCGTGATCACCGTAGTGGTGTTCGTAGTCCTCCTGGTCGATGGCCATCTCAAGATCTGGCAGGTCTTCGGCATCAGAATCATCCACAAGGTAGAGCTCAAGGTCCAAGGACCCCGAAGGCACATGACCTCCAGTCACCTCAACATCGTATATAATGTTGTTCAAAGTTTGGTCAGGTCCTTCTGATTCCGGGCATGTGGACTCGGGGGACGATTCTTCGGTAGTGAAACCTGTGCGGAGGACCTCCAGCTCGGTCCGGTAAATTCCATTTCGCAGTCTTGCAGTCGGGTCCTGGAGGTACGGGAGTCCCTCGTTTTGTGTGGCATCATCGTCCTGGATCCTCTCTTCGGGCCTAATGCCACTCACGACCTCGTCGCTATTCCAAAAGTCCTCTTCGTCTTCTACTTCACCGTCATACTCGTCATCAGCGTCATCCGCATCGCTGAGACCAAGTTCGTTGTCCGACGAGTAGACGAAGGGACTGATGGCTGGTCTTCGGGTGATGGCCAGAGCGACTTGATCCAGTTCGCTTGGTGCCCCAAAGCTGGAGGCTCTGCTGGAGTACCCTGAGTCGTGCTTCTCCAGGGGCTGCTCATTCTCCAGCTGCCGTGATGGCGACCATTGAGGGAGAAGACAGGGCCCCAGGGAGATTTCGTCGACTCGAACGCCCAGCTCAGACGCTTCCCTGAGCTTCGCGGTACATTTGGTGATTATCTCCTTCCGAAGAAGGGCCCCGAGATCTTGGCAAAGACTTAAGGCGGCGAGTTGGTCTTGGATCATGTCCGTGAGGGTGTTCTCCTCCGGATCCCAGTTCCATCCGTTCCATACTGGAAGGCAATCCGCGCCAATCTGCACGTCAGAGAGTGGGATTCCTTGGTCTGAGGCCTGCCGCAACCGGTCTTTGAAGCGATCGCAAAGCTGCTCCCGCTTGTGGAGTGGAAGTAGATTGATCGGGACCTGACCGGAGAGAAAGCTTTTGAAGTCGGCCACTTCGATAGGTGGCGGCGGCGAGGCTGCTAGTACGAAGAACCGAGTCTCGTGTGGAGGCGGCTCGACCTCGTCATCGGAAGAAAGGTCGAGAGCTTTCGGGTGGTAAGCAACTTGCAGGCTGTGAGTGAACCACGAAGAACATTACGATTGTCTCGGGATTCCCCATTCATTGTCGCCGAGAATCTCGCTGCTGCTTGGTCGCGCTTTTCGAATCTGGGTGGATAGGCGGCTGTGTTTCCGAAGTTCGCCATAGGCGTCGATGAGCTCGTCTAGTCCGTTGCTTTTCGCGAAGTTAGAGTTGGTTGGGTTGCGGTTGTTGATAGACCATGCCTGCGATAGGTGACGAGAATTATAAGAGGCGGTGTCCGACGATGGTCAAGGCAAGTCGGGGATTACTTGCAAATCTCAGGATCGAAGGCGTCTGCTACACCTATTCTGGAGATATCGTGCAGCGAATCCATGCGAACGTAACGATGAGGGGATTCCATAACGTCTGTAAGTAGAGACGAGGGCGCATGTCGGCCGAGGATCAACACCATTGGTAGACTGCAGCAACTGCGCTCCGGCCAAGTGTCACCTGAGCCGGTCATGCACTGGCCATTCGGTCGATCGTGTTCCGGGCTTCGAATTGCAGGAGAGCACTATACTTGGTGGCTCAGACGTAACGAAAGGGCATCAACTGCGCCACTTGATTCTCACCTGCTCCTCGTTTCAGCACTCTGGGACGAGAAATATGTCCAAAGTAAACGGCGAGAGAATCGAGTGTAAAATAGCAGCAGCTCCGGGACTTGTGGTGAAAGGGTATCATTAACGCCTGAACTCCAGAACCTATGAAATGCTTCCTTCTCGTTTCCTTTTCCCCGAACATGAGTATTTCCAAAGCTGGTGAACAGCAGGTATGTTGTCCGTGAGATCGGTCGGTCTCCGAGCGAGATAAGAATACGCGCTCCGGTTCATTCGTGGCAACGTCTCGTCAGCTCAGAGGCCTTGATCATTGCACATCGTCCATATCGACCTCCGTGACCTTCTTGTCGCCCTTGGGTGCCTCCTCGACCGCATCTATATCAATCCATCAGTCAGCATACTTGAATCCCAGCACATGATCGAGCCAAGACAAACTCACCCGCCATGACCACCTCTCCTTCCCTCTCCATCTTCCTCTTCAGCGCATAACCCATCTTCTTCTCCAGCTTGCGCTGCTTCTTCGAGCTCAACTTGGCGTTCGGCCCGCTGTTAGGCAAGAGTCCTGGCCGTGCGCCTCGTGCGGCGTCTGGCTTCGAGATCTTGTTGCGGGCGAACGCACCGCGCTGCTGGCGCTGGGCCTTGGCCTTGGCTGCCTCAGCGGCAAGGCGGTTCTTGGAGGGGTGGTTGGGGTTCTTGACGGAAGGCATCTTGTCTGAAGTTGTTGCAAAATGATGTCTGCAGAGTTGAGAACTTCGTTGGTATTGGAGGGTCCTGAGCGGTCGGGGTGGCAGAGGTGGATGAAGGTGGGATGGACACTGGGATTTTTTTTTGGTTCTTATCGCTTATCACTCCACCTCGCTGCTTCCCGCCTACTTCCACTATGAGCAGTTCGGTCACGACACAAGAGCCAGCTCGACCGCAAAAGAATAAGGTAAGAAAGGAAATCGTGAATTGTTGGTTTGAAATCTATGTGATGCCAGAGTCTTGGCTAGTAAAGGGTTCCCGATGCAGCGTACTCCAAACATATTCCTAAATCAATTCCCAAGTCAAAAGACGCCCAGCCATTCCCAGTAGAATGTATGCTTCCTGCGAACCCATTCATCGGGTCGTCCAATCTGTTTACTTGCTTCACACCACATCAGTGTGCACGGGTCTGGTTGTTCTTACCCACGGTGCTGGGACTGCTGTCTGAACCCGTGGCATCATCACTTGCTCTGAGCATTCGCCGACCCTCGTCCGCCTCGTCATCGCTCATAAGCCCATCGAGCTCGAATTCCTCAGCATCTCGAACCCGCCCATTTTCGGCGTGATCATCGCTAAAGGCCTTGGGCGCCTGGCGGGGGTTGGCATTGATGTCGTACAGGTGGATGAGCATGTGCGCGAACAGGAAGACGATGAAAGAGATGGAGAAGAGGATCAGGATGTACGAGACGTGGTCGAGAGCAGATTGGTCGATAAGTAACATTTGCTCCTCAGTGGCGCCCATGAACAAGAACCCAGATGCGTAAAGGAGCTGTTTTGATCAGTCAGAGATTCTCTGGCTTTGGATAGTAGACTTACGAAAACAGGCATGTACTGGAAGCTGCTCCAGGAGCGCCCATCATTTGCCAAGGATTGTTGGTCCTTAAGAACGAAGGCAATCTCGATGACTCTCGTGACACCAACCGCCATCAGGGTGTAGCCGAACATCGAATGGGTCGCAGCACTAACGTGCAATTCCTGGGGATGGGCAGACATGGCCCATCCAGTGATGAAGATGACAAAACTAGGGATGAAGTTGCGCTTCGGGTTGCCATCACGGTCTCGGCTGAGCCAGACACCAGCAAGACCAGCGCACCACCAAATAATACCCATAGTCGTGTGCTGCCAGTCGTTCTTGACCCATTCAGTACCCCAGCGGTGCTCAGTGAAGGTGTTGACGCAGCCCCAAGCTGCGATGACGGCGCTGTCATAGAACTCTTGGGAACGGTTGGTTCGTCGCATCCAAACCTGCCCAACCAGCAGAATAATTGTCAGAATAATGCCGTAGGCAACAAAGGCGCTGCCCATGATAAAGTGAGCAGCACATTGCCCGACATGGTCGCCCTGACAGAAGCCAAGCGCCGTGATACCGCCAAACAGGAGCTGGGTCCATGAAAGTACCGGCATGAGCTTGCCAATGATCGAGTGGCATGGGCGGATCAGCTTCCGAATCCTTCCGTTGATGCCCTTCTCCCAGTGACCCTTGAGGTAAAGTCCAAGCACAACTTGGCCGGCAAGCAACAGCTGAAGAATCCAGGCGAAGCTGGCATGTACGTTATTGCCAACAAACGAGCGGCCGCCGTGAGCGTGACCGAGGAAGAACCCGACGATGGCGAAGATAGTGCCGACTATTTGCGTTGGAACGTGCCATCTCGACTTGCTGATCTAGAGAAGGATGGATGTTAGTATACGGCGATCGCTAGCGTGCCAGACTGATGATCCATACCCCAAGTACCATGCCGATGGGGAAGATGATGCCGTATGCAAGCATCTGAGTGAAGATGTGAATCCACATGATAGTCCCCTGCCCAGTCTCATGTCAGTTTCCTTATCGTACTCGAAGATCGAGGTTGTTGCGCACCAGAGGCTCGGCCGTCACTGTGTCGCCTTCAGGGATCTTGGTCTCGCCGCCATGATGATCGTGAGCTAGTGCTGCCTGACCCAAACAGGCAAGCCCAAAGGCCAGAGTTGAGATGCGCATAGATGCCATCGTCTCGAATGTCGTCGCACGCGCCTCGAGAGGCAGTCGTGAGTTGGACCGTAGCAGTCGTTGTCGTCCGAAGTTGACGGTGGGGGATCAGGTTGCAACGCTTAGCAAGGATCGACGCCCGGCGCTTCCGATCGGACGATAGTTGCGACTGTTGAGGTATTAGCCTGACAATGAGCTACTTAGCCTTGTGATGTGAAACGTACGTAGGCAGCAAGCGACAAAGATGATTAGCGACAGCAAAAATTAGCTGCACGGCGACAGATGGCAAAGAGCAGCAAAGGGGGGGGAAGGGAGGGCGTCGCGACGACCCTTGGAAGGCAAATGCCAATAACGCAGATAGTCGAATGCCAATGCCACAGGTAATTCAATGCTTGCGATGTCAGTGGCTAGAAAAGCGATCGACATCGCAGGCCGACCGCTGGAGCTACCACTACGGGAATTTGCGATCAGTGGTTGCAAAGCTCCTCGGCGGTCCCTCCACAGCGGATGCGACGGCTTCTCGGCACACTACCCTCAGGGCCCATCGGCGCATCTTTCAGTGGGTGGGGAGCTCATCCAGGGACTCGGCACGTCCCAGATACTTTCCCGCACAGCGTGGACGATGCTGCAAACGGGCGCGATGCGATTGGCGGCCGCTTGGTCTCATTTCAAGGCAGAGCTTGGCCGTGGCTGTGGTTTATGGCCCCTGGACTCACCGGCGCAGGTTGGTAAATTGTACGCAAGATTCATGTACTGAAGCTGGTGAGCTTCGAACACGAAAAACGCATCATGAGGTTCATCATCCGCCTCTGCTTCTCACACAATCCGGTGGAGTGCGTTAGATGTGAAAAGTGCATCTTATGCTTGTGGATTTGATGCTGTCATGATGAATCCGACTTAAGCTTGTCTCCTTCTCTCTCCAAGAACTGTCGCGTCTTTTCCCATAGCTCTCTTTCCATATCCCGCTCCACCCTCGATGACCGACTGGTCAACAGCCCAACATCCATACCGCCCACGATCCCAACCCCGTCCGGCTTCAGTGTCGGCGCAGGCTTCTCATGCAGCGTCGTCCTTCTCCGAGGCGTCAGATCTACGACGCCGGTCTCTTCTAGCGCCAGAATGTGTCGCTTCATGCGTACATCAATGCTGTGTAGTGTGGACAGAAACGAGTCTGTTGCGGCTCGGAATGCTTCCTTCTGACTTGCTGGCTCCACGGTGGATTTGGGTGCTTCTGAAGTGTGTAACTCTGGGAGCGTCGTTGTGAGGGCGTTGAGAGACGTGGCAGTGTGTTCCATGAGCTGGACGATACTTCGATCGATGGCGTTAAGCTGCTGGATGTTCTCCTCGACGGTGAAGGGTTGGTATTCCTTGCTCGCCTGGCCCTCCTCTGTCATTTGCACATCTTCCTCGGTTGATGCCATGTTCTCTCAGTCTGATTCGTGGCTTGAGGTCGTCGACGTGTTTTGAGATTCTGTTCGGTAGAGTTCAGGTATTACCCGTAGGCTGTCGTCGATCATTCAAACAAGTTGAGTGGAGTAGGTGACCTGAGGCTACGGACCAGCGTGATGCCCAGTGCGGGAGTGCATGAACGGCTTAACGACGCAGGCAATGCGACCTTTGTGGGAGACTGGTGAGGTAAAATCGACACTAGAAATATCCTATGTTGTGCGAAAGGGCCAATCGGGCTTCAATGAAGAGGTCCCGATGCTCTCACAGTAGATCCTGTGAGTCCACTAAGGTCGACCACTTCATGTGGCTGGATGCGCCGGTTCATATGCGGCTAAACCCCAACCTCAAGGCTCAAGCTCACATCCGGCTCATCGCGAATGCACTGACTTCAATACCACAACGCTTTCTCATCATCATTGCTTGCGGGATTTCATCAGAGGCTCAAAGATCGGATCCCAGAGACGGGAGCTTCAACTTTCTTGCGTCGAACGTTCGAATTTCTGGAGTTGGGACCATCTAGTCCGCGACTTCCTCCCTCGCGTCTCATCACCATCTCGCGTCGACTGAACCGACTTGAGATCGACTGCGAAAACGAGGATTGACCTGCTTTAGCCGAAGATCGCCTCCGAACCATCGAATCCAAGAAGCGTTTCGACTCGTTCACGGCCTCCCCTTCCCAAGTCTTCAACGGTTCTCGGCGCCATGTCTGGCCCGACGCCAACACCCGGCGCGGGTGCGCCAGGAGGCTTTGCAGGTGGCAACCAACCGGCATCATCACCTGTTGGGGGCGCAGCTTCAGCTCCTGCACCTCCGCCTGCAACTACCACTGCCGGCAGTGGTGGTGCTTCAGGTGGCAGTGGAGGCACAACTTCAGGAACAGGCGGTGGATCGGCCGGCATGTCCAACCAGAACCTCAATCAGATTGTGAGTGCTTTCCATTTGCGTCGTATGCATCTTTCTTCTTTCTTTTATACTGGGATGACTGTCGCCTTTGGTGGATGGCCACGCATGACTGAACATCTCTTGATGACTTTGACTATCTGGTCTCATGCATCACACTCGCATCGCATAATACTCCTCGATGTCCAGTGATTTATCCGAGAAGGCCCAAACTGCAGTTCAATGTCGCGAGATGCCTTTCACCAGGCCAATTGTCAGCCAGCGGAGTGTGTCGCCCCCCAGCCTTGGGATATGGAAGCGCGACGTAGGGAAACACCTGGAGCATTTTCTTGCTGCTGTATTCAAGAACAAGTGTTAGCACAGTTCACTAACCCTTCGAATTCCTAGGTTACGGACTATCTCCTGAAACGAGGCTTCAACCGAACCGAGGAAATCTTTCGTCAGGAGTCGAAGCACCTGGGCCCGGACGGCAAGCCTCTTCAACAGCTTGCCAATATCGGTCCAAAGAAGTACCAAAAGGCCTTCAGACTGCTCAAGGATTGGGTGGAGAACAATCTTGAGCTCTATAAGGTACGCAGTCGAATCTGCGACCCCCAGATTGCTTGCTGATTAGTATGGGTAGTTCGAGCTTTCCAAACTTCTCTGGCCTATCTTCGTTTACTCGTTCATCGAGCTCGTCACAAATGGCTACGGCGAAGACGCAAAGGCATTTCTCAAGGACGTTGGCCCCAACTTCCAGGCTGTACACGCCGACGACCTCAAGACATTCTCCACCATCACTCTCCCACAGCATGTCACAGAGAATGGCGTGACGAAGCTGTACAAGGAGAATCGTTACCGCATTCCCTTAAATCAGCATGCTACTGGTGATCTTTTCAATTTCTTGGAACGAGAGTCCGAGCAGGGAGGCTCTGTCATCCGTCAGCTTCTGGTGACATACTGCCAGGTCGACTCCACTGCCCGAGGACCAATCACCCCGTTCAGCTTCGAGGCAGTGTACCGAAAGTCCAGGAATATGGAGCTCGACGATGTTGACGCCAATGAAGGCATTCCTGGCGTCAACATTGGCCTGTCAAACAAGGACGTTCTGGATCCAGCGGCACCCCTCGTGCTGGGGCCCCTCCCCATGGAGACTGACCTGCGAGAAGACGTACGAGCAGAGCTGGAGGACGAAGACCGTCGCAACCCACCCACTGACGGGCGGCCAAGCTTGTTAGAGGAGTTCGATCAGAAGATTAAGAGAGAAGAAAGCGCCGACGCGCCGAACAGATCAGAACTTCCTCTTCCCCCGTCACGGCCGCGCGATATCATGTTGGAGATGCAAAGGGTTCGTGAGAACCGCGATCGCTTCAAGATCGAGGGACGGACTGGAGGTTCTGGCATCCCTATCAGCGCGTGCATGTTCACTTTCCACAATACTCTTGGCAGGTGTGTCACATTTGTTCCCTTCCTCCCATCAGCCCCTGCTTACAATAAACAGTATTTCATGCATGGACTTTTCCGATGACGGCCAACTGGTTGCCGCCGGGACAACAGACTCGTACATCAGAGTCTGGTCTCTCGATGGCAAGGCTTTGCCATCCATGAACGCTCACGAGAAGGACGCGAAGTTTAACAGCCGGAAACTTATCGGGCACTCCGGCCCGGTTTACGATGTGTCATTCTCCGACTCAGCATCTGGCCCCCCTCAGAAGCTTTTCGGCGAGGAGGGTAAAGAGAACCCAGCACTGGACACCAAGCCGAAGTTGCTGCTGTCTTCTTCGGCAGATGGTCACCTGCGGTTGTGGTCCCTCGAGTCTTGGTCGTGTCTTTGCCTGTACAAAGCACACGATGGTCCCATCTTCCGATCACTGTGGAGCCCTCAAGGTCACTACTTCGTTAGTGGAGGCTACGACAAAGTCGTTCGAGTGTGGATGCAAGATCACGCATCCCCCCAGAGACTGATGGTTGGTCATGACACGGCCATCTCAGCGCTGGCATGGCATCCGAACGGAGTGTACGTTTTCTCGGCCTCAGATGAGACAGATAAGTCAATCCGCATGTGGTCGGTAACGACAGGCGCATGCGTACGGGTCTTTACTGGTCACACCGACCACGTAAGTGCTATAGAGTGCGCGCCGAACGGCAATATCATGGCTAGCGCAGATTGTGCCGGCAACATATTCTTCTGGGATCTGAACAAGGGTACAAGGATCAAGCGGTCGCGAGGCCACGGCAAGGGCGGTATTTGGTCTCTCAGCTTCAGCGTCGAGTCTAATGTGCTTGCATCAGGCGGCCAGGATGGCACCGTGCGCTTGTGGGACGTCGAGCTGCCAGCTGATCCTCAGAAAGCAGCCCAACAGATTGGACTCGATGGTGCAACAGCGAACACCGATGGATCTGCAGCCACAGCCGATGGTGGGCGCGCAAATACCAATGCAACCGGCGCGGCGGCAGCGGGTACGGCAGCCTCAGGGACGCATAAGAAGAAGGGCAAAGAAGTCATGGTCACCCCAGACCAAATCAGTGCGTTCCCGACGAAGAAGACCCCCGTCACGAAGGTGAAGTTCACGCGCATGAACCTGGTCATTGTGGGCGGCTGCTATGATTCTGAGAGGTGAAGGCTACGTGACCTCAGACGTGACCTCAGGCGTATAGGGGCGGAGTCCGGTCGTATAATGTATAGATAGTTTGCTTATGTGGACAACCAAGGAGCCACTCACAAAAGAATGATTGATGAGGTACATCTTTTACGCTGGCCCATGCTTCTTACGAGTAGGAAATGTTCTGTCACAAACGGAGCGCGATTAATTCATCCCTAGTGGAATACAAGAACTGATCTTTCTGGCGGTTGCTGCCAACAAAATGCTTCTGCCTAACCTGCACCAGTTCGCAGGTTCGGCCCACCCCAACGTGGTTACGCCGATGAGTGACGTTGACCCGCCCCGGCCCCCAGCTCCAGCTCCAGCATCACTTACGAAGCTCCGCTCACCAGCACCCTCCCCATCCTGTCGCAACTCTTGCTACTCAAACGCCGTACCTCGACACGGCGCTGACCAGCAGTCATTATGGACGTTGAGGAGTCGCCGTGGGCTGATTCCAGTCAGCCCTCTCAGCAATCAGACAAGCCAGAGTCCACTCAAGGCGATGCCGCCACCTCGCAACCATCCACTTCCTCCCAGGCTGCATCCGCAACATCCCCTCGGGCGCGTGGACCTCGTCGTCTTGTCGCACAGCCGACCCGTCTCGAAGCCGTCGACGATCCTCTCGGCCCTCTCGGTGCCGCGCCTGACGACAATGCCTCCACCCCGCTCGATGCCCCGCCGGTGCCGCCTCAGAAGGAGCAAATGGTGATGCGCACGACGATGCCGCAGCACCAGCAGCCTCGTCGCCCGACTGATCCTCATGCTTTGGAGGACGATGATATTGAGGCTCATCGCGGAGGCAGACTACCGCCGCCGGTGGACGCCGCAAGACCGAGTAGCATTCGAAGCGGCACGCAACCGAGCATGAGCGTTGAGCAGGCCGCTAAGCCAAACTTCCAGATCTACGTTGGAGATCCCGTCAAGATTGGTGACCTTACAAGTTCACACATAGTGTATTCGGTGCGGACCAAGGTACTTATCAATGCCCGTCTTTCATCCGCATAGCTGCATGGCTAACAATTCTCGATGCAGACAACGTCGAAAGCTTACAAGCAACCCGAGTTCGAGGTCAAGAGACGATACCGCGACTTTCTCTGGCTATATAACACTCTGCATGCCAACAACCCTGGCTATGTCGTACCTCCACCACCTGAGAAGCAGACAATGGGTCGTTTCGATAGCAACTTCGTAGAGAGCAGGCGAGCCGCGCTTGAGAAGATGCTCAACAAGACGGCTACGCACCCCACACTACAACACGATGCTGATCTGAAGCTCTTCCTTGAGAGTGAGACTTTCAACGTTGATATCAAGCACAAGGAACGACGAGACCCCTTGCCAGCTGAGAGCAAGGGCGTTCTTGGAAGCCTGGGCATCAATGTCGGAAGTAGCAACAAGTTTGTGGAGCAGGATGACTGGTTCCATGATCGCAAAGTCTACCTCGATGCTCTCGAAGTCCAACTCAAAGGGCTGCTGAAGGCAATGGACTCGATGGTGGGCCAGCGCAAGATGATGGCAGAAGCGGCTGGTGACTTCTCAGCCTCTCTTCATGCCTTGTCCACAGTGGAGCTGTCACCAAGTCTTTCGGGCCCTCTCGATGCCCTCTCTGACCTGCAGCTCACCATTCGTGACGTTTACGACCGTCAAGCTCAGCAAGACGTGCTCACCTTTGGCATTATCATCGAGGAGTACATCCGCTTGATCGGGTCGGTAAAGCAGGCTTTCACTCAGCGACAGAAAGGTTTCTACGCATGGCAGACCGCCGACAATGAGCTCCAGAAGAAGAAGGGCACACAGGATAAGCTTTTGCGCCAAGGCAAGAGCCAGCAGGACCGTCTGAACCAGATGAATGCCGAAGTTGGTGAGGCTGAGCGCAAGGTACACCAGGCACGGCTGCTATTCGAAGACATGGGTCGGTCAATGCGCGCGGAATTGGACCGCTTTGAGAGGGAAAAGGTCGAGGACTTCAAGAGCGGCGTGGAAACATTCCTGGAAGGCGCTGTTGAGGCTCAGAAGGAGGTAAGCTCACTAGTGACCCCTGATTTTGTTATCGTGCGCTGCAAAGATGCTAACCATTTCTAGCTCATCGAGAAGTGGGAGACGTTCCTCATGCAGTTGGATGCGGAAGATGACGAGTCGGCCTTCTACAAGCCCCCTGTGTACCAGTCACAGCCGAAGCCCGCGGGTGATACGGCTATTGACAGGGCCAGAGCCAGTGGCGCCGACGAAGATTCCGATTAGGGTGCTCGTTACAACTTGGTCGAGTCGCCGCCGAAAGGAGCGTGGCACGTGGTGATGAGTCGCCATGCTAGTCGAAGATTGACGGGCTGAGAGCGTGACGGGTATAGCAGGAGAGCGAGAAAGTGTTGATTACCATAGAAACGTATTTTATCGTGGCGTGAAATGGTTTCTCTTAGACTGTTGTACATATTGAACAGGTCTCGCGCTTCTCTAGAATCTGCTGTGCGAGGGTTGGAAGCGTTGTGAGGTTTCATGAGCCTCATGATATAATACAGTTCGTCCGACACCCGACCAGAAACCGCTGTCCCTCTTCCTTCTTTACCTCTTCTTCTTCTTTCCTCCAGCGACTTCCTTCTTCGGAGCGAAAGACTTCATCGAGCTATCCACCTCCGGTGCATACTCCGACATCAGATCCGCAAAGTCATCCTCTTGCTGCGCCTGCTGATCCGCGGCGCCCTCCTCGCCCTCCGCCTCCGCGGCATCGTAGCCACGACCGAACCTGTTTCTGAACGCTGCCAGCCTTCCGGCCTCATCGAGCTCGACGTTGCGCAGCGACCGCTCGGATGGCTGCCAGAGGATGTTGTTGCGGGTGTCCTTTGCGGCACGGTAGAGGGGATTGGGGGAGGTGGTTCGGCGGGTGTAGGTAGAGCCGTCGGAGAGTTGGACAAGCTGTGTAAAGGTGTAGGGACGGCGCGGGCGAGCGATAAATGTTGCGTGGCGAAGCTGCTGTGCGGAGTGGCGGCAGAAGGTGGTGGTTGAGGCTGTAGTTCGGGTAGGTTGGAGGGCGATGGGGAGGGTGGTTGTGAATTTGGCCATGATGGGCGATGGGTGAGCGTGAAGCTCGCTTCGATGCTGATTTGTATCTGCTAGTCTCCCAGTCCGAGATCTCGACGGTGTTCGTGGCCCAAAGAAGAAGGATGGCGAGTCGTGGCAGGCAGATGTGGTTGTCGACTGAGGTGAAGCTGCAAATTTGGAGTCGCGATGTTGAGCCACGCCAGGGGAGCGACTGGTCGGAAAGACCCGCTTATCGATAACAAATTCCCATCACGTCTGAAGTCGACGTCAAGCCGCACCAACGCGCGATTGACAGCGTCACATTCTCTCCTCATAAAGTTCTGTGTTCAGTTCTGCTAATTTCGAGCTCCGTCGCAGGGGTTTGTCGTTCACTGAAGCGGCTCAGGGTCGCTCGCCCAACTGCGAGCCCGCGATGAGGTCATTAAAGACAATGCGCCATGTCGCGCGAAGAGCCCTTGGAGCTGGTTCGCAGTCACCAGGTCCGATGCTTTACTGGCCACGAGACGTCCAGAATAGGGGCTTTTGTCTGATGCCGTTGATTCGGGGCTTGCACTCTGGCTTGACGAGTGTCCTTGACCTGGAAAGGGCGGTGCGCGAAGGACCCTCGTCACGGACATCGTCCAAGATGCGCAGTGGTCAGGTGGCAATAGATGCTACTGGTATGAACTATCATGGGTCTCTGAAGGTTTATTATAGTGTGCAAGTGCTAACAATGCTTGTAGGTCACCGAAGCCAGGGTTTCCGATCTTCTGCATCACAACGATCCACCCCGAGGAGACGAGCAGATCATCCGACGGCACGACCGAACTCGAAAGACCCCTTGCCCGAGCAGGTCCGGTCTCTTATGCGCTCTGTCACAAATCCTGTCGTTGTTTGCACCTCAACAGACAAGGGCGAGCCTCGAGCAATGACTATGTCATCCTTCACCTCCCTGACCTTGACACCGACACCACTCGTAACCTTCAACGTCAAGACCCCAAGCCGGACCCTCGATGCGATATCTTCAAGTCGTCATTTCAATATACACATCCTCGCAGCTGACGAGACCGGCGTGAGAGTTGCGGATCACTTCACGAGAGGCAATGTTGAGGGCAAGGGGTTGTGGGGGCTGAAGTTCGAAGTGGCTGAAGGAGAGAGCATGCCGCCGACGCTGACGGAGGAAGGCGTGATGTATGTCCTGAGATGCAAACTCTTCGATGAGACTGAAGGGGCAGGTATGGTCAGTGTAAGAGACCATGTGATGGTGGTAGGGGAGGTTGTGGAGGTCGTGGATGGCGTGGATGGGTATAGCGAGCGCGACGGAACTGAGTTTGGGCTGGCGTACGCAGATCGCAAGTATAGGGGTGTTGGTGGTGTGATATCAGCCCGTCGAGACGACGTTGTATAGTAATAGAATCTAGTTGCCTGTACAAACAATATATCTTTTCAAGCCGCGTTCACGGATTGTGTGATGATGGTCGCCTGTACTGGATGTGAAAGAGGCAAGCCAGAAGACAGCCTCTGACTGCAACATCTCGACACCGCCAACGGATTGTGGCATGACAGTCACAGAATTGATTGAGACACATGTACAAGAGACAACCATAATCATTGCGACACGATCATACAAGGTATCAATACGGAGAGCAATGTCTAAATTGTGCAATTCTATCATCACCGGGTTTAGGGTAAGTCAGATCGGATCTGCCCCGGAGCTCTGCCTGACTCGTCACTTTGCCTCTTGCCGTCCACGGGTCTCCAGGTGTGGAGCAGATATGATGCAGGGACCCGTCCGCCTCGCCTCTTCCAGCACCAGCCACTAGAATACTCTCACCAGCCACGCTGCGCTGCCTAAACCAGCCTAAACCAGCCCCTCTCGACAGGCTGCATCTCACCCCAGAACCTCTATTCTCAGCCTCGCCTGTGGCTTGAGCTGATGCACCCGGAAGCTTTCAGAACCCTCTGGAACCGCCCCGCCAATCAACGAACACCCGCCCTGCTGCTGCTCGGCTCTAGAGCCTGCTAGTGTCGTGGAGGGAACCCCCCTGGTCACTACAGTTGTCGGTGACTGTGCAGTTGGCATTTACAGGTGGTTGTCGGTGTACAGGCCTCGCTCGGTTGCTGTGACAGTGCCTCATCTGGTCGTGGAATCCGATGGAATCCCCAGGGCCCCAGGTACACTCGCCCTCCACCACATGCGCTTCGAGGGGCCCTTCACTTTTTTTTAAGCTGCCGCCTACTTCTTCTACCGCCTTCTCTCCTCCCTCCTCTTCCCTCAATCTTTCCTCTCCATCTCAATCCTCTCTACATATCCTCCCCTCTTCCTTCTAGAGCTTCTCAAACAACTACGAGAGCTTCGTATCTGATTTCACATCCTCCATCCCTAAGGTAAGCTCTTGCTCCCACCTCAATACCACCCCGCAGTCAGCTGCTGCCTACCTCCCGGCTCAGCCTCGTCTTGGGTTCTCACATCGCATTCCAGCGAAGCTCTCATTCTTGAAGAGAGGACTTTGCTGGTCGATGCAACGTTCTCTATTCGTTATAACATTGCGTTCCTGCGGCTCAAACTTTCCTTCGACCTCCCGCTAACATCCTCTCACAGCCCACCTTTTGATACCCCACACACAACCGTCACCATGGCTGAGACTTTCGAGTTCCAGGCTGAGATCTCTCAGCTTCTTTCCCTCATCATCAACACCGTCTACTCAAACAAGGAGATTTTCCTTAGAGAACTCATCTCCAATGCCTCCGATGCGCTCGACAAGGTCCGCTACAAGGCCCTGAGCGACCCTTCCCAGCTCGAGTCTGGCAAGGACCTCCGCATCGACATTATCCCCAACAAGGAGAACAAGACCCTCACTATCCGCGATACCGGTCTCGGTATGACCAAGGCTGACCTTGTCAACAACCTTGGTACTATTGCCCGCTCCGGCACCAAGCAGTTCATGGAGGCCCTCACTGCTGGTGCCGATGTTTCCATGATCGGTCAGTTCGGTGTTGGTTTCTACTCTGCCTACCTCGTCGCCGACCGCGTCACCGTCGTCTCAAAGCACAACGACGACGACCAGTACATCTGGGAGTCTTCCGCCGGTGGCACTTTCAGCATCACTGCCGACACTGAGGGTGAGCCCCTTGGCCGCGGTACCGCCATCGTCCTCCACCTCAAGGACGAGCAGCAGGACTACCTGAACGAGTCTAAGATCAAGGAGGTCATCAAGAAGCACTCCGAGTTCATCGCTTACCCCATCTACCTCCACGTCCAGAAGGAGACCGAGAAGGAGGTCCCCGATGAGGATGCCGAGGTTGAGGAGGTCAAGGATGACGAGGAGGATGACAAGAAGCCCAAGATCGAGGAGGTCGATGACGACGAGGAGGGCGAGAAGAAGCCCAAGACTAAGAAGGTCAAGGAGACCTCCATCGAGGAGGAGCAGCTCAACAAGCAGAAGCCCATCTGGACTCGCAACCCTCAGGACATCAACCAGGAGGAGTACGCTTCCTTCTACAAGTCCCTCTCCAACGATTGGGAGGACCACCTTGCCGTGAAGCACTTCTCCGTTGAGGGTCAGCTTGAGTTCCGCGCTATCCTCTTTGTTCCCAAGCGCGCCCCCTTCGACCTGTTCGAGACCAAGAAGACCAAGAACAACATCAAGCTCTACGTCCGCCGTGTCTTCATCACTGATGATGCCACCGACCTCATTCCTGAGTGGCTCAGCTTCGTCAAGGGTGTTGTCGACTCTGAGGATCTGCCCCTCAACCTGTCCCGTGAGACCCTTCAGCAGAACAAGATCATGAAGGTCATCAAGAAGAACATTGTCAAGAAGTCTCTTGAGCTCTTCCAGGAGATCGCTGAGGACAAGGAGCAGTTCGACAAGTTCTACAGCGCCTTCTCCAAGAACCTCAAGCTCGGTATCCACGAGGACTCCCAGAACCGTGGCATCCTCGCCAAGCTCCTCCGATTCAACTCCACCAAGTCTGGCGATGAGCTCACCTCTCTCTCCGACTACGTCACCCGCATGCCCGAGCACCAGAACAACATGTACTACATCACTGGCGAGTCCCTTAAGGCTGTCCAGAAGTCTCCTTTCCTTGATGCTCTCAAGGAGAAGAACTTCGAGGTTCTGTTCCTTGTCGACCCCATTGATGAGTACGCCATGACTCAGCTCAAGGAGTTCGAGGGCAAGAAGCTCGTCGACATCACCAAGGACTTCGAGCTTGAGGAGACCGAGGAGGAGAAGGCTGCCCGTGAGGCTGAGGAGAAGGAGTACGAGGAGCTTGCCAAGTCCCTCAAGAACGTCCTCGGCGAGAAGGTCGAGAAGGTTGTCGTCTCCCACAAGCTTGGCTCTTCTCCCTGCGCCATCCGTACCGGCCAGTTCGGTTGGTCCGCTAACATGGAGCGTATCATGAAGGCCCAGGCCCTCCGTGACACCTCCATGTCCAGCTACATGTCTTCCAAGAAGACCTTCGAGATCTCCCCCAAGTCTACCATTGTGCAGGAGCTCAAGAAGAAGGTCGAGACTGACGGCGAGAACGACCGCACCGTCAAGTCCATCGTCCAGCTCCTCTTCGAGACCTCCCTCCTCGTCTCTGGCTTCACCATTGACGAGCCTGCCGGCTTCGCTGAGCGCATCCACAAGCTCGTTCAGCTCGGCCTCAACATCGAGGAGGATGATGCCGCACCCACTGAGGCTGCCGCGACTGACGCTCCGGCCGTCGCCACTGGCGACAGCGCCATGGAGGAGGTCGACTAAGCTTTTGCGCCCAGGATGCGATCAACTTATGAGGGACGGGATACCAGAGACGAAAAAGTTTCACGGAGTTGAACCGGCTTTCATTTTTCACTAGAGCACGACATGGATTGGTTGTTTTTGTCATTATCTGCGAAGTTTCCCCAAAACGTCTTCTGCATGTCAATTTGACATCTCATCCTGGCCTGCGCCAGCTCACAACGAGCCTGGTCGTGGTACCAGGTGTACTCTAGTTTTCTGTTACGATGACGAGACAGATGAAGTAGATGCAATGAATTGGTTTTAAACCATATATGACTCAAAAGTCGTGAATCTTTCGATGCGAAATGTGTGCGTCTAATCGAATGTGATAGTGATATTAAATAAGCCGGCCGTGTTGTCGTGAGGGGGGTATCTGTCTAAGTGCAGCTCGGCCACAGCAGAAATGTGAAGAAATAGAGAACATTCACCCATCTCCCACCACATGCTCCTCTGTTGATATCTAAGGTGGCCAACGACGACTCCACCCATTAGTTCTCCTTTGCTGTCAACGAGTGCTCCGAATCGTTGCCATTTCTTTTCCTATAAAACGGCTAGATGTGTTGATCAAGATGATTTATACAAGTACATAGAGCGCGCAAATCTATGGGAAGAAGCAGGTCAGCCTATGTACAGATGCGGCAGGAAGGGATGGAGGACGGGCGTCACTTACCATGCTCAGGCCCATGATCATGGAGATCCAGAAGCACACGTTGTTGAGAGTCCGCCTGGCGCGCACCCATTTTGTGCGCTGAAGCATGACGATGGGGAGCTGCAGCATCTGGCAGATGAAGCCGTAGCCGCGAAGCTTCTTCGTGATGCAGGCCATGACGATTTCATGGCCGACGGCAGAGATGAGGAAGGTGATCAGCGTCGCCATGCCCTTTCCGATGTGCGGCCTTGAAGCGCTATACACATGGCGCCTGAGGAACGAGTAGACTGGCACATTCCACTCACGAGAGAACTCCATCCAGTCCGTCGAGTTCCACCAGTCGGAGTAGAAGTGGCGATCACCGAAGCGGGTGATCTCTGCAAAGGCGCCGAGGACGTACTCGAAAATGACAAGGAAGACGAGGAGGAAGGTGAGCATGAAAGGAAAGAGGAGCCAGGAGATGGTCTCGGCGAGGGTGAGGAGGGCGTCGGATGGGGAGGCAGAGCCGTCAAGGCGAAGGCGGGCGTCGGCAAGGACGGGGAGGATGAACTCCTCGGAGACGATTGTGAGGAGGAAGATGCAGCCGAATGTGGCGACGATCTTGGCGTTGAGGGAGGTCCAGTTGATGCGCTTGGTGCGTGGGTATTCGATCTCGTAGCAGAGGGTCGGGCAGAAAAGATAGTCGATGTAGTTGTTCCAGGTGAGGTTCGAAGGGTAGGTGACGTTGCCCATGGGGGAAGTGAGCTCGCCTGCAAGATCCTCGCGGAGGAACTCGAGCTCATCGCCGCTGTTGGGCTCCTCTGCAGCTTGACCCTCTAGCTTTTTCTGCTCACGAGCCTTGACGACCGCGGCATGACGGCTCGAGCGCCGGCGAACCATGCCACGTCCAATAGGGGGGCTCCTGGGACCATGAATGTTGTTCACACCATCGGTGGCGGCTTCGTCGGTGACAGCTTCGTCCTGTTCGCTGGCAGGTGGGTAGAGGTAGGCTGGGGAACGGTCCTCTGAGGGAGATGGCTTGTCGAGACGTTGCAGACGCTTTTCCGTCTCGGACAGATGACCGTTGTAGAAGGCCCAAGAGTGCATCTTCATGAGCAGGACCATGGTGTGAAGCAGCAGGAAGACCTGGGCCGTCCAGGCCCACTCGAGCCAGAAAGGAACCACAATCCAGACAGCGAGCCAGCAGGCCTGATAGATGCTCTGCAGTGCGACTCCTCCGTACTTCCACGTCCAGAAGCTGTTTGCTGGTGCAGAACGGAACCATTTGTGGAGGGGCATGCTGACGGCCGTGCTTGCTACCATGAGGAAGTCTGCGATGGCGAGATGCTCGAGCTTGACAGCGAATAGGTTCCAGATCTGGAAGCGCAAGGGGTACCCCGTGTCCTTCATGTTGCGGAGCATGGCGGTGCTACCCATGATGGCGAGACCGATCCAGAAGAGGTTGAAAAAGCCGTGGAAGTCGCGGTAGTCGCTCTCGGGGTCGAAGTGGGAGACGCGGGAGGCGAACTCGACGGTCGGGAAGATGCGGCGACGGGAACCATCTTTGAGACGGCGCTGCTCGGCTCGAGCCTGCTTGCGGGCGTCGGAGAGGGACTTGACGGAAGGGGGCGCGTTGTCTGGGATGGGCGTGGACCGGCCGCTGGCAGGAAGAAGAGGTCAGCAGCTGCTCATGGGGTGGTCGCGAGGGTATGGGTGGCAGTCGACTTTACCTATCGAGGGATGCGCCATCAGACAGGGGAGTGAGCGTATCTCCTTCGGTGCTCTCGACAGAAAGCTGCGAGACTTGGGAGTGTAGAGGCTTTCGCGGTCGTGGACGGAGGACCTCGCCGGCAGCATGACCGTTGGCCACGGCCTGGGCGGAGGTAGAGCTCATGACCGGCCTCGTTGCAGGTGTTCTCTTTTGCGTGTGTGCTTTTTTGTGGGTGCTCGTTGGGATCTATAGGGTCGACGGGAAGGTTTTGGGAGGAATGCGGGAGGTGATGGGCGATTTGGAAGGTCGGCAAGATGTCGAGAGGAAGATGGTGGATAGGCGCCAGAGTGAGACAGAAAGGACAGACTGAGAGGCAAGGCGATGGAGTTGCAGCGAAGTATTAGCAAGGCAGGAGGGAGGCCATGGTTGGGACGAAGAGGTGATAGGAGAAAGATGGGCAAAGAGAGGTCCGTCGGAGAAGAGAAAGTGGATGATGGTGGAGGAGCAGAAGGAGGAAGTAGAGGAGGAGAAGCTGTTCCTGACGAGGGCCGTGCAGTCAGCGGCAGTAGTAAGTACCAGTATCACACACCCTCTGACCCTCTGATCCTCACCCGCAGCTCATACTGGGACTGGCTCTGACAGCGGTCGCTGTATTTTGCAGCGCAGTGACGTAGCGGAGGTCGCCTTAACCGCGTCCTGCAGCGGCACTGCAGCGGCGCCCCCCCCCCACACACATCGCGATCGCTGTTAGCGCAGCCCATATTCCTCCCACTCTACAGACTAACATCCTCATCTCGGCGTTGCACTTACACGATCACCCCCCCCCAGACTAAATGCAGCAGCAAGGTGACGAAAGTTGGATTACTTGTCCTTACTCTGCTCAGCCTTGGCGCTCACCGACTCTGATCGGGGTGCAGGGTGCAGGAGAGCATCCCAATGTGGGCATCCATGTGTCGACCATCGGTGTCAGAAAAGATCATCGGACTTCCGGCGACTCGGGGATCAACTCACTGTCCGGCGTCTGATCCGAAATACGATCAAGTATTGCAGGCTGTTTGCTCCCGGCAGAGACCCCCTGGGAATTCAAACCTGCATCAAGATCTATCAGTCAGAGGCTCTCAAATACTAAGCAGGATGTTAGACATATTACATTACATCCAGTCGATGATCAGAAACCCATTGTGAAGTTGGAAAAGTCATGTCATCGCTTTCGCTCTATATCATAAGCTCTATATGCTTGTCTGTGTCTTCACTTCATCTTCATCCCAAAGTGTCGTAAGTCACAAAGACTCATGCCCCCAGCATCGTCAGCCCCCCTCTCATCCCAGGTCCCCTGTGCCGACTATGCAACGTGAACCCCCAAGGCATGTGCACCCACCACTCGCCTCCCAGATGCTGGAGATACGTCCTCCACCACTGCGCATCATTGCTGCCCAGTACAAGCAAGCAGCTGCCGGCCTGTCCACTGCCTCCGCTATCTGTGAGGATCTTGTCCGCGAACCGCTGGAGGTTCTCCAGCGCGATGAGACGTCTTTCCTCGCTTCTTTGGTTGAGAACTTCGTCGGCTTGCATCCCTGGATCGAGCACCCCATCCAGGTCTCGTACGATATGAACACTTGGCCTCAGTGCCCGGACCTGCCTTGGTTGGAAGAGCAGACCGTGCAGATAGCCTGTACCCGCCCCTCCCACCGACGCTCTCGTCCGCTTGTCCCTTGACGGCACAGTCTCTTTCAGCACGCGGCGCTTCGCAAAGTCTTTCCCGCGGTAGTAGTGCACCTCCTCAACGAGGTTGGTAGCGAGCCACATGCCAACCAGACCTTCGACGCTCGTCGCAAGCTTAGAATCGGCGCGGCGCAGGTCGCTGGCGTAGACGATGCGAGATGTCATGAGCTTGTATTCCAGCTCAAGAAGATGAAGCCCCATGCGCATGACCTTCTCAGTATCGCTGCCGATCACAGACGTCAAGAAAAGCCCCTCCCCCAGTCTTGGGGTGGGAGGCTTCCAGAGACCCGACTTGAAGCTCTTCATAGATGCATTCGAGGTGGATGAGTCTTGAGAGCGTACCGATGGCGCGGGACTCGGATCCCTCCGCGGCGAAGGCGACGCTTTGAGACCTGGCGAGCTGAGAGGCGCCCGCTTCTGCACCTCGCTCGCGTAGTTCACGCACAAGAAGAAATCCTGATAAACCTGACCAGTCCTGCTCGTCGGCTTGTCTCGCACTGCCGCCCTCGCCCTTTGCGCTGCCCTGTCAAAGTCTACGCACCTAACCAGTAGCTCACTGTAGAACGTCTCCAAGTACGTCGATACCGTCTGCCAGTGTACGTAGAACCACATGGCGGACACGCGGCGGACCCCGTGCTGTAAGAGAATGTGGGCGAGGTTGGATGCGGGACCTTTTCGGTTGTAGGCGGAGAGGCAGGCATTAAGGACGACATTTTCAATCTTGTGGTCAGCAAGAAGACGAGCCACTACGGCACCATCGGCGAGGCTTGTCTGAGGAACTTGAAGGCCGGATGGAGGGCCAGCGTGGCGCTGGCCTGCGAAGAGGAGTTTCGGGACTGGATTGCCATGTCTGGATAGAAGAATCAGCAAGCCGGCCCCTCCAGTCTATGATTGTTCAACTTACGCATCCTGCATGATGCGCCCGTGCAGGTCGAAATGCACCAGGTTGAATCTGACCCCCTGCCCTTCCCGGGACTTGAGATGCCTCCTCAGCTCGTCAACGCTGCCCGGCCTTACCACCTCCAGCAGCATTCTACTCCTCAGCTTCTTCTGCACGCTCATCAGAGGGTATTGCGCGAGGTCTGGCTCCGGATCCCTCTCCGCACCCGTCCTGCTAAAGTCCCGCGCGACAACAAGCAGTATCCTGAACACTTTGGACGGGTCTGCTTGTACGACCGCGAGTGGCTGGAGGATCCTATAGGGCCGATGATGTGGCTGGCTCACAGGCGTCGCAAAGTCGCTGATGCGTGTCACACGAAGGCGCAGCTGGGGTAGACCGGGTATGCGAAGGAGCTCGAGGAGCTCCCAAGCCAGGCAGTGGATATCTGGCGAGTTCTGGGGGTGGTCGTTGGTGTGGTGGTGGTGCCGGTGATGCTCGATGATGTAGATCTGGCACTCAGTCGCCCCAGAACTGAAGCAGCTTGTATCGAGGTCCAGCCCGTCGAGCAATGCGAGGGCATATGCTTGTATATCGTCCTCAACGCGTATGAAGCCATACTCGTCCGGCTCGGTCGTCAACCGATTCGGGCTCCATTTCGGCCTGTCGGACTCCCGAAGGTACTCCTCGAAGACGCTGAGATATTCGCTCTCAAGAAAAGGATCAATAATGACAGCATCCGTCTCCTCCAGGTCGTTGACTCGAATCGAGACCTGCCATTGCCGTCGAGCCAAGCTCGCAGGCTCGTCGTCGCTAGTGTTGCTTGGCGAGAGTGGTTGTGCCAGATGCGATTTCGACCTTATGTATACTTGGTCCATCGCCTGAATCCCGTCGCCCGTCGTGGTCTATCCATTGGGTCGTGTTCGTCGTAGCCCCGTGATGACCGTGACCAGGGGAGCTTTGGGGCAGGAAGCTGCTAGACGTTAGCTCACGAGCCTCCCAAACGTGGCCAAAAGCATTGAAGAGGGGGGGCTCGTGCACCTGTACCTGGCCTTGGGTTCCTCCTGCTATGCCCTGCCCGGCTTGCGAATTATCTCTATGCTCAATCCCGCCAGATGTCGGCTTCCCAATACATTTTCAGAGCCAAGGCTGAATTGTCAATGGGGTGATCTGAGCAGAGGTGACCAGGTGAGGTGGGTGGTGAATACCTGAGCTGAGTGTGCACAGCCCTGTCTCAGGCCCTCATGCACAGCTCCTGCCACTCATCACATTACTGTTCGCCTGGACCCAGCCACAGGCCAGCTGCAGGTTCCAGGCTTTCTTACTATTCGTAGTGGGCGTCGCACTATCTGTTTTGTCTGGGCGAGGTTATTAGTCGGCTTCCCAAGAATGTCACGACTCGTGCTGTCCCAAATCCCAGGCCTTGCTATGTACGGTAAGGAAGCGCCGGCCCAGCGTGCTGAGACTTGGCGGAAGCTCGACGTAGGAAAAGAGCCCGTTGCAGCAATTTGATCTTGCGAAGCTTCGCAGTTCAAGATAGGCCCGAGATTGTGATTGGACGAGGATAATAGATCTGGTGAAGTGTGAGCTGTATGCACAGGAGTGAGTGCACTGTGCTCAACGGTTCGCCACGGACGAAGCCATCTTCACCTCAAACATCTCTCCTCATGTCTAATTCGTTTACAAACGTTGTCTTCGACCTTCTTGAAGCAGGTGTCTTGTCTTATTCTTTTCTTTGATCTTTCTAGCCTCCCAAAACAAATCTCTTCCCACGGAAGAAAGTCTCATTCGTGATGTCCGTCCCTGATTCCCTTACTCCGCGCTCATCCTGCACTCGGCCACCAGACCTCTATTCCAAGATAGTGCGGAGTTCCTGGATCTGCTGCAGCACGGCTGATCGACTGGTACCGCCCTTGGCTGACTTGGCCTCCACACTCGAGTTGTATTCGAATGCCTTTGCAATGTCCGCCGTGAATCGAGAATCGATAGCTTGCAGTTGCTCCAGGGTCAGCTGGTCCATTGAGGTATCCGTGTTCTCTGACAGCGCGACAACGCGTCCAGAAATGTGATGAGCTTCCCTGAAGGGACATCCGTTTCGCACCAGCCACTCAGCGACATCAGTAGCAAGCATCGTCTTGTCCAGGCCAGCTAGCATCCGCTCAGGCCGCACGGTCATGGTAGCAATAACGCCGTTGGCGATGCCCAGACTGTCTGAAACAGTTTGGACTGAATCCAGCATGGGTTCCCATCCCTCCTGAAGGTCCTTGTTGTAGCAAGTTGGCAAGCCTTTCACGCTCTGTCAGGTATCTGTTAGTAGCTGCTCTTGATCTGCTCCTGATCACTCATGAGCTGGTATGTTTGTGTGTGAACCCACCATCATCAGCCCAGCCATTTGGCCGAAAGCACGACCTGACTTGCCGCGCAGGAGTTCCAAACTGTCGGCGTTCTTCTTGTTCGGCATGAGACTAGATGTGTGTTAGAGTCTTTCCCGATTGTCTGGGAATAGCGATAGAAATAACGAACCTGCTGCCAGTACTGTAAGAGTCTGCCAAACGGCAGAACCCGAACTCGGAAGTGGAGTACAAGATGAGATCTTCAGCCCACCTGCTGATATGGCTGGTGAACATTGAATTCCAGGTCAGGAACTCGATGATGAAGTCACGATCGCCAGAAGTGTTCATGGAGTTCAGAGTGATCCCGCTGAATCCGAGCTCTGCAGCTATTGCGTCTCGATCGATGCCAAACACATTGCCAGCTAGTGCGCCGCACCCAAGTGGGCTCAGGTTGACCCTCTCGTAGACCTGGCGCAATCGCTCCAGATCCTGCTTGAATGAAGCAGCATGTGACATGATCCACTGACCCCAGCGAACGGGCTGGGCACGTTGTAAATGGGTGTAGCCGGGCATGAGGTAGTCGCTAGGGTTGTTACTCAGTAAGGCGCCTCGTCCGAACGGGGTGCTCAGCTTACATTTCGGCCTCGGCGCGTTTGGCAAGGACTTGGAGGAAAGCAACGAGTTGGCTGTCGATTTCGCGGATGCGGTCACGCAGCCACATGCGCATATCACAGACGACTTGCTCATTACGGCTGCGGCCAGTGTGCAGCTTGCCAGCGGTGTCCTTGCCAATAACCTCTCCTAATCGACGCTCATTCGCAGTGTGAATCTGTCTCAGTCTATTAGCCTCCAATGGTCCAGTAGAGTGTGCTACATCTTACGTCTTCGTCATTTGGCATGATAGCAAAGGTTCCCTGCTTCCATTCTTCCATCACTTCGAGCAGGCCCCGCTCAATTGTCTGGAACTCGTCTTCGGTAATGATACCAACCTTCGAGTTGGCCCTGGCGAAAGCGATTGATCCAAGAATATCCTCCCTATAGAGAGCCTTGTCGTATCCGATGGAGGCATTGTACTTGTGCATGAGCGGATCAATGCCACCTATGGTAGGTATCGCAAGGTCAGTATACGGGATCTGAAGCTTGCGTCCGAGAACAATCGAACCTGTGAACCTGCCACCCCAGAGCATATTGGCTGCCGGGGCGTCCGTCTTCTTCTCAGCCATGTTGGAGTGTCTGTTCTCCGCGCTCGTTGCGATCGTTGCGTTCGATGGTTCGATGCCGTTTCAGGTCCAATGGAACACTGGTAGAGCCAATTGAGGAGAGAGGGCGTGGTTTGTAGCAATGAGGTTCGAACCGAGGGTCGTCAATCAGTTCGAGTGATGTTGCTTGATGGAAAAGGTTGAGAACGATGGCGGGGCTATCGCGTTCGAAATCATTTGTTGAGCTTCAAGGGCAGTGACGAGGAGCTGATGGGAAAACTTTGTGGGGCCGACACCGGCGATATCAGTCACCTTGCATTGCACGTGAGGACCCTGACCGGGTACTTACTTCTTAGCATGGTGAGCATCTTCCTACAACGTCAGTCGACCACTAGAAGGGTAGAATCATGAGTATGTTTCCTCCTTTTTTTTTTTTTTTTTTTTTTTTTTTTTTGTTTTAGCCTCAGCAAGCGAGGATAATATAGGTTCGAAACCGTTGTTGTGCCCACGTAAGTAGGGTTGAGAGCTGCATGGACGACAGCCAAAATACCTTAGTTGCCTGGATGCTGAAACACGCGCCTCGCTCTCTTTCTACGGTAGCCAGCGGCCCTTTTTCGCGGGGAAAACTCAAAGGAACTCAACTGCCGGCGCCTCGCCCCTAGTTTCCATTTCTCTTTCCCACCTCCCTCCCTTTACCTAGGTGCGGTGACTCTCTAGGCCCAGCCGGTGCCAGAGGCTCAATCACACAAGTACAGCTACATGCAAGCCGTGTTTTCTTTTCCACCCTGTGATCGCTTCAACTACCTCCATATACCGGCAGCTTGGCCACCGCTGTCTCGTAAATATCATGATACTAGCTTGCCGTCATACGCGCATCTCGGCTCCGATCGGAAGTGAGCGTGGCAACCATTCTGAGGCCCAGGAAATCTCTGGTTTCGTGCCGAGTCGACGACGAGGAGGATCAAATCTAATCACGACAGGTACAGTGTAAGGTTTCGGAATGATCCAAGCTGAAGAAAGGCAGAGCCTCACCGGATGCGACAACCTCCCCTGACTCCTTGTGCACGCCTATGACGCTCTAACAGCCATGCAACTGCCGCTGCCAGCCTTGACTTTCTAAGTCCGCGAGCTTTGAGGTCATTGTGAAGCTTGTGTTGCTGCCTGTACATAGCTCGGTGCTTCCCTTCAAGTCGACCGCCATGTGATCCAATTGACTCACCTTCACCGAGATAACACAAGCTGGTTTAGGACGGCCACGGACCAGGTTCCCATCCCGATAATGTCATCACTTACGAACAAACCATGCAAAATTTAAGAAGCGAATATATCTATTCTCTCGCGACCGACATCGGCCACGTCATAAAGTGTAAAATCATCTACAGCGAGGAAGCGAGTGTGGTATCCCATGTCCCGCAATCATATCACGTCCCATATGCCCGTATAAAACCAAAAAACTAACAACGCCCGTAATGACCTGCGGCTGAGCCGAATTCTCTCGGTCTTGCAGAAGAACCAAGATGCTGCTGATAATCCAGGAAAAGTACAATGAGGATGGCGGAAAGCAGAAAGGGGCGAAAACTCCAAGCTGATGTGAGGCCCCCGCTGCGACGCCCAACGCAAGCGCTCGGGACTCGTCGCAGCAAAGGCCCCTCAATTTCTGATGTTGTATCGACTTGCCAGTCGAAGATGCTTGCTACTTGTGACCGCAACAATAAAGCGTGTGAGATAAAACAGTTGATCGGAACTTCCCAATAACATCGCTCAGGACCGTGGTGTGGCCCAAGCAAGGCGTTCAAATCGTAGAATCGGAGGGGTATAGGTGGAGACAGAGATTGGCTCGTGTCAAATCACGCGTACGTAGCAGTCGGGTATTTGCTGTACTGCACGTCGTTGAGCTTGGTCTCCCTCACCTTCGGGAATTTGGTGACCGGCGTGCTGTAAGTCGACGAGTAGCTCGACTCGCGGGCAAGCGAAGGTCGTTCAACATAGCGTGCTCCAGACCCATAGCCATAGGATTCGGACTCAAGGTCCAGTCGACGAGTGTAAGAGCTCTGGAATTTGGCCCGTGGCGGACCGCCTTCGTCGTCGCGAGCATACTTGTATGAGATATGAGTCGTACGGGGCTCCTCTTCGTATCGTTCAGGGGAGCGATGCTTCTTGCTACTACGCTGCTTGCGATCCCGTGCATCCCTGGAATCGCGATTGTCGCGACTCTCACGAGTAGCCTCGCGATCTCGAAGTCGACGCTCCCGCTCGCGCTCTCGCTCGTACACGTCTTCATCCTCGGAATCAAGCTCAACTTGCGGCTCCATCTTCGAGCGCATGCGGCCCTTGGGTGTGGCCCCTTCAGTGAAGGTCTGGGCTCGAGTCATGCCTGGCATGGGACGACTCGAGGTAGACTCGTGGGGCATGGTGTTCGTGCGAGCCATGGGCCGCGGAGGAGAGCTGGATAAGCCTGCGGCAGCAGCCGCGGATGACATGGATTTCGGAAACCCAGGCGGAGGTCTTGCTTCGCGAATGACGGGTTCCTCGTCAAGGCGTTCACGGGAGGATTTACTGTACGACTTCTCCCGCGCAACCTTAGGCACATCGGCAGAGCCACGGCGTCGTGTAGAAGCTGATGATCGGCGAACTTCATCTTCGTCCGGAGACGGGTAAGCTGAAGCGACACCAGGCGCGGGAGGCGGGCTGGGAACAAATGGAGTGCGGCCGTGATACGTCTTCGCGCGGCGCGGCGCGCCTCCAGCGTTGATGCGAGCTGCGTTAATGTAGTTGATGGCTGCTTCCATCTTGGCCTCATTGTAGCCGTAGTCGTCTCTGCGATCTCTTTCAATCGACGGCTCACGGGTCTCGTACTTGTGAGAGCTTGACGACTTCTTCTCCATCCGTGGCGGGGGTACGTCCTCTTCCGGTGTCATATATCGTGATCGCTTCTCCTCGGTTTCACGCCTGTATTCCTTAGCTTGTTGCTTTTCTTTGGCCTTTTTCTCCGCGCGGCGGGCTTCCTTGGCCTCTTTGTATTCCCTGGCTTCCTTGTCTGCTCGTTTTCTCCTTTCGCGCTCACGATCACGGTCACGTTCCTTCTCGCGCTCGCGGGCCTCCCGCTCAGACTCCCGTTTCGATGGTCTGCTGTCACGCTCGACGAAGCTGCCTTCGCGTCTTGTGGTTCCACGTGGTTCGGCATCAACAACTCTGGGTCCTCGACTCCTGTCGTCCGTATAGTATACCTTGAAAGTGGGCGGTGCGGCGGTTGAGGGACTTGACCGGTGTGAGGGACGGGGTGAGGAGTAGTAAACATCGTATTCGGCGGGCGCATTTCTCGATGAGCGGGAGGCGGAGGAGTTGGCCTTCGCCTTGCGAAGCTCGGCCAGTCGAACCTGGGCGTCGTATTTCTCGCGCTCCTGCTCATTGCTAAGGATTTCGTAGGCTTGCTGAACTTTCTGGAACTCGTTTTGCTTCTCGGCCTTCAGCGTGGGATCCTGGACCTTATCGGGATGGCACTTGAGGACGAGTTTCCGGTGAGCCGAGCGGATTTCTGGTAATTGAGCATCCTTAGCGACACCGAGGACGACGTATGGGTCGTCGGCCGGGAGAGGACTCGACATGGCAGGCGAACGGCTGACGTGGTGACAACGCTGACAACGGCCACGATGGTTGTCGAAAGGTTGTTGTTGGCGCTGTTGAGAAGTCGCGACAGCGGGTGGACTTTAGACCATCGAGATGCGGGAGTGGAATTCCTGAGGCGAAGTGTGGGTGAATTCTTGACTCAACGTGGCTGAGACCAAGTGAATAGAGTTGACCACTAGACAGAAGTTGACAGTGGCGTCGCGGATTTGCTGGCGGATGGCGCCGGGAGGAAGGCAAAAACAACGGGCAGGAGAGTGAATGGCGGTAACGCCGATCGTTAGAGGCAGAGGCCGGGATCAGGGCTCTCTACGTAGCGGTCGGAGGGCCTGGCTGAGGCTTAGACAGGGTCCGGCTGAGCTTTGACGCAGCGGGGGAGGAGACCAAAGGCAAACGACAGTTGCAAGTTTGGTGCAAAGTAGTGAAGGGACAAGAGAAGGTTCCAAAAGATAGGACAGAATGAGGGTGCAAGAACGATGCCCCGGCACCGAACGAACGGCGGAGCCTCTGGAGAAGGGTAATTATGAGTATGACTGGTGTTCTTGATGATGATGAGGTCACGGCTTCCCGGGAGTAGGATCCAGTCGCTGATTCGCCGTGGGAAGCCCCTGTAGAAACGAGGGGGGTTGGTGCCGGTGGGTGTCGATCCCACTGTGAGTCGATTCACACGAGATCGTGAAGATTGGGGATGACTGAGGACGAAGGATGAGTCTCTGTGACGCTCTCACGGAGGAGATAGAAGCGAAGGAGGGACTCAAGTATGAGTGAGGATGACGGGAAGAACCTATACTTGTCGAGGGAGGCAACAGGGCTCCCAGAGCAGCAAAAGAGCGGAGGCGGGATGCAGGAGATGCCAGTAGGTACAGTACGAGCAGCCAGTGCCAGTGCGATGAAGCCGTAGTGGAGGAGTGCTGCAGTGTCGAAGAGTGGAGAAGGCGGAGGGGGAGCTGGGTCGACGAGTGGTCCCAGGAATTGTGGATTCGCGTTGCGACTGTGACTTGGAAGAATGTGAGTCGTGTCGATGGGGGCGTGTGCTGGATCGTCTGGAAGCTGGCAGGACTAGCGAGCGACGGCCGGGGCGCCACTGCAGGCCAAGTTTGATGGTGTCGTGGTGTGGCTGTCTAGAGCAGAGGTCCGTGAGTCTACCGTGGTCTTTGGACTGTGACAGAGGTCGCAGGTGTTGACTGGCGCTAACAGGGGTTCGGACAGTGGCTACAGGGGCGAGGTAGCGAAGCCTTGGGTAGCTTCTGGCTTGGTATCGACTGGTGGTGGTGGGCGGATAGAGGTGGGAAGGGTGGGTTGCCGGACGGGGCTGGCCGCAATGGTGGATGGCGGCGGTGGTGGTGGTGGTTGGGCGAATGAGTTGTTAGGCAGTGAGTGGTATGATGTCTTGCGAAGAGCCTGCGAATCGTGATAATAGTACCGATGGCTATGACGCGATCGTCGCATGAGATGTGCTGCCTTTTGGTGCAACGACTGGTCGTCGAATTGACCCTCTGGTCGAAGCGTCAGTGGGCGAAGAGGGGGAAATAAATGGCCCAGAAGCGATGATCGAATTAGTGACGAAGCGGCCGGCGACGGCGAAACAGCGGGCACCAGAACCGACTGCTAGAGTGTAGTCTTGTACTAATACGGAGTTATCCGTACGGTACGAGGAGTAGTAATGCTAGACGAGCTGACTGAGACGCTGACCGAGACAACGAGTGGACGAATCCAGGACGTATGAGCTTCAGATGCGTGCCAGAGTGGATGACGAGTGAGGTAGTTGATTGGTGATGAGCACCTGCATCTGGTGGAAGGCCGGCGAAGGTGACAGAACGCGCAGTTGCAGCGGACTTGACAGGCAGCTGACGGGCACCGGCAGTGCAGCGGCAGACGATCGCAGATACTGATAAGGTACCTTAGTGGCTACTACTAGTAGTAAGTAGTAGGAGGTACCTTACCTTAAAGTACTGACTGCCAGTGAGGGAAAGGAAATGCCACAGGGAAGGAAAAGTCCAGGTACAGGCCCTCGTGGCGTCGGAGATAGAGAATCTTAAGCCTGAGGTCGATCAGGTACAGCGCCACTGGCGGTGGCAATAGCGGGGGCGAGGGGTACCTCTCCTTTGGTCTCGCCTTCGACTGCACCGACGGACGGAGGACAGAGACTTGAATCTGGACCTGTGTCAGCCGTCCTGATGACCAAGTCGGATTCGCCTTTCTTTACTCACACAGACAGACTCTATTGATCCCAGGATGGGAGATCCCGCGCACTGGCGGAATTAGAGTCGGGCCTCGGAAGATACCGGTCTCCGTCTCTCCTTCTCGCGCGCGTTTGCCCTCGTCTCTTTCGAGGGTCGAAACGTATTCGAATCAGCTGGCAAATGTCGAACAAGGCGCTTCGTAATGTCCGTCGTCGACGACGACTATTGATTCCCAAAGTCCGGGGCAATCGGTGTAACCGTTACAGCTGAGGAGACAGGGCTGTGCAGAAGATGCTCGTGATGCAAGAAGGTCTCACTACGCAAAGGCAAACGTCATGAGGTATGTCTCGGCTTGCGACGTAGATCAATTGGTGGCCTCTTTGAAACGGTCAGGTTATGCTCGTGCGAGAATGCAGTCACTGGTCTTCTCATTATTGGGACTCTTGTCGCGCATTGCGTCTAGTAATACTCGAAACTGCAACAAAACAACAGGCATTTGATTGTCCTGGCGACGGGTGGAACTGAACCAGCCGATGCGATTCTGGGGTCCCGACTCCTACATTCACCTACATTTGCTGCCGTCGCTTGCTGGGGTTACTGCGCGAAGAAGGGCCATGGCTCGATTGGCGGTGAGCTGGAATTGGAGTCCAGCTCACATGGTCCGCCTTGCGGAGACGTACGCATCACAGACTCCCAGCGGTCAGAATGGGTCGGGCTACTCCTATCGCGACTCTGCGAGGCCGTCCAGAGATCCTGAGGAAGACCGCCTTGTATCGCCCTTGTCAAGTGGTGTTGTCTTTCAAAGATGAAGTGCAGAACTGATCAACGGATAGGGGCTCGACCATATGGTCTAACAAATTCCTAGGGGTCAGCATGCTGCTTGCAGTCCATGGCCCAACACCATCTCCCGCCTGCAACAAGCATCGACTGCCTCATTCCTATCAAGCCTCTACGGCGAGATATTCCAAGCGACGGGCTGCTGATATCGGTCATGCCATAAAACACTGGCATCCGAGAAGCCTTGATTTCCCCCACGACCATTCGTGCAATTCTTAGCAGATTCGGGATGCTCTGAGTTAGAGTGAGGACGAGATCCCCACTATTATGTTGCATACCCTGATGCTGATGCTTCAGATGGTCACCGCCAGTCTCGAGGACCCTGGCGTACGGCAATGCAAAAATGCGGTCGACCAGATGGATCTCACGACTGTTGTTGCCGACCTCGCGACCACCCACAACATTATCATGCACCCATGCACCGTGTGCCTGCACGCAGATCTCCAGATCACGCTCTGGAAAGCCCCGTGGCCGCGAATGAGGCCGCGAGTTCGCTGCAAAGTGGGCAATAAGTAGATTACCTAGGAAGACCATACACATCCCAGTCCGGCCAGCAAGGCTCAGTAGCCAAACAAAGGCAGCCAACAACATGGGAGCTATCACAACTGCAGTAGATACAAGTAACAACTCAGGCCGGTATAGCAGGCGTACTCGGCCACACCATCAGCCATGTTGCGTTATTATCACTTACTCGCTTCGCAACGGGCGGCAGTCGTATTGGTCTGGTGCCCCTCCCCCATCTGATACGCCCCGCTGGACCTGCATCGGTCTTCTGGACTCATTACGGCTTCGATGGCTTCCCGTTCCTGGTTACAAATGGCCCACCAACACCGAGGCCAAGCCTGCAGCACCCGTCCTGGGCATCTTTCAGTTCAGCTGCCCCAGGTCCAGGCGGAAGTAAGACCAGACGAAGGAGATGTACTGAGCTGAGAGCTACCAGACGGGCTGATCTATCTTGCGGACAGATCAGCTACTGCGTCTGCGACGGGAATGGAGGGGCACGTGTAGATGTAGGTGCCTCCAATACAAGCTAGCTGATGTGCCACCCGCGCGGGGCAAGCAGACAGGTACAACTACGATCATCACAGCGACCAGCCCCGAAGGTCAACGTGTGACAAGTACGAGGGCCAGCGTGGGCAGGGCCGCGCCGCCCCGTCTGACCCCTTGTATCTAGTGAGCGCATGGTCTCCCTTTCTCCCGTGACAACCGCGTTGCGCTACCATAATGGTGGGGCCAGGAGGGAGATCAGAAGATAGCGCGTCAAGTGATGAGATGCTCTATCGCTTCCGGCTGCCCCTCGATCAGTCGCAAAAGCTCCTGCTCTGCGAGGGCGGGGTGTGGAGAGCACGCGCTATGCTTCGGTCATGGAGGGTCTCGCGCAAGTCCTAATGGTCCGCGGCGTAGAGACCACCGCGAAGCTGCGCACGACTATCCGCATATGTTAAAGTCGACTACGGCAACATGAGCGCCATATGCGGGCGTGTGTGTGGTGCCTGACCATTGACGGCTGCAAGCAGAATTGTGATTCGGGACAGGCAAACCTCGCTCGCCGTTTCTGCACTTTGGGGATTCGTTGGGAGCCGAGGCGGACATGCCTCACTCTGTCACATTGAAGGTCAACGGCGACTGTTCGCCCCAGCTCCCGTCAGATGTAAGACATGGCTGAGCCTGCTGCCTGCACCTCTCTGAGACGCCCAGATGGGCCAATGGTTCCAAATCAAGACTTTGAATTGTGCCCATCCAAGTCTTAAGCAAGACAGCCTGCGAGATTATTACGCCTTGGGGAGTGACCGGGCGTCAGCTTATTGGAAGCAACCGGAAGGACACCGCGCCACACTGGATGCGGGGCTGCGAAGTTATTGCAAAGTGACCCTGGGAGCAGAGGAGCGATGCACTCGTGAGGCGGGGCAGTGATGTATCTTCGCGTTACGACATGTACGCATGCATTCTGGGTCGTTGGTGGGCTGGTCGACTGGGCACAACACCAGAAGTCGTTGCTGAAAATAGCGGGAAAGACTAATGGAGCAGTGTAAATGGCTCAGCCATAATCTGTCAGGCGTCCAGGTTGCACAGTCCCTCTCCGATTCTGTTCCCATTTCTGCCTGTTCTTCTAGACCTATCCTTGCTCGAAGGGATATCCTGGACAGGACGAAACGAGTGAAGGGACCCAGGCTGAAGATCCGAATCGTGGAGACGGGTGCCGGTCGATGTCCAGGGCTCATCGCGATCTAGGTGGGAGGCGGTCTGCCACAGCCCAACGTGCTCGAGCTTTTGGGCAGCTATGGTTGCCAGATCACGTCCCCCTTCACAAACAAGCCGGCAATGACATAATGACATGCGTGTGTACCTCAGATGCCGACACGAACGTTGTGTAATGGGGAGAGAAAGAATGAGATGAATGCATTCTACCTCTGAATGCGCCAGTCGCGGCTAAGGTAGCTCTCAGTAATCAAGGTAGGTAGGCGAAGCAATCACAGATGTCATTGGCAAATTGGTGTTTCTCACACTAGTACGCATGACTCGATTGTGATTACCCTGTACCATGCCTACCATCATGCGAATCTGCGAGGCCGCTGAGCAAGAAAGCAGAGCGGTCTTGAACGGAGAAAGGTTGTTTGGACGTTGTTGACCAGGATACTCTGTCACTCCTCCTGTCCATTTCCAAGGAGGCTCCAGGTTGCTGATAGATTTTGTTAACATGGCGATTGCATCACGCATCGAAAGAGGTAAAACGAACGCTGTCCCCAAACGTCGTGCATACAAACATTTCTCAACCATTTATGTATAACCTTCCCGATAGCAATAGGATGCGCTGACAGATACGCTTACTTCATAGTATTCCTTGATGTAACTTTCTCTCTATCCCTAGAAGGTATGTTCCTTACTTTGTTAGGTACCTGGTAAACCATAAGTCTTGATAGACACGTGCAGGTATTGCCATCGATGGAGACATGGCTTTTCATGCCATTGACTTACGGACTTAAGTGAGCTTAAAGAAAAGTGGCGTGGTGCTTCGACCTTATCACGAGTCGAGACGGCACAGACGCCATGTCGATCGAAAGCGCACTGTCTGCATCACGCAGTTGAGACTTGTGGAAGTAACCTTGAGCACGTTACTCATGCCACACTGGCAGATCGACGTCGACTACGATAGGCTTATAGAACTGCTTGCCACCAATATGCGGATACCTACTCTTCATGATCGCCGCATTGACGATACACGTCTCCCGCCGTCCCATTCGTCCTAGCAACGCCTCGCTATCGCTCCGCCCAGACTCTGGATCGCCCCCTTTCCCGATCGACGTGCTCAGACTCTCTGGGCCTTCGGCATCAGCAGAGCTGAAGCTCACCGCATGATCTTGCCGAGCGGCTCTCAATGCGGATTTCGTCAAGTGGGAGCCATCGTTGGCGAGAGACGGCTCTTTGCGGCCCGTCAGATCCACCAGACTCAATTTCTTATTGCCTTCACCGGGATCTGTCCACCGCGCGACGCCCTTCTCTGCAAACGAGATGTTCCGTGATTCCAAGTCCCAGGTGACCCTTTCGGCGCCACGTCCGGCATGTATGTGGCCGCAGACCGCCAGTTTGGGACGAACACGCCACAGCGCCCGCCGCAGAGCTTCACAGCCGCCGGCTCTGCGCTCGTCTGTCTCATCCCTGTGCGTCCAAGAGGGGGTGTGCGTCACAACAATATCGGTGTTGAGAGGGATGTCTTTCCACAGGTAAGGAAGGGTAGCCATATTGGTTGGTATCTGAGGCGTGTCGTAGTAGAACGCCCACATGCCATGGCGGGGAGAGTATGGGGATCCGAAGACGTTGAATTCGGTATGAGGTCCAGTTGGTGACTTGAGACGAACAGTTGCCGCTTCATGTCGAAGATACGTAATGGATTGGGAGCCGAGTAATAATGCCTGGCATTCACTTGGCGATTGAGGTTTCTGGCTATGGAAGTACAGGCCGTGGTCGGCGTAGAACTTGTCATCGAGGGTAATGTCATGATTACCTGACCATCAATCAGTGAATACGCAGCCAACAAAGCATAGGAGAAGATGAGAGGTTACCTGCGATGACAACCTTGGCCTCGAAAGGGGCTTCCTCCAACCACTTGATAGTCTTCGACAGCTGAGGCCTCACGAATCAGCCTCGCGTCACTGTCATGGTGGTCTCGCAAAATCTGGGCCTACCTCTGAGAAGCTCCCCTGATTCGTCAAGTCACCGGCGTGGATGAGAACATCGCCTTTGGGCAGCTTGAAGGTGTTATTGTGTGTGTCCGAGATGCACACGATGCGTGTGCGCCTGAGGTTAGGGGACGCCATAGCTGCTTGCGTTTAGGGTGGCTGGTGTTGGTACTCATGATGGAAGTACTCAGACGCTCAACTGTACGAAGTCCATCGCCGTAGCGATAGTGTAAGACATGACCTGATGATAGGAAGGTTTAGCAATGTTGTTGAAGCAAAAGGAAGGTTTGCGGACGGATGAAGTGTTGGTGTAGGATCGAGGTTCGTCGCGGTGCGGAGCGCTTTGAGTCACACTCACAGCAACTCCCGGGACAGGCAAGACCACTGAGGGACTGACAGTCTTCACTTGCACAACGCTGCGGCATCTTTCACCAACCAAGTTAGACCTCTAGGTAGTTCTCCTCGACGAGCTCGGAAAGAATGTTTCCATATTATCTGCAAATCCCCTTGGCTAATCACCTGCAAAATGTCGGTTGGATCTACGTCCACGGCAAGGAAGATTTCAGGAGCGAGAAGGGGAGTAGAGCAAAATCAAGTCGAAAACAATATACCGCAGTCAAAAGCTGCACTCCCAGAACGAATGTCTTGGGTGATGGCAGCTCAAAGATTGCTGCAGATAGGCTCTGCATCGTGCTCGCTGACCATCAACCCGCGGTCTCAAATTCCAATTGATGTAAGGCAGCGCATCTTAAAAAAGCGTATCTTTCATTTTACAAAGTTCTATCTCGAAGGACCCTTACAAGATGTACTTGAAGTCCAGTGCTCGATCATCACTGTACCCATTGGTCGTCGCACCCTCGGCAATCATCTTCTCTTTCTTTTGGTTTCGACGCCTGAGGACGAACCAGGTAGCAACAACGAAGAATGCAGCAACCAGCTCCAGACCGGCGGAAATCGAGTTGCCCATGATGTAACGCGGGGCCTGACTCGGAGGGTACAACTGACCAGAGACCATGCCGCTGCAGTTGCCGATGCTGGCGAAAATGGGCAAGCCAATCGCTCGCTTGTAGTCGGGAGACAGTGTCGTGGCTACCCATGTCATCATGAGGCAGGAGAAGGCGTATACACCACACACGAGGATGAACATCGCAGCGTAGCCGGCAGCCTTGTTGGCGGTGCCGACGCAGATGAGGTAAGCTGTAATGACAGGAACCGCACATCCAAGGAGGAAAACAGCACGACGGCGCAGGCGGTCGGACCAGTAGGCCTGCAAGAGGAGAGAGCAAGCCCCAAGAGCGTAAACGGGGATGGTTAGGTAGTTGGCCTGGTATGAGTCGTAGCCGAAGCCGCGAATCAGCGTCGGGAGGAACATGCCGTAGCCAAAGATGGCGACGCTCGAGGTGAAGAAGGCCAACGAAGCAACGTAGACGAATGGATCTGTCAGAGCAAGACGAACCCACTTCCACTCGAACTTGTCGACACCCTTGTAAGTAGCATCACGCTCCTTGCGCAGCCTCATCACATTCTTCTCCTCCTCGGTCAGAAACCATGCTGTCTCGGGCTTGTTGGGGAAGAACCAGATGCAGACTGCGCAGAGACCGAGCGACACGGCGCCCTCGGAAATGAAGAGCCACCGCCAGGCCTCGAGACCCAAGCGTGTTCCCATGGACTGAATGCCGTATGCCAGGAGGCCCCCGAAGGCTCCAGAGACGGCATTGGAGAAGTTGATCAGGGCGACACGCTTAGCAGTTGACTCGCGCGAGTAGATCATGGAGAAGAGGAAAGTGAATGCCGGAGGGACACCCGCCTCGAAAAAGCCAAGCAGCATCCGACAAGCCAAGGCCTGGCCGTAGTTTTGTACGAAGCCGGTCCCGAGAGTCACAAAGGACCAGCCAATGGCTGCAGTAGAGATGACAATGTTGGGGCCCAGCCTCTTCAGTGCGGAGACCCAGAAGACCTCCATGATGATATATGGCACGAAGAAGAGCGTGACCAAGTTTCCAAACTGGTTGCCGACAAGGCCGATGGACTCCTCGAAGCCGAAAATTCGTGCATTTCCAAGGTTGGAACGGTCGATGTAGTTTAGAAGAATGAGAACAAAGGCGGGTGGAAGGAGGTATTTGTCGAACTTGCGAAGAGCCGCTTTCTCCTTCGCTGGATCGATGTAGATGGAAGAAGATGTCGCGGTCTGCGAGTCGCAATCCTGCTTAGACAGGGAGTTTGTCTCGCCGAGAGTGGCCACGGCGAGGTCTGGTTGCTCTTTAGAGTCCATTCTGGCGAAAGCAATCTGAGCAATGCAGTTCGATGTTTCGATTGGCCGATAGAGTGCAGGAAGTCCAAATGGCTCAAGTGTAAGTCAGGACACTGAGAGGAAGGATGACCTGTGACCTGTGACCTGTGACTTGTTCTACTCAAACAAGAAGGCAAGGCCAGATGCATCCTTTTATGTTTGCTGCGATGAGACTCACTATGTTGGAGACAAGATCTCTTATCTATCTCGCAACGAGGTGCGACCCAAGACGCCGGACTTGTCTCGACCCACGCGCCAAAATCGAGTGCCCGCTGTCGATGTTGACGGGCTTATCAGCGCGGGGAATCCCGACAAAACGGTAAGGTTAATTACACAACGATCTGACAAGAACACCACGAGAGCCAGAGGCACTAACCCACTGTAAGAAGTACAACTAATAGCGCGGGCGTCTAACGTTTCGACCGGTCTGTGTGCGCGAAGTGTGCCCGGCTCGTGTAAGCGGCGCGCGGGGCTGCCCGCGGGCTCCTCTCAACCTCAACACGGGCATCCACCGGCCGTGAGCCAAGCGGGCAGTGGTGCCGTCCAGACGATCCATATGCCCGAAGCCGCGATCCATCTTATCGGGCTCGGATGCGCGCTTGCTTGTTTCCGATATGTCTCTCGATTTGCTTGTTCATGTATATACTGGGACCTTAGCATCCATGGTGGCTGGCAATGGTTTATCCTTATCAGGTCGTGGTCCACGCACATCTGCGCCAGCTTCGTCGTCACTTGCCTGTCCTCACGTTGGCTGAGGTGATTGATGAATACGCTGCTCAAAGCGTCCTTTGTCGTTTCAAGCAGTAATCACGCTCCTTCTGTCGTTCAACGCTCAATGGCTCGTGATCCGCCTGCGCAGGGCCACAGAGTCCTGGTCATCAACCCGAATACCAGTACCTTCCTTACCGACTCGTTCCGACCGATCCTCTCCGATCTGCTTCTCTCATCAGATGCAACACTGACTTATTGGACGTGTCCTGCCGGCGGCCCTGCCATGATCAAGTCACATGCAGACATGACCGACAGCGCAGCCCGCTGCCTCCCGCTCCTCCTCAAGCTTGCCCCCAACTTCGATGGCTTCCTTGCAGCATGCTACGCAGACCACCCCATCGTTGACCTTCTCCAGTCACGAGTTGGCAGGAAACCCGTCGTATGCATCTTCCACGCCAGTGTCTACGCGGCACTGCAGCTGAATAGCCAAGGTGGACGATTCGGCATCCTGACGACGGCACCGATATACGAGACCTTGCTCGAGGATTCGGTAAAGACGATGCTACGATCGAACAAACAAGCACTTGCCCGGTTCGCTGGTGTAGCGGCGTCAGGTATTGGCCTAGCGGATCTTCAGCGGCAACTGGACGACACGGACGGCCAGCAGGAAAAAGTGACGCGTCGCAAGATCATGAACTCCGCTAGGAGACTCTTGAGAACCCAAGGGGCACACGTTGATGCGATTTGCATGGGTGGCGTTGTGTTGGCTGGGCTGGAGACTTGGGTGCACGAGGCGTGCGAAGCAGAAGGGCGAGGGAACGTTATGGTGGTCGACCAGCTCGCAGCAGGCATGTTGACGCTGGATGCACTGCTGGGCCGAGTAGATTTACGAACAGTCGACTATCATCAGGCACTGAAGTAAGGAAGCATTTCATGCTTTGCGTCCCTGGATCGAGTGATGGTGGTGAAGGTGTCTTGGCTGGGTCCAGGCTCACTCTCGCAGGTGGTAGCGTCGCTTCTTATCAGTTGGCCGACGGTGCCTGTGACCCCCCCACAATCTCTCGTCCTCGACCTGGGGACTGCCCCAACGTACGTCCATCATTGATCGTTGCAAAGCTGTTCATTGCATCCTATATTGTTTTCTCAAGGATCTGTTTGGGTTCTGGATGATCAGGTATTGCACGTATCACCCAGCACATGGTCCAATCCTAAACATGTAACCTCGTCTGGCCGACCACCATCACCACCAGCCTCCCGCGACGACCTTCACATGGCCTCTACCATTCCAAGGCCTAAAGACCTTCGTCCATGTGACAATTGCCGCCATCGCAAGATCCGCTGTCTTTTCGCGTCGGACAATGCCGTCAATTGCGTCCTGTGCGAGTCGCGCTCGACGACTTGCACCTACGTTCAGAAGCCGCCCGTCAAGAAGCGCGCACTGTCCAAGGACCATCATGATAAGGTCACCAGTCCAACTCAGCGACACCACCCCTATCAGCCCACTAGTCAAGCACCTGCGAGGCCCAAAAAGAAAGCGAACTATGATGCCCCTGTTGTCAGAGACTATACCCGCCTTCCAGGACGCTCGCTTCTCAAGGAAACGCTTGGCCATCAGAACCGTCAGTCCAGCTCTGTACTGGGAGCGACAGCTGACTTTGATCCATGTCTCTTGACATCGCTGAGATGGGACGAAAGAGAGACCGCCAGCTCATTCAGACCTCCTCAGACTCTCAGAAGAGCAAACGGGAGGACGCATTTCTTTTTGCGGCCCGATACCCAAGACGAGATGGATGCCGAGCTGGCAGCTCTTGATTCGATTGAGCAATTCGTCTCTCCCCATGGTCCAGAGCTCGTCAAGATCTACTTTCGCATCGTTCATCCCACCTTTCCGATTCTCCACAAGAACGTGTTCCTCGAGAAGTACGGCAGAAGTTATCGCGAGTCAACACCCATCGGCCTAGGAGCTGTCTATGTGCTTGCCCTGAACTGGTGGTCTTACAGCCAAGCACTCTCTGCCCTACCAAAACCCGATGCAAAGGAGCTTGAAGCAAGAGTACTTCGCATGCTCACAGAAGCTCATAGACGACCTAAGATATCCGATCTCCAGGGTGGCCTTGTGCTTATGCAGTCGCCAAACGTCGACTCTTGGGCAATGACAGGTCACTTGGTCGCCATGGCCCAGAATCTGGGGATCAACGCCGACTGTACTGACTGGCAAGTGCCTGCTTGGGAAAAAGGCGTCCGGAAGCGAGTCGCATGGGCTCTCTTCATGCAGGACAAATGGGGAGCTCTCATTTACGGACGAGGGTCACATATCAGGTCCGAAGACTGGGATGTGCAGCCGCTTCAGTACTCCGACTTCCCAGAAACAGCCAAGGATGACGACAATGAGGAGGGCAGCGCCGAGATTGAGAAGGGCAAGCTGACCTTCCTGAACATGGTCTCCTTGACCCAGATTCTGGCGCAAATACTTGACGAGTTCTTCACCCTGAAGGCTCTACGCACCCCTCGTACTCTTCTCAGCACCTTGGAGGCAGCCAAGCCTCTGCAACTTCAGCTCAGAGGATGGCATGCCAAGATAGCACCCGAACTTTCGCTCGATAACACAGTTCCTATGAAACTTTCTTCTGTTGGATACCTACATCTTGCATATTATACGGCTGAGACAACCCTTCATCGCGCCATCATGCGCTGCCACCCTTCTGCTAGCTTTTCGTATTCTACACCAAATAGCGCCAGGAGCCCGTTCGGTGACGAACAAAACGACCACTTACAGAGGATTTCTCTACACGCTGCCGAGGCGCGCTTTGTCTCCGCCTTGGACTTTGTCCGGAGACTGAAAGCAGAGCACTTCCAAAGCTTCTGGTACTTCTCCTCGAGCGTCAGCCTTGCGATCATTGGCATATTCGCCGCTGTGCTGCACGGCGCTGCCCCAAACCGGGCAGATCGCGAGCGGTACCTAGCAAAGCTAGCGGAGTATCGCTGGGTGCTTCGGATCAGTGCGAACAGCGCGCCATTCATGCGATATGCTGTCGATGTGCTGGATGCGTGCAATCAGGCTTTAGAGGAGCAAGCCTCTGCCGAGCCAGCGACGAGCACGGATGAAGGCGCTCGAGGTCCCGGGGAGGCCTCGGTGAGTGGTGCAGAAGACGGAGATTCAGGGCAAGGGCAAGCTCTCGCCTGGGACACAGGCGATGCCGAAGATCCTGATGAGACGGAGTTCTTGAGCTCCGTCCTGGGCAATGGGACCGACTGGTTGCAAAGCCTACCTGGTAACTTTCAGTATGATGATCTGGGTACATATCAGCAAACTCCCACAACCTAGATGATATGTTCGAAAGCAACATAATTACTACGAGGCCATCGGAAACAGCCGTCGCCAGTTATTGACGGGTGAAAGCCAAGCAACTGATATTAGACTGGAGCCGTGGCCGTCTGTGCGGTTCATGCTGTCGCGGTCGCCGATGGGCTTAGTTTCCCGTCAATAGTCCCAGTGTAGTCCCGGTGAAGATTTGGCCGAAGGGGACGCTAGGGACGGCGAGGACGGCGGAAGATGGGGACTCTGGAGACACTCGAGAGTAAGGTAGTCTGGACGTCATCATTTAAGCGGAAAGAAGAGTTGGATGCCGCTTCCTGCGAGCGATGAATTGCGAAAGAGATCGATTGAAGATGCTTCTTAGCGACTACTGGAGAAGAAAGGATGAAGTCGTAGTACGAAATAGAGCACTGGCAGAGCTTCGAATTGGCGGGAGATTAGGCGGATTTGACCAGTGAGGTTGGTTTCCATCCGCCGGGGACGCTTGCAGGGGTGATGAACCTTCAGTCCACGCTACAGACTTCAACCTCTGATGCTCTGACAGGCCTGGGCTGTCGATGCCCTGTAGAAGGCTGACAGTGACCGCTCCCGGGTGTTTGCGCCGGGCGTCTGTGCTGCTCTGGGCTGTCATCGCTGCCGAGTACCTGGGTCTCCGGACCCCTGTAGTCCCGGCAAGCTGCCACTGTCACCTCCACCGGAGTCCTCTGTGGAGTGGCTGGTGCTTCACCGGTGCGACTCGACCTGTTCTCAATCTTGACTTCAAATCTCCCCAATATCCCAGTCTTCCCTCATCATTTCAACCCAGCCCAGTCTCTGCCGGCACCCTACCTGGCCCTGGTCCTGTTTCCTCGAGGCGTGTCATCACTCTTTTTGGCCCTCGTCATCATTTTTTCTCCGGTTCGCTTCGTCTTTGACTCGATTGGCCGTTATTTGCCTCTGACAGCTCGGTATCGGCGCTGTTGTTCGCTGTAGCGTCTGGGCGCTACCTTCGTCACGGTGCCTCCCGTAGCGCTACCACTCCAAGTCTCCTCTCGCCAGCGACAGACACCTCGAACAAGCTTTCGCCTGCTTGCTGTGCATCGGCTTCACCTCAATTCGATTCAATCGTCTCCTGCAGTCCGCTGCAGCGGTCTTCCTCCAGGTTTCACCCGCCATCGCTGCCCCTGACGCGCTTTGCGCCTCCCAGACGACCGTTCCCCAACTCGTCTACGGGAAAAGGGGTGGTGAGGGGGACCTCCATCCTCCACCGTCATCACTACCAAGTCCTTCGCCATGGCTGCCATATCCTCTTCCCACGGCAATGCTACGACAACATTGACCTCTCCTACAAGTAGCCATGATCCTGCTCAAGATGCCTCGTGGTCGTACCCCACGGCACCCGCTGAAGTGAGTCCTCCGGCCCACACGACTGTCACAATCCGAAACCCAGCCACTGCTATTGTCGTTTGCTTCTTCGGGGTTTGATAATCGTGAGACCTCTTGCACATGCTGACGCTAGTTGCCCTTCAGCATTCCAGTCGCAACAAGTCCGTTTCATCTCAACAATCCGATCGACTCTACCGAAGCCCAGACCTATCGCAGCACGGTTTCGAACCTCTAGGTCCCCCTGCAGACAGGTCGACACGGAAGATGCAGTCCTCGGAGAACTTCTATGGCGACCGCAATGCTTATCACGCTGAATCAACCAACGGGAGGTCCTCTCGTGCTGATCTCGAGGGCCAATCCTACCACAAAAGCACAGAAGACCAGAGGCGTGATGCTGCCCAGGCGGGCCTCGTTCCCGGTGACGACGATAAATGGATTCATAGGGACAAGTTGGCTCGGATAGAAAGCGAGGAGCTCCAGGCTGCCGGTTTCTTCGTGCCCCGTTCCCGAGCCCCCAGCAAACAACGCCGTGAACGCAGCCAGGTTTCCTATCGCCGGGGCACTGATGCCTCCGAGCAAGGAAACAGCCGCTCGAGGAAGAACTCTACGGCAGTAGAGCAGAAGCCTTCTTCCGACCCCAGCACCCCGGCTTGGGACCTTAGAACACCCGAAGAGATTGCGGAAGAGGAGGCCAATGCCTACTTCACCACCAACAACAACACACCAAAGGGAGGATCTCGCATCCCTGTGGCCAAGTCAAGCCTCGCCCCGATATCGAATGATCACCTTGAGCGAGCTCAACCGGTCGCACGAAAGCAAACCGAGAGCTCGGACGGCGAGAGCCTCTACTACTCGAAAACAAGGTCTAGAAGTGCTAGCGCCACAGGCAAGGATGCAGCCGCTGTTGCCAGTGCTGCCACAACAGGAAAGCGCTCCGCTACCGATAGTTCGTCGCCGAAGAAGAACGCCACGGGATCTCGCAAAACATCTACCGGATCGAAACCACCTACCACAGCTTCAACTCAGCCCGGGCGACCAAAGACGCGATCTGGCAGCAGCGGTACCAGACCATCGACGAGGTCAGGCGAAAAGCAACCCGAGGGTGACCCGCCGTGGATGGCCAACGCATACAAGCCTGATCCAAGGCTGCCTCCGGATCAGCAGCTGCTACCTACTGTTGCTCGACGCTTGCAGCAAGAGCAATGGGAGAAGGAGGGCAAGTTCGGTGACACCTATGACACGGAGTTCCGACCTATTAACGACAATGTTTACTTGAGACCCCCCGAAGCAGAACCTGCGTCTGCAGAGGACGAAAAGCGCTCGCAAGAGCCGTCAATCGAGTGGCCCTTGAAGCCAGAGGCAGTGGCTAAGAGTCCTACCTTGCGACAAGGATCCTACTCGACTATGCCTAAGATCTCAGACAAGCCGCCGGGCAGCCCTCTCCCAAGCCCTCGGACGCCCATGACACCACAGCCCCTCATGCAGACCGAGCCACAGTCTTCCCAGGGACAGCCTTTCCAGCGTGTAGAGCAGGAGGTGCCAGAACCAAAGAAAGGTGGCTGCGGATGCTGCGTGGTGATGTGAAGCTTCCTAGAGCCGCCGCTTCAACGATGTCCCTTAAAAGCTCATCGCGAACACACATCAGTTCTACCGAGAAGCATTGTCGCCACGGACCTCATCCTGAACCTCGATGCTCTTTTCACGACTTTACGACTTTGCTTCCATTCGCGTTCATATTGACACCCGGTTTTACTTTCCCCCAGGGCCGGCAATCGAGCATCGCCCTCATCCACACGTGTTTGGCCTGCTTCTATTCCCTTTGTTCGACTCTCACATTGAAGCAAGCGAGCTTCCTTCCTTTTCGATGTTTGTTTTTTCCTTTTACCTCCACATGCACCATCTTATCTGCAAGCCTTGCGCTCCTGTGGCATCCGGGAGTCTGGAGAGAAGTGCAACATAGGGCTTTGAGTGATGCCGTCTGGGGAGAATTGTGTAATAAGGCGTCAACATACTCTGTACCTAGCTGTCTTGGTTTCTTTCTGCCCTTTGTTGAGGCTCTGGTCTTCCCGAGCGCGTTGCGCCCAAGAGGAGATGACTAGATGTGCGCATGGAGAGAGCACATGAGGAGGCGAAGGAATGGCATATTCTAGACCGTTGGCGATGGTTGCCGGGACCAAGAGAAGGAGGAGACGTGGTGTACTGATACCCCAGCAGATGGTGCCAACTGGAGAAAATTGGGTGAAGCGTTGTATTCCCAAGGATAGCTGAGAGAAGAGAGCCTCGAATTGTCCATTGAAGTCATGTACCTATGCTGGAATGTTCGGATGTCAACGGCTGTAGGAGAACTCAATGGCTGGAAAGTGTCGGCCTCGCGTGGGACTAATAATAGCAGCCTCACCCCGAACGCTGTCGGCACAGCAAGCACCTGTCGATCACGACGCGGTCTCATTTTCAGATCTCCGATGCTACATCAAACCAGACTAGCTTTTTCGCTACTAAAGGTACACGGGCCGGAAGTTCGAGACCGCCGCCTGGGGTTGATCCAGTGTTCGTGATGTCATAGCGACATTCGCCCGGAGCTCAATGTCCAGCCACTCCCTCCCCACGGAACTGGATCTGGTAGACGCAAGAAGCCGGGAATCGGTGAAAGCTAGTATGGCAGAAGTTGACGTTATGGATTCAATTTATTCGTGGATGGGTCGAGGTTGATGGCAGAACCGCGTCATTGCCGGTGCCGCCGGATCCGGAAGCTTACACCCTAGGAGGACGGTCGGCACGCGGCACGCGAGATGAAGGAGCAGCTTCGGCAGGTATAAGACGAGAAGGATCCGAATTGGAGCTCCGCGTTTGAACCTCGGTCGAAGGTGTCACAGACAATTCATTCGATTGCATACTGAGAGTCAATTGAGTTGACATCGCAAGCTGTCAAGATGGTTTACCAACACGGAGATCACCATGACATCCCCAAAAAGCACCAGGTTCACAAGTTAGTCATACAATGACAGTACTCGATCGCCATAGAAGCTCATTCATCTTCATAGACCAGGCGCATGGCTGCCCGCCGATCACCGCGTTCACCATCGCTACCTCCAACGTGCCGCCGCCCACGCTGATGCGCACCCTTCAAAGGAACTAACCCCGGCGCTTCAAGAGTTCCGGCAGCTGATTGAAGGCAACGCGCGCGTGTACATGTACTTCAACCAGATGTTCGACGAGATCCCACGCAAGCACCCGTACTGGAAGGACCCGACGGGAACGAAGCAGATCCGTGACTGGCAGCACATGCTGGAAGTGCTCAATGTGATTGTGACAAGGGCGCCGGAGTGGACGGATGCCGCAGAGAGTGTGGGCGTGGTGGGCGTGCCGATGTGTGCGATTCTGGACTATCCCATGGGTACGCCGAGGTGAGTGAATCCCCCGTCACTGGAGTTCGACGAGGGGATTAGAATCGGCTGACAGTGGTGAGGTGACAGTGGGCATGCTGCGTTCCTGGACCCAGATGTGAACAAGGCGATCAAGAAGGTCCTCAATGAATGGGGCAAGTACCTCCTGGTAAGTGATCAACCACCGCGAAGCTTAAAAGGAGGCGGTTATTGACATGTTCACCAGACCCCTGAATCGGCCAGTGTCCTCAGCGACAACGAGCTGGGCTGGTTCGGCAAGACGGCCACCCACGATGTGATGCAAGTCGCCAACGCCCCTTACGGCTCATCCCACAAATTCGAGGACATGTTTGTCTGCGATCCCACAGCCAGGCACCACGGCTACAAGTCCTGGGACGGTAAGACCTTATAGCTCAACACAACCAGATTCAAACCACTAACACCCGCGTCAGACTTCTTCACCAGACAGGTTCGCGACGAAGCCCGTCCCGTCGCCTCCCCGGACGACGACTCGGTCATAGCCAACGCCTGCGAGTCTAAAGTCTACAACATCGAGCACCACGTCAAGCTGCGCGACAAGTTCTTCCACAAGGGCCAGCCCTACTCCATCCTCGACATGCTCAACCACGACCCCCTCGCACGCGAGTTCTCCGGTGGCACGATCTACCAGGCCTTCCTCTCCGCGCTGTCGTACCACCGCTGGCACAGCCCCGTCTCTGGAACCGTCAAGCGCGCTTTCGTCGTGGACGGCACGTATTTCAGCGAGCCCCTCTTTGAGGGCTTGAGTGACGCGGGTGAGCTGAGCATTGATACAAGGGGCATTGGTGTCGCACAGGGGTACTTGAGTGCGTTGGCGACGAGGGCGGTGATCTTGATCGAGGCGGACAACCCGAAGATTGGGCTGATGGGGTTCGTGGGGATTGGCATGGATGAGGTGAGCACCTGTGAGATCACGGTGAAGGAGGGACAAAGGATCAAGAAGGGTGAGCAGACGGGCATGTTCCACTTCGGCGGATCGAGTCACTGTCTGCTGTTCAGGAAGGGTGTGCAGGTCGAGGGATTCCCGGAGGTGGGTAGACAGGAGAATGTGCCTGTACGTGGAAAGTTGGCTGTTGTCAGGGGGTAGTGATACGATGGAGGAGATAACTTCTGAGGAATGTGGTGTACAGTTCGGTGAACAGTATACACGATTTGGTGATTTTTTAATCACCATACTGTCTTCATTACGCCAGTCTGTGCATCATAGAATTATATTGCATCATTAGCATCTCGAATAAACCTTCCTACAGCCCGACGCGCCGTCCGTCTCATGGCTGGGTTTCCACCTTTCTCAAGCTCAAAGTCAAACGCTTTCACAGTTTTAGTCAGTTCGTGGCCTTGGCCTTGTCGGCTTCCGCCTTCATGCCCTTCTGGACCCACGCCTTGGATCCGGCAGCCTGCGCCTCAAGCTCCTCCTCAGTCTGCTCTCTGTGCTTGAGAGCCTTGTGCGGCGTGGGCACGTTGCGACCGGCCTCGAAACCAGGGCGCTCGAGAAGCTTGAAGAACCACTTGTCGAGGGCAGGGAACTCCTCGGGGTTGACGCCAGCCCACTCTGTGAATAGGTGTTAGTTACAGTAACCTTGACGATGCTTTCACCCAAATCTTATGGCTAGATTCTAGGTAGAAATGGGGGTGACGTACTGGAAGATGCAACCCAGCCCCAGGAGGCAATATCGGCAATGGTGAGGCGGTCACCGACGATGAAGCCCGAGGTGCTCTTAGCAAGGTGCGTGTCCAGCACGCGGTGAAGGCGGCGGGTCTCGTTGACGTATCGGTTGATGCCGTACTCGATCTTCTCGGGGGCGTAGCCTGTGCAGCAAGTGTCGTGTCAGCAATTGAAGTTGACCTTTGTTTGGCCTCTTCAGAGGAAGTGACATACGCTTGAAGTGGTTTGCCTGACCCTGCATAGGTCCCAGACCACCCATCTGCCACATGAGCTGTAGATGAATATGTTAGCAGCCTGAAATCGCCGTGGCAATGCATTTGTCCCTTACCCAGCTGGTCACCTCCCAGTGCTCACGAGACCCGGCCGGGTACGAGATCTTGTGGTCCTTGTCATAGCGGTCGACAAGGTACTGGAGGATGGCGCCGCTCTCGAAGACGCGGATGGTCTCGCCGTCGGTGAACTTGTCAGTGAGGGCGGGGATGCGGCCGTTTGGGTTGATTTCGAGGAACCAGGGCTCTTTCTGCTCGTCGTCGGTCATGCGGATGGGGTAGACCTGGGATGGGTGGTCTTGTCAGTGGGTGGTGATATGGCGTGATCGATGAGGATCAAGTGGTGCGCATGTACCTTGTAATCGAGGCCGAGCTCCTCGAGGGCAATGGAGGCCTTGATTCCATTGGGGGTATTGACGGTGTAGAGAGTGATGTCAGTGGGAGTCGGCATGGTTGCGGTGGGTGTGGTTATGTGTCTAGTCGTCTTGCTGCTTTGGCGATTGTGGTGTGAGAAGGTGTTGAAGGCGAGTCTGTTTGGGTTGGGGAAGAATTTGCCGGTAGTCACGGGGATTATGCGAAAGGAAGCGAGAGCGGATAACATTGAGCCGAGGGAGAGGATGGGAGGTCCCTGATCATTATATCCACGTCTAGAGGTAGGGTCTGGAGAACTACTCCTTAGTAACTAACTGTCTTAGTCAATGGCTGCCGTCTGTTCGTCCGACTTATAAATCCATCCCCCGAACTCTGTCGCAAACGTCACGGCCGATCCAGCGACAGCCGGGACCATCTGTGGTTGTCACTGGCCCGCAATCAATACCTCACTTGGAAAGGTAGTGCCGGACCAGATGGAGCTGATGGCACACAGAGGTGGAGGGGGGAGGAGGAGGACCGACTAGTGCGATGGCGTATTGGTGACCCTGCGCTGTCTGGGTTCCATTTCCATGACGATAACGTTCGCGTGGGGAGCCGAGGTCACGTATTGGTTGGTAATCAACAATGTCCCGCGACATTATACGGGAAACACGGCTGTGCAGCTTCTCGCGATGTGGTGTGCATATATTTGCAACCTTCGAGCTCAAACGGCCTAATTGTATGTCAGCATCCAAATGGTAGGTTGTCAGACGCTTTTTTAGGAAAGTAAGCAGGCATCTGGGACCGTTAGCTTACCATGCCTAGGTCCCCGTGCTCTTGGGTAAGATCTGTGTTAGTCCTAGGGTCTAGAGAGTCGTCAGTCAGTCTGCATGGGGATGCTTATGTGTACCCGAAGTTGACTGGACATGAGATGCATATGCGTCTACGGACTTTTATTAGGTGAACATAACGAGTTCCTCAATGAACTAGCATCATCATCATGACAGAAACGAACAATTCCTCCCTCCCGGTCGCGGTGGGGCCCAATGACGAAACCAGCTCCAGCCACAGATGACTAAACCGCGCTACAGCTCTTCCAACCAGTTGTGGCGCAGCCTTCCATTACAGCAAATCTCCAGCCACAACCCGAGAAGCTCCTGTCGCGACTCCGGCGCAGCTCCTCAATGCCGCGCCACCTCCATCCTTTGTCCTCCCTTCCATCCCCAGCAGCCTCTCCTCACTCTCAATCCTCCACAGCCATTGTTCACTCGCTCAGTGTAACCACCTCACGTCTCTCCTCCGAGTCTTTCACGATCAGCTCCTACGCTTTACTCGGCGCGATCCTCCGACACAAGTCATGGCTGACTATGCTTCTCTCAAGGTCGCAGACCTGAAGAAGCTCCTCGCCGAGAAGGGTCTATCAGACAAAGGACTCAAGCCTGAGCTTGTCGCACGTCTCAAGGATCACGATGCTGCCGCCAATGGCGATGCAAAGCCAGGTAAGCTTATGCGCAACCGCAGCGCATCCCCTTTCACTCAATGCCAATTACTGACTACTCTACAGCAGAGACAAAGGAGGACGAAATTACTTACAGCGACGATGAGGCTGCTGCGCCCTCAGCTCCCGCGCCTGCTCCAGCTGCTGCCCCCACCGAGGAGAAGCCCGCCGCCGAGTCCACCGTCGCGTCAGACGCCGCCCCCGCCCCTGCCGCCCCTGCTGCTGCTCCTGCCGAGGAGGAAAAGCCTGCCGTCTCCTACGCCATGGGTCTCGCCTCAACCGCCGCAGACGACGAAGCCAGGCGCCGCGCCGAGCGCGCCAAACGCTTCGGCGTCGAGGAGTCCGAGGAGTCCAAGAAGCTGTCGGAGCGCGCCAAGCGCTTTGGCATCGATGAGAAGGAGATTGTCGGCGGTCTTGATTCGGCGCTGCCCGAGCGGAGCTTGAAGCGCGGCAGGGGACGCGCTGAGGGTGGTGGCAGCGCAGGCGCCAGGCCCGAGAAGAGGCAGAGCATGGACAGGAGGGGAGGCAGGAACCGAAATGAGAGGCGCGGTGGTGCTGGTGGTGGTGCGCCGCAGCAACAGAAGGCTCGCAGTGTCATCGACGATCCGGCTGAGAAGGCGAAGGCTGAGGCGAGGAAGGCGAGGTTCGCGAATGCCTGAGCGGGCATTACAGTCAGGCGGCCGAGAGGCTTCTTGATGCTAAAGTGCTGAGGTGGGCCGTTAACCTGACTTTCCGGATTTCACCGTACAAGAATCACCAGCATTCCGTATGTACGAGCCATGCTGTGAGAGACCCCGCTTGCTGTAACATAATACAGGCAGACATCTGCCTCCGAAAGAGACTGGGATGGCGTTTGGGGATACGAAAAAGGAACGAAATCAAATATACACGAAATGCCAACTCCCTACGAGCTACCCTGGAATGCATTCATGGCTATCTCCTCTGTCTCGAGACTGACAGCCTGCGGCTACGCCTGCTGTAGCACACCTAGGAGCCGGAACCTAGTCTAGATCTCGAGACAAGTCTCAAGGTCGGCTGTCTGTTGTCTCTTGGAAGGATGCGCGAAACGCTTCCTGCAGGTTGACGTTTCGTGCGTGCCCTCGCCTCGCAAGATCATTCGGTGCGAAGTGTTCACGTTCATCAACGAATTCCTATGCCCCCGTGACACATCTCCTCCAGGCATAATCCCTCCAATTCTCATTGCCAAGTTTGTTCCACAGCGGCCACTAGAGGGTATCGCCCTTCCCGCTCTGGCCGTCCCTGTCCTTCGCAGGGACCAACGGGTGAAGCCGTCGTGGGCCTACTTCGGTCAAAGTTAAACAAGGAGAGGGAGGAGGGGCGGTCCACTGTGATACACTCTGATGGAGTGTGGACTGAATCCCACTTTCACACGGCGATGGTGTGGAGGGGAGGGGGAGGGCGGGGAATGTATTTCACGCGCGTACGGAGACGCTGGCTGTTGGTTGATCAACCATGACATTGGAAGAATAGGGGCTATGGAGGAGGATCCCACTCGGGACGGTCCATGAAGCAATGACATGCGATCTTGCGCCTGAGTAGGTCCGCGCTGTCCAAGTACGACAAGCCAGTTGGACATGAGCTGGACACATGTGCGATTTCCCACGCTGGAGGTGTGACTATCCGCAGCAGAGGCACATCACCTGACAGATGGTACAGCGTACAGCGACAACATAAGAGGATAGGATCGGCAGGATGCGAAACGAGAGGCGGTTTCGCTTCCTCCAGTAACAAGTACAATGATGTTGCCGGCCACGGTGTTGGCTGTCTGTTGTCCACTCAGATCAAGCGTTGCAGAACAGAAGAAGATATCAGCTGCTCATACATCAGCCCAGGTCCAGCTATCGTCTAAAGAGCCACTGACGGCATGGATGTCAGAACGTCAAGAAAGAGATGTCGATGTCGTTGTTAGTTCTGCGTCTAAAGCAGCACACCCAGGGCGCGAGAGGGGGTTCAGCTGACCCAGATCCAGCCTGGCGGATTCCCAGAAGAGGACGACCGAAGACTTCTTTGGGCGCTTGAAGCGCAACACTAATACTGACAAACGGATCGCGGCTGCTACGAGGCGCGTGAAGTTGCGAGAGTGCACATGCGCGCTCAAATGACATTGGCGGCCCTACAAGGAGATGGCTGGCGCCACTTGTGCGACTGACCATTGCGCGGTGTGTGCACGACAGTACTAGATCGGGACCTGTGCACGTGGGAAGCTCCTTTGCTCCTAACAGACGGATTGCCGTTTTGGAGGAAGCAAAGAGAGACTTCCTTCATCACGTTCCAGCACAGAGGTTGGGGCTTTTGGCCAGGATCCGTCCCAAGCCTTTGGAGGAATTGCCGCTCTGTCCAATGATGTTATAGAGAACCAATCTTGGCGAAAGCCACCCCTGCTCACCTGCCCGCGACGCTTCGTCATTGGCTATTGTCGTTTGGGTTCCGTCAAGGGAGAGAGCGAGGTGGAAATGTTTGGATGCTCTGATGGCTGTGAGACTCTCGCCCCTTCTGGCACATTTCAAAAGCGGACAAGTTGTGTGTTGAGTGTCCATTGCCCACGATCTCTTCATCTGGCGATGCAGCATCTGAGCTGAGTGAGCGATGCGTTGTCAAATGAGGCGAATGTTTCCAAGGCTTGGGAATCGAAGAGGTACTTCACTCGGTAGTCAGAGTGACTTGCAGGGGTCAATGGAATAGGGTGCACCTGTCTACGTAGACTATGTCTTGCCTATGAGACATGACGCTGATCTGCCATGCGTGCGACTGCTGCAAGGGGTCGCCAGCCAGAAGCCGCCAAATTCTGCAGGAATCCCTGAAGTTGAGGCCTGTCTTTTCGACATTCGGAGGAGTCCAGCCACACGTTCCGTGCCACGTCAGTCTCTGACCGTGGCTCACCAGCCTCAAGTCGTCGCTTCGTCCATGTCGAGCGTGGCGGAGTGCATGCGGATGCAGGTGGCACTAACACTAAAGACTAGGCATTAATGCTTTGGATTGTTAGTGCCACCTAGTGACTTTTAGCCGGCGGCCTCCATAGAAGCGATCTCTCGCGGGCGTCGTCGCCACGGTCCCTCACCTTGCTCCAGAAATTCCACGGCAGAGACCCTGGAGCATTGAATGCAAGAAGTTATTTTTGTACACTGTACGCAATCCTTTTTGGAGATCATCCATGTGCAGTTACGCTCGCCACTTGGCTGCAGCAGATTTCAGCTTGTCAAGGGCCGGGATATTCGGTCGCGTCTTCGATGGCCACTTGGCCAGGCTTTCCGTTGGTTGAACTAAAGATGCATTTCGACATGCTACTCCGTGTACGAGACATGGATCTTGATGCTGCCGACAAGGACACTCTTACCATCTTGTGTACGGGTTACGACACCTAGACTGCAAAACGTTGAGCCCTGCTTGCTTCTGCATTCTGACAGGATCCGAACCGGGGTGGACTAAGGCAGGGGAAGGATGCCGTGACCTGACTGGTCTTTAGTCAGGACCGAGCCATTGCTTCATTGGACAATAATATCAGAGGTTTGCCACCAATAACGCGAGCCATAATGTTCGTGGCGCTTATGGTGTTTAGCGACCACAGACCCCGGGACGAATCAGGTTGGGTAAGTCGACATTGATGTTGGTAGTCTGTGGAGAGCAAAACCTAGTCTGTCACCGTGTGTGCATCAACCTCGTGGAGATCCTGGTGTAGGAATAGGCTAGAGGACGGGTTTCGGGACGCTGAGACCTTTTGTCTTAGATTTGGCCTGTCGGAGTCTGCAGAGCAAGACATTGAGCGAGACATGCATGCGGCGGCTGCGTGTCCCAGACAAGCAGCGGCTCGCTGAGCTTGTCATGTGCAGACCGGGAGGAAGTGCGGAGAAGGACGAATTCAAGGTTGTTGCAGGATAGCAGTCACGTTATCGGTGTCGTCACTGTGTCGGTGAAGATGAAGGCAGGTTGGCATCTCGAATCTTCTTTCCTCCAGCCGCCGTACCTGCCAAATACTAGTAGTGAAGCGGTGTCGCGACTGAGGGCATGTGACCTGCCAGCGCTCGCTAAGAGGTGAAGGCACGTGCTCAATCATCTTGTGTACAAGGCACGGTACCTCGACAGGGTGCTCCACGACAGATGATGGAATCCCTGGAATTGATTGCAATAACAGCACCCCTCAAGTTGATAACCTCATACTATATCTGACGTCTCACTTGTCATATTGTGTGGATTCAACGACGAGCAGGTTTCTGTATGGGTCACTGCCGTGTTGATGACAGTGCCGACGGCCACCTCCGGCAGCTGCAGTTCAGGGCGTCCATCGCCTGTTGGTAGTGGCCTTGCCATTCTGTACGTGCCGCCTCAATGTCGAGCCGCGTCTGCCTGAGCCCCTCGCCTCGTCATCCTGCGTTTTCTTCCTCGCTGGCAATCATTGCTCCTGTCTGCGCCTCAAGGCATCATCTCGTCCGAGATACCATCAGATCGAAGCAAACACACCACCATTCAAGCAACTCCATCATACTAAGTCGCGGTCTAGTAAGAGCTAGCACCCCTACACCCCGTCCAACCGCCCACCCGCGCTGACCCTCAGACGGCCCGTCCAACGCCAATGCTCAAATCGAGCCAACACCCTTCTGCCCTCCATCTCTCTTAGCCGTCCGTATCTGTCAAGATTTCAATTCGCGATCCTGCTTATCCACCTCTGATGAGTCAAGGAACTAGCACTCATACCATACAAGGACCCGCATTGTACCGCAGCGTTGCATCCGCCGGGTCCCATCCATCGTTGACCAAGCCCTCCCTATCCCAACCGACAAGGATGGCACCTCGACACCCTCGACGCCGTCGATTGATTTGCCCGACGAGGCATCCTACCCAGACCGCCACATCCAATCACTGCCGCCTGATGCGCCTGCCAGGGTCGTCTCCTCCCGATGGCGGCGCAGTGTGTACAGTAGACTGCATCACAAGCGGCCCTGCGCGCACTGCACAGAGCACCCTTACACGCACGCACCCACGGCTTTTCCCATCTCTTTGCGCTCTGTTCTGCCGTACCCGGTGCCGCGCTTGTCTCTTCTTGCCTTCACGATGGAGTCGACCCATAACAGTCTATCCCCGGACCCGTACAGAGGCGCTTCCGATCTGCCCTGTGCGACCCAATCCTGACTAGAGATTGCCGCCTGTGCACTGTCGACCCCTAACGTGCAGCCCGCATCTTCGCCAACGAGAAGCCCAAGAAGTCGTGTGGCGTGGTATCAGTAGACATGCGAATATAGCGGCACTTTACAGGCCAGGCCAAGGTTACCCAAGTACCTCCGCCATCTCTTCGATGTACCTCGCAACTCTTTCGTCCTGGTCCCCGGTCGAGGCTCGGGGCGCACGCCGTTGATCAACTATACAATATGGTCCTCGACTGCTCTAGGGAGCATACCTATCTGTCCTCCGTTTCGCTTTGATCTTCCGATCTTCTCGCAAACAACGACGGTATCCTCCCTCATCCTGACCTCGAACTACATCCGGTGTCACCGCCCCCCAGATCAACACATTACGACAGCCTCAAACAGTCCTCCACGCCACTGTCCATCTCGAATACAGCGAGCCCATCACAAAGCTCATTTCACAAGCACGTTCTCCCATCACTTAGACGTGTGCCTTTTGCGCGCAATTGCACCCTCCATCTCCTGCGGCGCACAACCAAGACTCGAGCCCCCCACCACACCTGCGCGTCCATCACCTCGGGGACACCAACTTCACACGCGCCTACGGGTATTCACGCAACCTCCCAACAGGAATATCCTCGTCTTTTTGCCCTTTCAACTCCAGACTTGGCCCCATCTTCTTTGCCTTCGCTCGAATTGTGTTCGAAAAGACTGCCGTGCGGTTCTCTTTTCTTGCAGCGTACCTGTAATCTAGAAGACAGATCAGTGCAAACGACGGGCACCGCTGTCCACCACGATATCCCAAACTTGAGCCGATCCAATACCGCGCTACACAAAGACTCGACCGTGAGCCAGGACGGGCAAATACCAGGGACTCTCATACACGCTTCCGCCATCCCGACCCCGACATCTACACATTTTCTTACTGCTTGCCGTTCAAAACTCATTCGCCTTGCGGGGAGAAAACGTCTGGGCCACATATCGGGGAGAATGTTCTCAAAAGAGCTGTGAGTTGGAGGAATGTTATGAAAGTATCCTGCACATATTTTGGACCACCATGGATCCGCCAAGGATGAGATTCGGCCTGCCAGCAAGGCCGAACGACGGCCCTCTACCCAGAAGGCGAGGAGGAGAGCCTTTCCCCACGAATCCGAGTCAAATCGCCAGGCCGGTCAACAGATCTTTCAAAAGTGATCCTGGAAACTCGAGAAGTCTGGCTATCGCGTCAAGCCTACCCAGATCTTCAGTCCGATCACCACCATCCGCAGCCCGACCAAGCCCCCAATACTATCGCACGGATCCGCGTCCGTCGTTGGAGCACCAGTCTAAGTCGTGGGACCCATCCAGTGCTACTGGGAATGCCCGTAACAACACACACCTTCCGCAGGGCTCTGGTTCATCCTCGTCGGAACGCTCTTATGACAGCCGTCTGAAGCCGCCGCGAAATGTTTTAAGGAGGAAGAGTTCCAGTAGTCCTCGTGAGGATGTTGCGTCTAAGGCGGACTCAACCCGGACGAGCTCATCGTCTTCCTCACACCAAAGGCCTGGGGCTCATATGGATTCTCCCCTTGGTATGTCCTCTGACCGCCGTCAGCTGGATAGCCCTGCTGAAATCCGCGTGGCGGACACCGTGGAGATGCGGAAGCCCACCATTCCCATGATCTATCCTGAGCTTGACCGATATCGAGACCACAGACCACCGGGGGCCCCAAATCCCATTAGAGAGGTAGATATCGAGGTGCCTTTCCGGCTTGCCACTCACGACCTCCCCCCACCAACGCCGGGGAGCCTCCTGTTTTCCGGAAGCAGTAGCCAGGTCAGCGCCGTCAGCGCCAGCCCTTCAACGAAATTCTCCGAGTCGCCTGGCCCGGGACCTTACAGTCGAGATACGACACCCACCTCCATGTCGTCCCAGTCACCGGGCCTTTTCATCCCGACTACCAGGCTCAACAAGACACAATTGCGGTATCACAGCCCGGCCCTGACCAGACCTCCGGTCACGCGGCGCCGTGCCGGCAGTTTCAATGAACACGAGGCATCGGCTTCGGAACCTCAGGGACTGCCTGCTGTTAGAGAGTCCCTGACCTCCTCCTCGTCGAACTCGACGGTTCGCGACGCCGAAAAGTCTGCTGTCATGGATCGCAAAAGCAGACGGAAGCTTCCTCCCCCTCCTCCGAGCCCGCCGCCACGGAAATCATCTCAGAAGTTTAGTAGGCCGTCTGATGGATCAAGCCCGAGGAAACAGAGCCGGCCGTCGACTGCGCCCGAATCTCCACCGAAAGGCATGCCAGACCCTAAGCCAGCTGGTTCTCCGGCACCACCCCGTCGTCCAAGTCGAGATGGAACTCCCGATATGCAATCACAGCTTTTCGACCCAGTTCCAGTCGTCCATAGTAACCTGTCTACCTCCTCCCTGTCGATCGAGAAGCGAAGCAACGATCCCATTGGCCCTGCTTCGATGTCTGGACATCCCGTCACGTCACCACCCACACGTCGCCAGGCACTGACAGCTCGCGCGTCCATGCTTCGTGAACCAAGTCACATCGCAGGGTCGGCGGCAGATTCGAAGAGGATAGCGGCGACTCCATCTGAGCCATCAAGAGCGATCCGAACGCCCAGTCCCAATGTTGGTTCCTCCTCCAAAAGCAGATTTCCCTTCTTTGGCCGCAAGAAGTCGTCTGTGGAGCCAAAGGAGAGAGAAAAGAAAGACACAAAGAAACCTGTTCGCAAGGGGCCCGCTGCTGGCACAGGGCACGAGGGTTACGGCAGACTTGGTCACGTCCGTCGACGAAGCGGAGCCCGAGGCGCTTCTGACTCGTTCTCATCCCAAGAGTCTCTCACCGAAGATCCCTTCCTGGCCGATAGGATCAGTCCAGTGGTCATTGCCGGTGGCGAAGTTATCGAGAACCGCAATGCAAGTTCCGAGCTGACGAGAACTGACAGTAGTCAGAGCTTGGCCCCAGGTCGTACGAGTACCGAGTCCAGAGGCACGAATACGTCAAACTCATCTCACATGGCGAGAACAACCATGTGGCCGTCACCGGGATACCTCCGTCCAAACACTTCTTCAAGATCTCGTCGACCTTCCGACAGCAGTGACTCCGAGGGGATGACGATGAACACCACACTGGCTTTCAGACGGTCGGTGCAGCGCTTGAGATCGTCACCAGACAGCCCGCTTCGGCTTCCACAACCAATCAATACGTCTGGGTCTGCAACTTCCCCCATGACGAGCCTCGACACCAGTGTCATGTCAGAGGACTCACACATCGAGTTTCAGCAACAGGCCGCTCGTGGCCGCGAGAATCCACACCCGGCGCCCAAGAAGCTGACCAAGAGAGCTCGCTCACCTCGAAAGTGGAATCTTTTCAGTCGGTCTCAAAGTCGTCCGAAGAAGGAGGAACAAGATGCTCGGGTTGCCGCAACGGTGACACCGGTCGATAAAAAGCCAATGGCGTTCTACACAATGATGGAGTCATCTGAACAGGAGCAGGAAAGCGATGTGGCGGACATCCAGCAAATCTTGCGCAATGCTGATGTGTACATGTCGACGCCAAGTCTGCCCGGTAGCTCAGTCTCAGAGACGAGCCTGGATAGAGTACAACCTCCCGTGCCACAACCACCGCGCCTTGCTTCATCGCCATTGATCAGCTCGACCTCTGTTGATATCTCTCGAGAAGATGTTCGGATTGATCTCAGAGAAGCGCAGTTCAATGGACCAGAGCATTCAATTGTCAGGAAGCCAAGTCGTTTACAGCAGGTGGGCCGCATTCCGAAGGTCGTTAGCAATCGCCACGAGCCCCCGTCTCCCAAGAGCTTCTCGCGACCTTTCAGGGCTAGTATGCAACTGCCAGCAGCAGTTAATCTGCCCTGGGCTGGTGAGAAGGACTTGAGCTCGACCGTGACAAAGCCTTCGCCGGCCATGTCAGCACCTGGACCATCTGGTTCTGTTACTTCCCCGGACATGAGTCAGGGCACAAGGGAGTTCCTTGCATTCTCGCCGCGCAAGAACTCAGATGGCACCTTAGGAACTAGTTCCAGCTCTTCTGTTTCGTATACGTACGCCGGAGCAACAGCGGTTGTGCCGCAAGCCTCTGACCCTCCGGCTGAAGACGAGGTGTGGGATGAGTACGATGATCTCCTTGGGGAGGATCGGCCACCACCTTCTGCTACGTCATCCAGAGGCATGCCCTTTGCGCTCGAGACATATGAATCGAAGCTGTCGCGGAAGGCCTCACGGGAAAAGCCCATGGAATCGCCTACCATCGCGATAGACAGCCGCAAGGCATCTACACTTTCTAAGGCGCCAACGAACTCAAGCGTCTATAGCGCAGATATGACAGAGAGAATCCGCGCGGCTTTCCAGCCTCATGCAAGCCCGACAGTACCTTTCCATGAGGGCCTGGAGCCCGTCACTGAAGACAGGAGACGCCATAGTATTGACTCGGGCACGACAGTGGATGAACTTGAGCGAAAGGCATCCGCTCGAACCTTGCAGCTTCGCGATTCCACTGTCAGCTCGAGCTCATCGAACGACGGCTCCCCATTGGCACAGGTCAATTTGCGCGTCGGGTCGATGACGGTCAGCAAGTGGTTGAGCTTCGGCCATGTTCTCTTCAGTGATGTCCGACATGAGCTTGTGCCAGTGGAAGGCTCATTGAAGAGACATTCGATCTTGGTGGTCGATGGCCTCGGGAATGACGACTGGTCCTTCTATGCCGCCGAGACGTATCCGGCTGCCACCTTTTTCAATCTTTCACCCCGTGCGCCACTACCCACGGAACTGCAGAGCTCACCCACTGGCTTTCCGCTCAGTCCTCCGAACCATCATCAGATCCAGTACATGTCACATCTTGAGAAGTTTCCATTCGCACCGCAGAGCTTCACCTCACTGGTTTATCGATTTCCAGTAGCTGCATCTGAGGCGACTTACCGCAACATCTTGACAGAAGCTCGTCGTGTGCTGAAGCCTGACGGGTATCTAGAGCTGTCAATCCTTGATGTTGACCTCAACAACATGGGAAACATAGGAAGGCGTGCGGTACGCGGACTGAAGGAGCGGATTCATGAGAACGCTCCTGACACAAGCGTAGCCTCGACTGCAGACCTCATTGTGAGGCTTCTCGGCAAGCTTGGCTTTTCCAGTATCAAAGCCGCCCGCGTCGGCGTGCCAGTCGCCAGCACTGTCTCTAGACCAAGCAGCACCAAAGAAGGAAGTACATCCTCTGGGGCGAAGACAAAGAAAGACAAGCCTAGTCTTGCGGAGTTGATGAGCGACGACAGCCCCGTCGCTGACGAGAGCATCACCAAGATGGTGTCTCGAGTCGGCCGTTGGTGGTATACGCGATGCTATGAAAACGCTGCCGGGCCTGGCGCAGCAGCGGGAAAGAGCATTTGGAACGACAAGCTTCTCCTGTCGGAGTGTGAGGAGTTAGGAACGAGTCTGAAGCTGATGGTCTGCTGTGCTCGCGCACCAGATCGTATCACCAGCATCTGAAGGAGCAGGTTTCCTTTTCCTGTCGACGTACATTGTCTTTTCCTCTTCCATCAAGGTTATCAGTCACATTCGAGCGAGAAATGTCTCACGACGTCGGCGCAAGCCTCCATACACGTCGTGTACTACACTAAAGTCTTACAAATCACGGAAGGCGAGAGCAGCACGGCTTTGACTACAATCACCCTTTGCTATCGACAGTCGAGCATGCTACAGATCTTGGACTCACGTCCAGCACTTTACAGGAGTTTGTGCTCGGCGTTACTTGCGTCTACTTCCATTTTTTTCAGCTCTCATTAGTAGAAAATGCTTCTTTCTTTCTTCGTCTTTCTTTTTTTTTTTTTTTTTTTTTTATCTTTTTTTGCCCCCTCTTACCGAGCTAAGCGAAGCGAACGAGTTATCATTCGGAGGAGAACATACCTTAATGTGCGATGAGGACAACGCCGGCCGTTGCACTCTGCCACTCTTTGTCTCTCAATTTTACTTTGGGCGGATTCTGCTTTTTTCACTTCTCTCTTCACTACCCTTTGGCACGGAAGATACACGACTTCCGTTGCTCGAACCCTTTTTTTATGGCATGCAGAGAGACGAACGAGCGCGCAAGTGCAAGGGAGGCTATGGAAATGGATGCATGAGGGATGAGTGATGATATGGGACAATATGCGATGGATTATGCTTGCAAGCTGGATAATGAAACCTGTTCATGACTAGGCCATCTCCGTTGTGGCAGTCATGTAGTCCTGCAGCTCAAAACATGAAGATACCCTCTTTTGATGTCTTTACTCAGTCAGTTCTATTATGCTCCGTTTCCCCCCGAAATTGCCCTTCACAATGATGCTTCGAATATCGATGCAAGGTTTCACAGCCTTAAGAGACCGTTTTGGCTGTGGCCAATTTCACCTTTCGCTCGCGTCTCCCGCCAACGTCTGCCCAGTGGTACAAAGCTAGGCAAGTCTACTATGATACAATTCTTGGTTTCGGCTGACCCAAAAGTAAGGCCAAGTCAATATAGCGCTCTGAGTGAGTGCCTTTCTATAACTACATTTGATGAATCGCACCCATCAGGGACAATTGGGCTCTCTCGGGGAAGTTCAGGGTTCTTGCGTCCTCACGCCCTCACTTTTCTTCCGTGAGCTCGTCACTTTCCTCCTCACCAAGCTCACTGACCGCCTCCTCCTGCTGTGAAAGACCGGCCTCATCACCAAGCTTTCTGAACACCGCCACAAATCCACCTCCTGCGACCCGATCTCCGACCTTTGGCCTCATCACTCGTACCATCTTCCCGTCCTCCCCTTCATCCCCTCTGGGCTTGACGATCTTCACCTCCCACAGCCTTCCGCCCGACGCATCGGGCATCGTATCGCTCACCCCCGTCGTCGGCAGCTCCAGCACTTTCTCCAACCTCAGTCCTCTTCCCATGCACCACTCCTGAAACTCGGCGATTTGCGATATCGACGGCGCGAACAATACGAGTAGGCCTGAGGGGAGGAGGGAGGAGATGACCGGTAGCGCGTGGCTGTGTGCGGAGGGCAGGTCGAGGATGGCGCGGGAGAGGAAAGGGGTGGGAGGGGAGGATGATCGCGAGGAGAAGAAGGCGGAGATGGAGGTGTTTGTGTGGAAATCGATGGAGGGGAGGTACTGCGCGCGGCGAAAGTCTCGAACAAACTTGTATGCCTGTGCGGCGTGCTTCTCGTTCCTGTCGAGAGTGTGCAGGACCATCCTGCGGCTCTGACAGTAAGATTCGAGTGCGGCAGCATCTTCATCGGCAAGACCTGCTACAGGGGTAGGCTCCGGTGATGATGATGATGATGATGACGGAGATGATGGAGATGATGTCTCAGAAGGAGGAGAGGAAAAGTTGGGCGTTGAGATCTGGAGGTAGCTAAGGGGAAATGCAGACCTTAGAGAGCGAGGGACGGGGGGGTTGGCGGCGTGGATGGCACGGGCGATGTGAAGAGTGAGGCTACCCATGCCTGTGCCAGCCTCAAAGATCTCAAAAGGAACCGAGTCGACCGTCCTGCTGCTGGAAGAATCATCGTCTTCATCTTCCTCGCCTGGTCTGGTCGGATTAAGATCCAGTAATGAGACGATGGTGGCGGCATCTTGGGGGTAAATCTACCATCTTGTCAGTCCTCTGGTGTCGTAATTCACCCCTCCCCCCTTTCATCCTAGCTTCACGAAGTGCCTTCGATTGTGACGAAAGATAGAAGTACAAAGCTGATTTCAGCGGAGTGAACCCACCGGCGTCGCGATCCTCTTGCTATGCACCACGTAGCCAGCCAACGTCGGCCTCTGCACCTCCAGCCTCCGGCCTCCCTGGTCTGCTACCTGCATCTCATGGTAGGGTCTTCCAATAAGGTCCTCTGACTGCAGACTCGCGCCGTAGCTGAGCTTGACGCGACGGCCAGGCCGCAGGGCCGGGGATAGGTGCCAGCGGGCGTAACGAGAGCCTTCCTGACGAATGAGGACCACGTCATTTTCTGTGTTGATATGTATATTAGCAGAACGATCATGAGGTTTACTGGCAGACTAGATAGCTGGTTTTTATCCGAGTCAATGTGGTATGTTAAAGTGCACATTGGAGAGAGGAGTGTTCAGACGAACCTACCTTTGATCAGGGGCATTGAAACGCTCGACACAGTCCGTCTCGAACCGGGGGCACATTTGAGTTGGGGGAAGCATCTCAGCTGGAAAACCCTGGACCACAACGTAGCCCTGCTGTAAGGTAATGCCATGTTTGACTCTCTCAATGGAATAATGCCGCCAAAACGTGTTCCTGGCACGAAGAGGAATCGCCCGTCAAGTGAGGACCCCTAGTTTGCGCCGGTAATTCTTCGGCTCCACCTTCAACTCTCACCACCGCCTCGTCAACGCCAACCTCGTCAACGCCAAACTCGTCAACCTGGTCATCACCATCGCCATCAACGTCAACATCAATAACCGCCTCTCCATCCATGCTTCGAAATCACGGGATGAACGTAAGAGTGGTTAAGGATCGTTTTATTTTCTCCCTTTCGAGTCGACGTTTTGTCCTATGCTGCAGACTCCGAGTCTGGCCCACATCACCTCACCGGTTTCTCCAAGGAACCCAACCACGCTCAATCCAATATCAAGCCCAGTGCCCGTGGGCTGATTCATCGCTATATCGCCAACTTCTTTCAGACTCCATGCGTGTATCCCCAATGCACACCAAGAATGCTGAACAACTCCGTTCTGTCGTCTCCATCCACATCCCAACATCGGTATCATAGGTATCAAAATGTCTCCCACCGCGCCAGTGTTGAAAAAAAGAGCGCATGCCCGACACATCGTTCCAGAGCACATCGTCCCAAGTATTAGTATACACATTGGTCGCTTTTCGCGTAGCCAAAAAAGGAAAGAAAGTATAAGAAAAGGGAAGAAAAGACATCGCTTTGTCGTCATGGCTTGTCCTGTGTGCCAATTGTCCAACGCCGGCCCATCCAGGTCGTTATATGGGAGGAGTATTATATGTGAAATCAGGAATCGCTGGGAGTGTCCTGCTCAGGCAGGTCATCTCCGGTGTGTTTTGACAGATCACCTACTAGAAACGTGGTACTGATGTCCCATGTCTCAAGGAGTGGCCGTGGTATCGTAAATGCGTCCTCATGGGTCGATCATCTTCAACTGAGCCCGCATGCCTCCATTCGTGGTCCATCCTCCATCAGAGTTCAGCATGATGCGGAAGCGTCTTACTTCTGACCAAGACGAAGCGGACTTCAGCATAGAAGAGCGCATCAAATGTAACCCCAGCCCATCGAAGGGTTGGGCTGACCCATGACCGCGGCCCAGGCGTCCTCCCCATGTGGTGGTCTTTGGCTCAACTGAGCCTGTGTCGGAGCCCATGATTCTTGTGGTTCCGACGCATGCTCGGTCGTGTGGAAGTCCTCTTCAAAGTAGGGCATGACCTTAACACCCGCGTGCTGCTCGAACATCCCCACCAGAGTATCATAACGACGTCGGCATCGCTTAGACCAAGGATCAACCTTGACCGGGCAGTGAAAACAGTAGATGTCAGGCCGCGAGTCGCGGATCGGTGACATGAATCCACCTGTTTTGAGGATGTTCCAAAGCTCCAGCGTCGACTGTTTGCATTGCTCTGATTGTGCGTCTGCCGCAAATAGAAGCTGCGCAATCGTGTACCGTAACGCAATCGCCTCAGAGGATGTTGTGCCGAAACGCTGCTCTAGCGTCCTCATGGCCGGTCGAAGCTCGGCTGCCAGCTTGGTCAATCGCTCCACGTTGACATGCCCGTAGAAGACTGCGAGATCGAGCCACGCCCTGACAAGGTAGGGATGTCGACGACTGTAGATGGCTTCTAGCTCTTCCGTGATAGCCGGCATGCTGTTCCACAGCAGTTCCGAAAGGGTCAGCGAACCGTGCTTCTGCTGCACCTCGTAAAGACATCCGAAAATCTGACGGAAGGGGTGCGCGCGATCACAATTGGTCGAGGAGTAGGCCGACAGGTACTTGCAGAAGGCCGTCGACATCCCAGGATCTCGGTGTACCATACCGAGGAGTACCTCGTTGATGCCTTGTGGTGATAGCTTGGGGAGGTCGCCTTCTAGAACTTGGAACGCCTCCATCATGAAATGCCCGCCCTGGTCATTATCGCCTGCCTCAAAGAAGAAATTGGACTCGAGGAGTAAGTCGCTGGAGCATGCGCCCCATACCATCATCGAGGGCCACGGTATCTCTGACTGGCTTTCGACTTCACTTTGCCGGCATTGGAGATATGCCTTGCGTACGTTGCCAATCAGCAGCTCTTGTGCTCGAAGCAGATCTGGTGACCGCAAGTGTTCTGGTGTGAGAGGTGGCGTTGGCGTCCGGCATCGGATATGAGCTGGGAGGTCTGCGGGTTGCTCAAAGTCGACCAGGTCGTATTCTGTGACGCCCTTACGCTTGAGATAGGTGCCTAAGTTCACAATCTTGCCGTTTCGGACGAACTCCGAAACTTTGCCTTCGGCGTCTCGCTGGAACTTCATCGAAAGTAAGCGTTTCACCTCGTCCTCGGTGTTGTTCTTGACAAAGCCCCACGCTGAAAATCTTGTCTTGTACATCTTCGGAGTGGCTTGGAAGCCATGTTGATCAGCCATAATTGCCATGACTTCCTTGAGGGGTTTGCGCTCCTCGAGGTAGAGTGTCCTGATGATCGACTTGTAAGATTCCCAAGCTTCAGCAGGAACCTGCTCTCTCGACGGTCTGGATCCAGCCTGCGCCCGGAGAGAGACAGAACTGCGGCGTGCACCCTTCTCCACCATTAGCAATTATGTACGTGCCGGGAAAACATCGCAAAGAGAGACTTACCATGGTGCCAGAAGCTGAAGACGAGGGGGTCTCCGGCACTGGTGTTGAAAAGGGTTCCTGCTTCACTTCAGGTGAAAAAGCAGTGGCGCTCGCCATGGACGGAGCTCGAGGTCGGGGCGGTTTCGCGGGGGCTTTGGCCTTGGCCTTGGCCGAGGGGTTGAGTTCAAGGATGAACTGATTACTCTGGTTGATGACAGGTTTCGGAGGGACTGGCGGCCGGAAAGAGCTATTACTTTGGGTTGATGATGACGGATTGGGAGGAGCAGAATCGGGCTCGATTTTCAGTGGCGCAGATGGCGGCGGGCGCCAGATCGCAAAGCCAGGAGTTCCAGGAGCGGCGGAAGAGCTCCCGTGAGAATCACTATTATTGGCTGGTTTGGATTCATGGTGACTCACAATCCCCGGTTGGGACGGTCCCGTAGCTGTCATGAAATCGTCCAAACTTCCGAAGTGGTTGGATGCGGTCCCTGCTGTAGGCGTCGAAACTCTGGAATCATGGAAGCCAGCAAAAGACATGGAGGATGAAGGACTCGTCAGGGGGGGACTGGCAACGCGCGACTGACCACCGAAAGACCCATACGAGTTATCGGCAGGGCTGTTGACAGGGCTCTGCATCTGGTTGGGCGCCAGGGAGTTGAAGCTGCCAAAATGAGTGCTAATGGGAGGGCTCTGAGGGTGTGGACTGCCGGCGTGCTGACCGATCGAGCTCATAGACCCCATGGAAGAGGGGTGGAACATCCCATATGACGAAGATGCCTGTGGGCTATTCACAATTGGACTTTGGGCCTGCTGCTGTGTAGGTCGTGGCGGTAATGGCGGATTGAACTCCCTGCTCTCGAACTGAGCCACGAGTCGTCCTACACCACCACCGGTACTTCCTGCCGCGCCATTACTGTCCTGATATGATCTCATGCCGTCGAGGTCAACGTTCTGTGAGCCAATATGGGAAGCATTACCACCCATCTGACTGTGCGCAAATGAAGAGTGATAATCGTTCGATGACGGCGTCCAATCCATCGAACCCGACTGGGCCGACGGGCCTAGTCCATGTCCGAAGCTGTTCTGGTGATGTTGAAATTGAGATACATCATGTTGTGTTTGCGATTGCGAGAACAGGTGCTGTTGCTGTTGCTGTTGCTGTTGGTGATGGTGGTGCTGGTGGGACTGTTGTTGCTGGTGATGATGCTGGTGCTGTTGGTTCTGCGCAAAGACATGATCGGATCCCGAGTTGAAATTGAACTTATTCCAGTTGGCAGGGTTGAGGAAGCTGAAGAAGTCGCCATCCTGGGATCCTTGGCCACCGGCCGTGTTCCCGGAGGGGTTATTATTGAACATATTCAGCGAGAGGAAGAGATGGGCTCGAGCCGCCGCGCAGCCAACCTCAGCCAGGGAGCATGCAAGGCACCCGGCTCAGAATCGGCGCGCTGGCTGGCTGGCCAAAGCACGTGCTGTCTGGTCAAAGACCTTAATGTTGAAAGAGCGCAAACAGCGGCTGGAGTATATCCGTCGTTCCGGTCGAAGGGACGACCTGGTAGTGAGTCGTCAATCGAAGTGTGTATCGCGGGGATGCATTACTTTGTGCGTGGGCAAAGTGGCGTACGGAGGAGGGTTCGGTCGAGACTCGGTAGGATGGTGCGGTTCATCACCAGTAGCAGAGCCGAAACTCTACTGAGAGATGATTCGACCGGACAGGGGTCCAGGACGATGAAGAATGCTCGATTCGGAAAGCCAGAGTGCAGCGCAAGTCGTCAAGATCGTGAGTTCTGCGCGTGGTCGTTTGCCGGGGATTGGAGGTGTCGGCGCAAGTGTCGTCGATGTCTCTGGTCGGGGGTGGAGACGTCGAATCGTACGGGGGGGGGGCACGAAAGCGAGACAAGGACGCAAAGCGCTCGAGTATGGTGTCTCCTCGGAGGATAAGGTCGTATGTATCCCAAGTCAGAGGGAGACGACGAAAATCGGATAGGAGGAAGCCAAGGATGGCTCGCTGAGCAGTCGTCACCTCTGACGGTGATTGTGACGACGCGAAAAGGGAAGGACAGTAGTGGGAAAGGGATCGAGAAGCAGGCGAGGCGAGATGGGAGAGGAAGGGACTCGGCTGGAGGCAGTGGATGCAGACCATGAGGACGGGGGAGGTGCGGCGCTGTGCTGTACAGTTGCGGTCCAGTTGAGTTGCGCGATGGATCAACGCTTGTCGGTTAGCACCTACAGCGCCTGATGCAGGTGGCTGAACCGCCTGGGATGCAGTGGGGTTTGGCGCATTTAGTGCCGCAGTGCAATGGCAGAAATCACGGTGTCAACGGTCGCTGGCGCCTATAGCCTCAGGCTGGCGTCACGGTGCCAGCGCAGTGGCCAGGATGGATGTTGCAGGTACACGGGGACGGCGGGGCCTTCGCGTGGCGTGAGAAGTACCGCGGATAGCACCATCACCGACCAGAGCCCGGGCCTCCAAGGTTTGCAGGGCATCAAAGCTGAACCTCGGGTTCTGAGTCGTCACTGTCAATACTAGTACTAGTAAGTAAGTACTGATACCGTACTGTGACAGCCTCGACTTGGAATTGCGGCAGTGGCTGAGGCCTCTACAGTACACTATGTCACTCAGGCACGGCCATTTAGCTGCAGCGCAGCTTCCATCTCGCGACCTTGACACGTTGAAAGGATGGAAGGGACAGTGCTTCTTCCATCTCAAAGCTCAGACCCAATCGAATTTCCAGCAAAAGCCACACCGCACGTTGCAGCAGGTCGATGACCACAGACGCGACGTGATGCTTTATCGAAAGTATCGCGTGGTTGACCCAATCAAACCGGAACAGCCCCAGCGAGGGCCTCGATCGCCCGGGACTTGCTCCTCGACCATGATAGCACCATGCAATATTTATTCATTCATCCAGCCACGGCCACATGGAGCTGAACACCAAATACAAGGCACTGTCACTGCGCCCAGACCCAAAGCACGCGGCAATATGCGACTTCCTGCGAGATATAACATACCAAGCCTTCTCTATTCTTCCATGGAACAAATGGCGCTTCCAATCCTCGCTCTATCGCACTTGACCTGCCCCTGGTCCCGTGTGTGCCAAGCGCCACAGTCTCATCTACGACTAGCACACCGATCACTGCACCACGGTCGGCGCAAGCCTCACGTACGAGTTCCGTGTGAGTCCGACGTAGATAAGCCAACCTTTTGTCAGGCATCTGTGACGACATTGGCTATGCACGGCGCAATCCAGCACCAACAGCGGTGTTTCCCTGGGTACCTACTTATCTTGGTACGTATGTACAACCAAGGTATCCTGCTCCAGAATTAGTCGCCTAGGTACGGATATGCATCCCTACCAGTGCATGCCACGGCCTGGGGGCTGGACACGCGACGGCCGAGTCGAAGTGACGGTCCCTCGCCAAGAGAGGCAGGCCCTGCGGGCGGTGGTGGGTGCGCACCAGCAAAAGTTCCTCGACTCTGGTCGTCCCAAAACGGCAACCCCAATCTGCATCCAATCTGAGCCCCCCATCCTCCATCCTCCAATCCTGCCAGTCCACCGATTCTCCTACCTCGCGCTTCCACTTGTCGGTGTCTCACGCTCGCGCCCCTCGTGCCCCGTAACCCCCCAGTGCCCAGTGCCCAGCGCCCAGTACTCAGCACTCAGCACTCAGCACTCACACAAAAGCAACGCGCTTCGACTTCCTTCGGCACGGTACGCCTCGGTACGGGAAAATCCCCGATTGCCCGCCAGACGTCGCGATACGATAGAGATAACCCTATCTCTGTCTTGCCTGTGTGCGGGCGCTCTCGCATCCCCCGGCAGCAAATCGAGAAGCAGCAGGCAAAGAAACTCTGGCCGAGCTGGACCTCCAAGTGGTCCGAAGTCTTGCTTTTGCCGATGACGCTACGCCATGCTGCTTTCCTATTAGTCGTTCGCGTGCCCGCCCTCGGCCTTCTCCGGCTCACAAGCGCAGCTGGGTCAGTACCTTAAAAACCTTCTGCCCTCGAGTCATGGTGGCTGGCCTTCAGGGCCAAATCCAGCCGGCGGTGTCTCCGTCTTGAGAAACCACAGCCCTTGATCACTTCTGGCCTGGTCACATATCTGCCCTCCGTACGGACGGAGTATTCGTACTCAGGATCGCCTCCTGCCTCGCGGCACGGCCCAAGCTGAGGTGAGACCAGGGGTTTCCCACAGAGGCATGACTGCAGGCGGTATCAGCCGATGAACAAGACTCCACAATGACCGTCCTTGCACTAGGACTGTCTATCTCTCTATGAATTAGGAGAACCTCGGTGTGAATAGTCGCCTCCGTCAGTTATGACACAGCTGAGGAGTATACGAGGCCCGAAGATCGTGTGCGACAGTCCCGGCTCACCACCATCAAAGTCTCACCGCTCGCGTCATTCTAGAAGCTTTCTGTTCTCTTAGCAGAGGTACTTGGCCGGCGCCGATCTGGGGTAGTCCCGTTCTCAAAGCAACCACTCAGAAGCAGCAGGCAGCTCATAGGCTATGCTCGTCATCTGCTCCCTGCACCGATCGACTCCCTCCTTCTTATCTCCCCTTTGTGCCTTCTTTAGCGCCTGAAGCGAACACTACCTTACCTTATCTCGTGCAGACTGGTTATAGCGCGCATCACACTCACTACTCCGTATACGATACGCAATTTACCTACTCTGACGATCCATGTCGTCTCATCATGCCGACGTGAGTTCGGACCACCATGGTTTGGACCTGCAGCCAGGTCATGGAATTCAAATTCCATTTCTTAGAATTGAAAGCCTCACGTCACATGATGTAGACTGCACTTACACGAGCTTCTTCCCGGCAATTTGGGCAACAAAGATCGTCTGTGCACCGCCCGCCATCCGCTGACCAGCCCCCACTTGCCCTTCAGGGTGCTACCGCCTGCCAGCTTCCAGTGCCAGTGCCAGTGCCAGTGCCAGTGCCAGTGCCAGTGTGGGCTCGGGGCTGTGGGGTAGTCCGTTTGTGCTGTTGACCGACGAATGACAGGATCCCGTGGGCTTGGGACCGGCTGCTCACCACTTACGTACAAGAATCCTACGACGTTTACCCCAGACTTGAAGCATTTCAGGGTCCTATATATCTGACTCTATGGACGAATGCTCGAGTACTCGAGACTCTCTTCTCCTTGTACAATGAATTATCAAAAAAAAAAAAAAATGTGGAAATGGTGCAGTGAGAGCCACACTCGTGGCACAGCTCTAAGTCCTGGCAGGTACCTTAGTACATGGCATCGTGGGACCTCCTGGGGAGATTCTGGTATCAAGCCCAATGTCCAGGGTGCAAATTTCTCACGCGCTCTCATCTCCAAAGGGCGGGACGGCTGGGAGCTTGCAAAAATGCTTACAACTGCTTCGTTTTCAACTTGTGTTCTGGGCTGTTGCGTAGAACTATTGAGCGTGGGACCGGAAGCTTTCCCCCGTCGCGCAACCTGCCAAGAAGCCACACCTGAGTTGTACCTTCTCCTCTCTCATACGATTCGTCATCTTCAACAATGTCATTTGAACTGGGGGTAGATAATTCAGCACTCGGTGATTGGCAAGAGACTCACATGCGGCATTGCCATCGTGGACTCGCACAGGAGGGCGAGTCCATTTTCAGCATGTCAGGAAGGGGAAGAAAGAAGAAAGTTTTGAATGAGGCCTTCCGGGTGGGAAAACGAGTTAATCAAACAGCCTTATAATGACCGTGATGGGTATACAAACAAGAAGAAGAGGAAACAAGACAGAAAGAAGAAGGAAGCGTGAAGAGAAGTTAGAACAGGAAAAACCAAAGTATCAAGGAGCGTGAAGGTGCACCCGAGAACAAGAGACATGTCCGTGTCTCCCCATGAATCTTCCAAAATTTTCCCCTTTCCCCAAGAACCCAGACAGAGAAATCAATCATCACAGCACCTCCTCGCCGGCCTGCTCCTCACGGAATCGTATGCCACCCTCGACCTGCACCGCATCTCCAACCCAAGGCTGTGCCGCTACCTTGTCGATGGTCCACCGACTCCTTGCGCGCTTCAGCAGTCCCTCTGTGATGTGCATCGCGCCGAGTAGGCCCTCGGCCTCGAACTTCTTCTCGTCGCCGTCGTGGTCCGTGTCGCTCCCTGCGTGCTCGACCCATGACCATTCCACGCGCGCGATGCGGTGCGACGTGCGACTACGCATGCGGTGGGCGTCGCTCATGCCCGGGTGGGGGTCGAAGGGAAGGCGCGCTTCGAGGAGGGCATAGAGCAGGACGCCGAGGGACCAAGCGTCGGTAGCTCGTCCGTCGTAGGGCTGGCCCATGATAACCTCTGGTGCTGCGTAGTCCTCGGAGCCGCAGCGGGTCTCAAGCTTTTCATCGTCTGCTATGCGCCGGGAGAGGCCCATGTCGGTCAGTGTGGTGACGGAATAGGGATAGTTACACCAGTCAATGGTCTCATCGGCCAATTCTTGGGCCGTCAGGTTGACCAGCACGTCTGTTCGTAAGTCAGCAACTCAAGTCGATCACTCTTTACATGAGGATGGTTGCCTTACTCTCGAGCTTGATGTCGCGGTGGACAATGCGACGCTCATGAAGGTACTGCACTGCACCAACAACCTCTGAAAAGATACGTCTGAGCAGGCCAGGTCGGAGTACCTCCCGTTGGCCCGTTGCTACATCAAAAAGATCACCCCCTGGGCAATAGCTCAGGACGAGGATGGCTCGCGTAGGCTCTATACTCCACGCCTTGAGGTCGATGAGGCTTGGGTGATGTATGCTTTGCAGGATCTCCAGCTCGCGCTTCAAGCTCATCTCGACACGGTCCTCACTCGCGCCGCCTCGGGGCCCGTGCTCACAGACCTTGACGGCCACAAGCGTCTTCCGGTCCATCTGCCCCTCGGTGGTGGATCCCACGGTGCCATCGCTATCTGATCCCGCATCGTCCTCGGGGACGTTCTTTTGACTAGTAGCGAGCATGACACGACTGAAAGTACCTTGACCCAATAATCGAACAGAACGCCAGCGCCGGCGTTTCTCATCGTGGCGGCCTCTGGCCTCGAAAGTCTCGACACCCATGTTCCGTCGATTTGCGTTGCCATCTATTGAGTCCTTGGAAGACTCACTCGGCGGAGGCGTTGGCGGCTTGGTCACGGTAGGAGTGAGACCACGAGACTCTGCCAGGTTCTGCTCGCGTCGCATGTGCTGATCTGAAGCATCTGGGACGTCGATTCTGATATGTGATCCCGACACAGCCACTTGCCGTTGCGGCGCGTTGAGCGACTCAGGCACATAGTCACTGATGCTCCGGTTACGTGCGTGATGTGACGAGGTGGCATCTGTGCTGCCATCGGTCAAATTCGCCGGCAGTGGCTTGCCGGCATCGATCGATGAATACAGTTTGCGTTTTGGGGCGTTATACAGAGCGGCATCGATTGACTCGCCTGACTTTGTTACGAGCACTGAGCCCTCGAGAGCATTCCTGGCAACCTCTCTTCTTTGAGCTAATGACGGCGAGCCAGATCCGAGAAGCTTCCAGGGGCCTGGAGAATCCCCTGACATTAGTGGACTCGGGAGAGGGGTGAGGTCGCCCATGGCTGCGATGACCGGGCTTGGAACGATGGAGCTCGAGCCGCTCATGGATCTCGAACCTAAGCTATTAGCAAGGGCAGTCTTGAGACTGGGCGTCCTTGAGATGGGCTTAAGGCTGTTTAGGGACGTAGAGAGTTGCTGAGGTGACGTCAGGTTCGCAGGGTCCTGTCGATGGACGGGTTGGGGAGTAGACGGCGCGATGTCTGTAGAGATGCGCAGCGGGGTCGAGCCATCGTGTTGGGTGTGCTGGCTGTCGTGCTGAGGGCCAACGTCGCGGGCATCCAGCAAGGGAGACGGGGCTATGGTGTTGGTCTGGAAGGTGGTCGAGCTGGAGCTCAATGGGGGTGTGGGCGTGGTGAGAGTGACAGGTAATGTATCGACAAGGTTCGGAGGAATGCCAGACATGGGTTCGCGGATGTCTGCGCGCGCGGGTTGAGGCTGTTGACCATGATCGCGCTGAGGGTCGAGAGGCGGGCGGAATGCGGCGTCGCTCATATTCGGCCTGTGAAGAAGAGAGGCGGTGTCCGCTGTTACACCAGTGTCAGCATTCCCAGTCCTCTTACAGACAATGAATGCCAAGTTTCTCTGGGCGAGCCGAAGGTGGTGGCATACCGAGAAACGGCGACGCAGACGAAGCGAAGCGAAGCGAGGGACCGAGACTGGCAGTGACGCGCTCGAGGCGGGGGATGGAGAAGGCCAAGCGTGGGCAGACAGCGCTTGCGATGCCAGAGGAGGCTCTTCTATAACAAGCACATGAGAGGCGTGTCAAAGTATCCAGATCCGGAGACGAGGCGGAGTTGTAGGAAAGTTTGCGAACGAGAATGTCACTAGGCAGACGGCGTGACTCGAAGCGATGGGGGAAGCGGCGCAAGATGTGACGGTAATTGGCGGGAAAGGATCGAAAGTTTGGAAGCGTAGGTTAAGATGGTCGAATTGAAGGATCGTGGTGGTCGATGAGGTCGAATTGAAGGCAAGGAACGGCGATAGGGGTTGAAAAGGTAGGTGATTGTCGAGAGAAGGAATCTGGAGATGAAGTCGAAGACGTCGAGGCAGGCTGAGATTGGATTGAAGGTGAAGCGGCGGGAGATTCCAGGCGGACGTCGGGCGGGTGGTCGGGGCGGGCGGCAATGGCAGCGGTTCGGTGCAGTGCACCTGGAGGCGATTGCTGTTGGGGGCCTACAGGCACTGCTTCTCGTAGTTCTTACCGTACTAAGATGACTTGCCGACTCATGGGGTGCTTTGTCGCAGTCCACTCGGTGCCAGTTCAGTGGTCTCAAGAGACGGCCGGCGCCTGAGACTACTGGGACTAGACCGCTATAGAAGCCTTACTGGGGACACTGGCGGGCCCATTTGCATCGGATTACCGAAAGCAGACACCTCGAAAAGAGAGCGTGACACCAGGATACCTAACTCTAAGCAAGCATGTCATAGATCTTATTTTAGGGTTCGAACTGCCTCGAGTGCTAGATCATTTGCAGTCATCTTCCACTGGTGATGCTATGTCAATATGGGAAATGGAAAGGGAGGAGAAGGAGGTCTTTGAGCTCATGTGAAAGCGGCTCGGTGCAAAAGTACCGGGACGAGACATGCTCCATCTATCAGTTAGTATCATGTTAACGTTGCACGCGTCTTGGCTTGACCCATGCTCTGGGGCCAACGATTTATTTATTATTAGGCCAGCTGCCTCCAATCAGTGCATTCCGTTATGGTTTTCCATTGTCAGCACAAGGTGTTGAGATGCTAGGAAATCATCACCAATCCTTTGAAGCATTCTTCAGCTAGGACTTTGACTTGACTCGACTCGACTCGACTCGTCCCGACCCATGCAAGGACAGATTTCCGTCCCTTGTAATCAAAGCAAGATGTGTTGCGTCTATTAATATCTCTTGATCCTGTTAGTCTACTAGAGGCATGTCCGTCCGGGTTCCAGAAGCGAGTCTGGCAGCTCTGGCAGCTCTGGGCACGACCATCACTCCCACCCGTGAGTCCCACTTGGACTCGACCTGTAACAGCTGGTCTCACCTTCGGCATCCCAGTGTCTTCAACAGCATTCTGTGCAAAACCCGTGCCGTTCAAGTAGACTTTTTTATGATCTCGTCTCTATCGGCAGTAAACAAACAAAGATGAAGCATCCCGAGGTATTCGCACCAAACACCGGTCCCCGTTCAATGTCATGATGCCCCAACGCTTGAAATCCACAAGGTATAGTAGGTGGTAACCCAACCAAACGCCCACATGCTCCCGATTGCCTGCCCCGATTGGTTTTCCAGATCTTCAGATCGCCAGATCTCCCCATCGTCTCTCCTCCTCCTTATTCACCACTACCAACCAAATTCCTTGGCCATCATCATTTCCACCCACCATCTCTTTTTCACATTGGACAGCTCCAGTCCGCCAGTCCTATCGTCGCACTGTTCGGATTCGCAAACACCCCTGGAGACCATCCCCACCCTGCCTCGCTCCCAGGCAGCCCTGCTGGGCTCGCCATGGCTGCTGTACCGCTGCCACTCCCAGCACCAGCACCAGCATCTGCACCTCCGCTCACATCGAATTCCATCATCCCGCTGCTCCTCCTCCGTGACCACGAATCATCACCCGAAGACGACAGAGACCCCCTTGCTCTCCTCTGCTCTCCAGCTAGGCCGTTCGTCTCCATCGCGAACCCTCCCTGCACCCTCATCCGCCTCGCTCTCGTTCCCTCTGCCCCTTCGCAGTCTCCCATCCCCTTCTGCGCGGCCTCCAGGTTCGCCAGCGACGCAAGCAGCAGCCTGTCGTCTCCGCCGGCCTCATCGAGGCCCTGCACGGCTTGCGCGTACTGAATCGACGCGGCTGAGGGCTGGCCTGCGTGCATGGCGAGGTTGCCCTGGCGGAGAAGTAGTGCCGCGCGGCGCTCAGGCTCCTGAACCCTCGGTATCGAGTCATTGCTGCTGTTGTTGTTGTTGTTGTTGTTGTTGTTGTTGCTGCTGCTGCTGTGACCGCTTGCGAGCTCAAGGTCGATCGCTGCGATGGTCCCGCTGATGTCCTCTTGTGTCTCCACGATCGCCCTCCTCTGCCATGCTAGCTGCGCGATCCACGGGTGCTGCCTTCTTGTGCTCTCTGCCTTGGCTTGATATTGCTGACAGAGTGCTAGTGCCTCGTCCAGTCTGCTATTGTGGGACAAGTAGTCGACGTGGTCCCCGTACAGCATCACCGTGATCAGATTTGCCGTCCCGAGCCTCTGCTCAAACAGCGGCACCAGCATCGCATATGCTGACTCGCAGAAGTCGCGGTAGTCATGTTGCGTATCGCTTGCGAGGATCTGCCAAATCCGCGTCATGACGTGATATGGACCAAGCATCTTGGCGACTATTGCTGAAAGCTGTGGAACAATAAGTTGCAGCAGGCCTCCATCGTGGTGTGTGTCGAGGAACCAGAGTATACTCATCATCCGAGCAGCGAAGACGGGACTTTGTGCAGCAACCAGTTCGCGCAGGGCTGCGAGAGCTGGCTCGAGCATCGTCTCCGTTGGGGAGCTGAAAACTGGATCCAGCATGACGCTGTTCCTTGTCGCATCATTGCTGGACATGCACCGACTGATGACAGCCAGGCTCGTCAGTGTCCGCTCGAACAGTTCTTCGCTGCACGCGTCGAAGTTGCTGGTTGTGCAGGATACATCGTACTCCCATGTCCACCGCCCACTGTCGAATGACTGCTCCACATACTCCTTCAGCAGCACCAGCACCTCCCTCTGTGCTGGCAACGATTGGTGGGTTGCGCCTATCGCCGACGGGAGCAGCTGTGGTAGCAGTCTCAGATCGGGCGTGCGACACTGCACCTCAGCTAATGCCTGTGTAGTCGGTCGATCACCGGCGTGAAGTCTCGTGATGAGTTCCGGGTTACGTCTGATATATCGGTTGATGTTGTCCATGTCGACGGGATGGCCTCGAATAGTAAACTCGGAGGCCTTGCCAATAGCGTCGCGGTCGCGCTTGAGGACCATGATGGCAAAGACCTCTGGGTTCTTCAATTTTTTGTCGATGCCCCAAGCCTTGACGCGGGTCTTGAACATCTTGACACTGCCGGAGTTCTTGTCAGCGACCTTCGCAGACCAATCAATTGAGTAATAAGGTCCGAAGTGTAGTGGGACGTACGTAGCGCTGAAGCCATAGTCTCTCTCGAGAATGTCCATGACCTCCTTGAGAGATTTGTTCTCCTCATGGTAGAGCTGGGTGATGATGCCGCGCTTGGCCTCCCATTGCTCGCTGGGGATGCGCTTCTTGCCCGTCTCGGAGGATGTGTCGCGTTTGTGTCGTGGGGACTGGTGAATCGGGACCATAGTCTTCGAAGAAGAAAAAGACGAAGTTTGATGGGGACTATTCATCAGTCAACCGAGAAGAGGCGATGCTCCTCGACCGCGATGGTAGTCAAGCTTATATGCGTTGGAGGTCGGGTTGGTCGTGGTGTAAGTCAGGTCGTGGTCGAATCGGGTAAAGATCTGGTGTGCTCGATTGATGTCGTTCTGGGTCGTCACCGTTGTCAATTGAACTTTTACCACCTCCACGTATATACAAAAAGATGGAGAAGACCCTTGATCTGCAGAAGCTTGAAGATATATCTTTACACCGACACGAGGCTGCCTCCGACAGCCTGGGAGCTATGACGCGCATTCCATGTTAGTGATATCGTCGGATTCGGAAAATAGCAGGGCTTCCCCCAGAGGCAACCGATAATAGTGGAGGGTGGTCCCTGACGATGATGGAATGCTGTGCAGCACCTGCAGCACGCATGATGCACCGGACAAACCCCTGCGCAAACGTCCTTGCGGGAGCCCATCGGCTTTACAGTGGTCTTGTTAGTGGACCAGCGGCCTCCTACAGCGGTCAAGGCCCTGGGTGCTCCGAAGAGGGAACCCAAGGCTGTGCTGGGAGCTTGGCGACTCAGCCCTGCCAGACCCCTGCTACTCTTTCACGGCTAACCCCGAGATAGCCAATCATGTCGCCCTCCCATCGCTGGCTCCCGCTGCAGGGTCCGAGGGCATGTGATCTGGTTGGTGCTGCTCCCTGATCGCGGCCCCCACAGCACTCACTGCCAGCAAAGCGCCTGCCCTCTGTCGTCAGCGCTGTCTCGCTGCCAGAGCTCGCTGTCATCCCGCGACGCGAGAGCCCCTGTGGGAGGCCCCATTTCGGCCTTCTCCGGGCGGGTCCCCCGCTGTCCCTGGTTGGATCCCTCCCGGCGGCAACCGAACGGGCCACACACGGGTATTGTCGTCGTAGCCGCATCGTCACCATCTGCATCAGGTGGCATGATAACTTGCTGCCAATGCTTGCTCGTTGGCATGCATGCCGATATCATGGCGTTTTCTTTGGAGCGAGTGACAATTGTCCCTGGCAGAATCACAGGATACTATCGTTTGATATCGGCAAAGCCACCCTGCATTGCTGGTAGCTATCCGTTTCCATGGTACTCCTCCTTCAGCCGAGCTACTATCAAAGCTACGAGCGTTGAGCTCGGGTATCTAAATTGACTTTTCGCAACCGATACGGACCCCTACCTGGGACCCCCGATAAACCCCCAAATTCAGCCTGCAAACGCCCGAATTATCTGCCAGATCAGCCCTACATTCTTCGCGCCATCCCCAATCCAGCCGCGTATCCTTCACCTACTGCATCTTATTGGCCCCATGCCACCCTCCCATCGCGCTATCCTCTGATGCCAGGGACGATGCTGACCCTTGCCCAACCGCCGATCGGTACCGACATCTCGTCGCTTCATGCGTCGAGCGATACCACTTAGTCGTTAGCGTCTTTGAACATCCGTCGTTCCTGCAACGGTACCCTGGATGCTCCCTGAAGGCGCAGCCCTCTCGCATGTGCTTGTTACGGTTGCTGACATTGGAGAATGTCTTTGGGCATCCAAGAGACAAACAGCGTAATCGCTCCAGTAGCTTCGGCGGCTTGGCCGATGGTACACTCCGCGAGAGGCTTCCTCTGGGTTGCCATGTTAGATCAGTGGTCACCGTTGAGGCACAAAGATAAACCTACGATGTATCCCCTGGAGAGAGTGTTGCAGACTGCGTCTCTCCCAGCAAGAAGTTGGGGTCGAGGGACTGGCTCAGGGTTGCTCCTACATCGCTCGAGCCATGAATCCACCCCTTCATCAGCGGGATCAGAGAGGCGTTGACCCCGTCAATCTGAGACACCTGGCAGAAACCGCTGCTGCTGGTTGGCCGTTGAAAATCAGACGTGCTGCAGAATTCTTCGAGAGTATGTAATGTTGTTGTTCCTCTCGCATTGCCGGCTAGTCTGTCCTCATGTATCATAGCCCCGCTTCGTCTCCGAGGAGGAAGCTGAACCCCTGTTGGACTTGTCAGCAGATTCCAATGGAATTCAGAGATATGCGTACGTTGTATTGCCTCCAATATGGCCGAAAACATTTCGGACCCTAGCAGCAGAACCACTCTAGGGTCAAGGTTCTTCCACGTCGCATCATGGTCGTCTTTCGTGTAAGATCCGGCTTCGGGTAGATCGGCCTCATCATCCTGGACCGCCTCCACTTTGATGTAGTCGAAAATATTGAAGTCATCGTCCCCTTCAACAGCCATAGGATCAAAATACCCGTCAGCCATGATGGTAGACGACGTCGCCCTAGCGGACTTGCTAGATGTGTTGCTCTGGTCATCACTCCACTGCCAGCGATAATGACTGCTGTAGACAAAGGGCAATCGGAGGCCTCGTAGGGTCCATGGCCCTGAGTATCCATTAGGAAGCCCGTTCACTGAAATCAAGCTTTGCGCAAGTTCTTGGATGCGGCAAAGCTCGTGAAGGCTCGTAGGATGTTCCGGGCCCGCCTGCTGAGTGCGATTGAACAGAAGCCACACCAATTCATCGTATAAGGGCTGCTCTTCGGGGTTGATCATAGTCCTCAACTTCGCGTGATCGCTAGAGCTCAATCAGTTGAAGCTTCTTCTTGACCTCTCATGTGACTTACGCGAACAATGGTCCATCATCAGACATATGCGTACTTTGCTGAAGCACCACTGCCACAAGCAGCATTTGGGCCGCTTCGATTCCTGATGAGGGTGACTGATTCCGGACAACACGTCTAAAGCAACCCATGCCTGCTTGCCAAATGCGTTTAGGTGATGAGAATGAGGACATCAAGGTAGGACTGACCCATGAGCTAGTCTTCAGATTAAACTGAAGACGCTCACAGTACCGTTGAAGTCTGCTCACAAGACTCTGTCCGATCCTAACTCGATGATCTTGCGCTGGGCTGGGTTGCACGACGTTATATGCAGGATAAGGACTGGGCGACTTGCTCGAGTTTTCTGGACTGGCTATCCACGAGGACGAGCGTGGCGCAGATGCTGGTGTGCCTGAGGGAAATAAGGACAATCTGTCAAATTGTTGGCGGTCGTCGTCCCAAGCCAGGCCATATCCGCGAGGCGAGAGGTCCGTTGCCTTTCCGAATGGAGCGTTCAAGGGTTGAGGAGTGTCGTAATATCGACGGACCGTTATCCCAGTCTCAGGAAAGCTTGCCTCTGAGTTAGAATGAGCCAAGTGCCCCGGTGCAGTGGGCCAGAGATGTTCGACTTGCCACTTCTTGTGCTCGCGCAAGATACTCAGGATTTCCTGTAAATCATGCGCTACAGACCAAGAAACAGCATGCGTCCAGCCATCTAGGTACGGGCTGCCGAGATCCAGCAGCATCCGCACGATATTGGCCTTGTTCCAGTATGCAGCTGCAACAAGTGGTGTGATTCTTGATGGCAGAGGTTCCAGGTGACCAGGATTAATCGTACCCGAGAAGTAATGTCCGGTTGACGCAAATAATCTCACTAGGTCCATTTGGTCATGAATGATAGCTTCATACATCGGATCAGTCGACACATCTCGGTTCCATAGTCTCAGGCCTTGGATATTGCTCGTGAGAGTCCGTTGACTGAGGTCGATCAAGTATGCATGGGTTGCACGGTGTCCACCACCCAGAACATTGGCAAGGAGGGCATCGTCTTGTTTGATTGTCACCTCACCAGACTTTACTGCCGGTTCCACGTGCTCCTGCAACTGAGAAAGCTTGCCGGCATACGCCAGCTGCTCGAATCGGTAATTGAAAGCGCTGGTCTCGTACAGTGTTGTCTGCGCTGACGCTAGGCCAAGACGAAAGCAGTCATCCAGCTCGTCTAGTCCCTGCGTGAACTTCTTGTGTACCAGATCCTGTGCTAGGGACTGGCATCCAGATCCTGCCTTACTGAAACTCAAGAGAACCTCAACGTCGATTCCTTCATATAACGAATGATCTAGGAGACATCCATTCAGAAGAAGATCGAGCGTAAGCGATGCCTGGTGTCTTGGGCATTGCTGCTGAAACCTGGATAGACGGCCTTTGACAGACTCGTATCGTGCGAGCAGTGTGCCCACATCGAGTTCCAAAGGATTTCCAGGCACGTCGACTCGCCCTAGTATGCTGCAGATGGTGCTCTTCAGACTAGTGTTCAAGAGCTCAACGACGAGATGTCGCGTTACACGTCTTTTCTCGATGATGAACGCAAGCGGAGGCACAGCTTCACCAGGTTTGAGCTGAGCAAACTTGCCTGATCCGTCTGACATGAGCCAGGAGGTGTCGCCGCTATGACCCTGTCAGCTGAAAGCGATGACTCGGGAAGTATGACAAGTGGGCAGTATCACCTTTCTGAGATGTCGATTAGGCCAAAGCAGAGTCCGTGCTTCTCAAGATTATGAGTCGGTCTTTTGCCTTCAACAGGCAATGAACCTATCGTGGGGATGGCAACGGGTCGAGAAGTCATCGTGGCAGAAGCCTGGGCATGCTCGTCGATTGCGCTTGATGTCCAGCATCTGTGTAACCGTGAGCCATCGCTTTGAGAGCAGTCCGGTTACATCGCCTGGTCTGTCTGGGACAGCTTTATAAGCTCTTCACGCCGTTGTCTGCCGCGGGCGTTGGACCGCTGGTGTGTAGATCAGCCTTGCGACCAGGACTTGATGTTTTGTTGGCAAGCCCAAAATGAAGCTGACATACGGTATCTTGACACGAACCTATATTCAGCCGAGGGCCAGCGTTTCCCATTCTGTCGCTCTGCCGGTAGGCTAGGTAGCGGCCTAGGTGGGTTGCCCACTCACCATGCAGGCAGTCAGGCGGTGTCGCCGACGTGCATGATTTAGGAATGGCGGAGGCCTGGAGAGCTCCCGCGAGCGAATCATCGCTTCACCTGACATACAGCAATCCAGGCAAATGGATCGCATTCTTCTGTAAGAGGTGTTGACGCAATCATCGGCGACCTTCACCATTGTTTTCGCGGTGATCATTGTGGGAAAATTTTGATCACAGCGACGCACTGCCTTGGCCTGCGCGAGTGGGAAGTGTGGTTGCACAGCCCAGGCAATGTCAGACGGAGGCACTATGAGATTGCATCGTGGCGGCAATGCCGTCCAGGCCAAAACTCCCGATTCTTGCAGCAATGACATGATCTCGAGTCAAGACCACCGGCAAGCTATTCCGGATGGACTGTCCTTATCGACCCCGACTTCTCACACCGGTCAGGGTCGAGCTGAGTTCTGGTAATGGACCGAGAACTGTCCCGAAAGACCCAGAGGCGCATTAAGCTGAGTCAGTGGCGGGAGCTTGATTGGCGCGATATCCAGTCTGACAGTGTAGGTAACCGTATCAGAATCGATCTTCACGCCTTGAGGTGACATCGGCTCGGCGCTTCGTAGGGCTGAACCTCCAAATCGTCGGATGCGTGTCCGGAACCAAGGTTAGGGCAGCCAACATGGACGTAGGCGGGATCCTTTGACAATCGATAGTCTCGTATGTCTATACTCGCTCACTAGGCTTTCGTGTCGGCAATCGTCTACGGCGGCTGCAGATGTTCATTCCGCGCTCGTACCTAGAGAAAGACACCGAGGCTGTTTGGGGTAGCTGGTCCTTGCAGGGGTTCAGAGCGGCTGTGTGTCCGGCTACGGTCGGAGGTGAAACCAAAGGTCCATGCAATGTGGTGGCTTTCGGGCCAGGAAGTCAGCGGAGGGGATCATGACATTGACTGTGTCTAGGTAGCTAAAGACAGTCAGTCCGAGAAAGAGACATGCTATGGGCGCTGAAGGAAGAAAAATCCCACATGAGGGAGAATGTGCAACTGTGGTCTCGCTGCAATGACAAATACTAAGCGGTCCCAAGTCTGACATGATAGCCATTGTGCCGATGGCCACGCGAAGCCACAGGATGACTTGGTGCAGCCAGATGTGTTACACAAGCGCCTGGTTCTAGGGTGTGTGCCGGTTGCATTCTCACGGTGATGAACTCCAGATTTGGCACCGTGCGAGTCTAACGCGTATAGTCACCGCAAGAAGATCACACACTGTACCATGCACTGTCTCTACTCCACACCACTAAACGCGTCAGGTCGCGTCTTCTCGTCCGTGTCTCGAGCTCTCTGTCATTGTTCGTCAGAATCACACAGCGTCAACACTTTCCCGTGTCGATTGACGCACAGGCTTTACATATCCAACCTACGACAGATCTCGCCAAGATGTTGAGGCAACAGCATGACAGGATCGACCCCAAGAGGCGAAACATTGTTGACCATCGCAAAAAGCAGTTTGCAACTCCTCAGTACAAGGAGGCCGACTATCCCACGCGTCTAAGCTTCTACAGTGACGCACCTACGGCCGATATCACACTCGAGCAATTCGAGCAATGGGCTATCGACAGGCTAAGAGGTATACTCCCCTACTTCATGTCAAGACTCCTCTGCTGATTTGTCAACAGTTCTTGGTGAGCTTGAGGCGTGCTCGTTTCGTAATCGGTCCCCAGCAGAAACGGCCACACATATGAAGCCGCTCCTTGACAAGTATCTGCCACTCGAATCCAACAGCTCTGCATCATCCAGTCTGTTCGCTCAACGTCAAAAAGACCACTATAGCCACTTCATCTTGAGACTCGCATTCTCATCGACCGAGGATTTGAGGAGACGCTTCACCCGCGTCGAGACGATGCTTTTCAGGCTGCGATTCAACAGCGACGACCTCAGTGAACGCTCAAAATTCATTGCCGGCTTGGACTTCGACTGGTGGGAGACTGTTTCCGATCAAGAGAGGCAGGAGTTCGCTACGGAGCTTGCCGCCACCGCAGGCCCTCGTAAATCACCAGAGGACGATAGCTGGTTCAAGGTGGACTGGGACCGTGTTCCCGACCTTGTTGAGAGCCGTCGTGTCTTTTTGAGGCACGGCAAGGCTTTTGTGCCGGGTCGAGAACAGTCGAGCATGGTCGTCGCGGAATTTTCGTCCCGGTTGGAAAAACAACTTCAGGTGCGTACTGTTGAATCTCAATCACGAGGACGAACGTTGCGAAAGGCTTCTACACCAGAAGAAGCTAACTGGAGACTGCACAGCTGACGGCGCGAGCTCTACCACGCCTTGACGAGGACGACCGCCTGACACCAATCCTTGACCACCTGTCGAAGAACTTCATCACACCCGATGCAGCCTACATGTCTGGCTCAACAGCACCAGAGGGGGCACATATCTCTGCCACCAATATCGACAACCTCTCGCAGCACTTCCCTGCTTGCATGTCTCACTTGCACCGCTCTCTTCGCCGCGATGCTCACTTGAAGCACTACGGACGTTTGCAGTACACTCTCTTCCTCAAAGGCATCGGTCTGAACCTCGAGGAGTGTCTGCTGTTCTGGAGGAGGAGCTTCCACAAGATCGACGATGACAAATTCAACAAAGAGTACAAGTACAACGTACGGCACGTGTACGGAGATGTCGGCGGCGATACGAACCGGCGCGGTGGTGGCTACAGCCCATTCAGTTGCCAAAAGATTCTGACCGAGCATCCTCCTGGCTCAGGCGAGGCGCACGGCTGCCCGTACCGGCATTTCAACCTGGAGAACCTGACAGCACTTGTACAAAGTATGGGAGTGTCTGACAGAGGGACGCTCCAAGGAGTCAAAGAAGACAAGGACCATCAGAAGTATCATATGGCTTGCAATCGGTATGTTCCACTCGTAATTATGGCCAGGCTCTTGCAGAACATCCTCTGCTAACATGAACCATAGTGTATTTGAACATCTTCACAAGGCCGAGATCAAGAAGGCTAAGGAAGAGGGCGTCATGACGGCTAATCAGCTCGAAACTATCGTCCATCCGAACGAGTACTTCAAGCGTAGTTACACGTTGAAAAACTTAGGCAAGGACAGCGATGTTAAGATGGAGGAGTGATGAGCAAGCATGGAATCATGGCGTTGGGAGTACTGAGTTTCGAAATTAAGGAAGCGCTGGGCACACACGCCCTGAGCCATCGTACCGCTTGCGGCGAGAATTCCATTCCGAATATAATATATGATCTCATCTACGCGATTCACAACGAGTGGCTACTGCTGTATGCTTATCGCCACCCTATTAGTACCATGAAGCAGGGACAGTAAAGCTGTAGCCAGCCAAGCTGGTCTCAGGAGGATCCGAGCCATTCACCTCTTCGTTCTCGACTGAGGGCGCATGAAGAGGCTGAGCACAAGGGAATGTCTCACAGGGCTGTCAGGACGTTGGCTGAAACTGTTCGTGGATGGAAGTAAGCATCGCCGAGATTATGTAACTTCGTTATTTTTAAGATGAGCGAGTTGGGTGTGACTACGCACGGGGTGCATAAGAGCTTCGCTCCTCTGGTGAGCGGACCTTGCCAAGCCTGTGAGATATATGCACGATGAGGTCAACGTGCGTTTTGACACAACAAACCAGCGCAAGATCCCCTCAACACTACCGCATACATAATACGAGCGAGGGTTGCAACACCCGGCCACCCTGTACTTTACAGCCTCTGACGCGCCAGGCCAGGCCAGGTTGCATTAGGTTGGGGCCATGGCTTGAGTATATTACAGCTTAGGCTGGGGAAAGGAGCCACTTCACGGTGAGGCTATTCCGGAGCTGACGGAGAGCTGACGACTGCCTCGGGACGAGATCTGTCCTTAGACTTGCGGGGCACTGATCAGGCCTCGCTATGCTTGGATCTGGCTATCCCCAACCGAAACCCAAGAGCCTCAAGGTGCATGTCTTGCCGATCAGTTGGTAAACACTTGCAGAGCGCACACATCCTCAGTAACGATCGGCACTTTTGCTGATCAGACCATCGTCCAGAATTCAGGGTCCTTTCGCAAACCAAGACGCGTTGACAGTCCGGCACTTGGCGACCTATTGATTCGGCTCTCACGCCTGTGACGCAGCTCCAACGGTGGAACAGGCTGTCTGTCCTCTTAGCACCTGCACCATGACGACCTCATGCGTCGGAGGACGCTTCGGCTTAAAATAAGGGGAGCCGACAAGAAGGGGACCTTGGCGCCTCACCGTCTATCCAGCTGATAAGACTACAATGACCTACCGAGTGGCAGCGCGGCCGAATACTGAGGGAGCCGTTACGCTTTTCACCCGCAGCGCCCGCAGCGCCCGCCGCAGGGGCGGAGACAATTGGCCAGTAGGATGCCGGGAGTGGTGGAGGCAATGTGAGGGCATCGCGCGTCTGAATGATGAAGGGGTGGTGGTTGTGACTGTGACGACAGCGTCGGCAGGACAGGGTAGGTGCGGGACCAAATGCAAGCCTGGTATGTGCCGCCGGAAGAGATGGACATGGTATCCATGACCATGCCGAATGTTGAGGAGCCGCTTTGAGTAAATGAGTATATGAACTATCTACGCAACAATGGAAGAAGGCTCACATACCCAGGCACTCGCAGCTGCTACCTCATAGTACACAAGCAGGGAGAAAATTGCGAACCTCGAGATGCCACAGGGTAGGAATGCAATCACAGTAGGCAGCATCAAATAAGTTGGCCAAGCCTCCGTTTGACACGGCGGTAGTATCGGCTGGATCCGTTTCAAGGCGGGGCACAAGGTGGTCCGCAACACAAACATGCCTGAAGTTCAATGCAACGCAGCCTGCCACGTAACATCCAAGGTGCAAGGAGAGTTGCGGGGCTCTGAGACGGGGGACGGTGACAGTTGAGGAACCGTCTCGATGTACGGGTCGCCGTCGTCTTCAGACCGTTACGAAACGGAATATGATCGGGCGGCATATACCTGGCTCGATCGCTACGAATGACGACGATGAGATCAACGACGCAGCGACTCGCCCCTGGCCGATGAGACTCATGAAGCTCGATAGCCGACATCAACGACAGGCAAGGCAATGATCACCGTTTTCCACGCGAGCCTGCAAAAAGGACCCCTCAAGACGATCAACGTGTCACTCAACACTGTCGAGCCAACCTACAGATCGAGAGATCAAGACAAAAAAACGGTCACTTCCGTTCCTGGCCGCCGTTCCCGCAAGGAAAGACTTGGCACTTGATCGAGACACCCCTGTGGATCACATGCCCACGCCCTGGCACCGTTTTGCCAGGCTGCTGGAAATCGGAGATTTGCAGGGTCATCAGGGAGGCGTAGATGGCTGAGACGGAACGGGACTTAGCGACGCAGAAACGGAGGCTGCACAGGGACAGGTACAGGAAAACAGGGTTCGGACGGCCCATCCACCACTCACAGCAAACGGAGCTGGGGGGAGGGAGAACCGCCTACCTAGCTGTCACTCGACCACCACTCGGACTGCCGACGGCTGAGGGTGTCGAGGCTGGCTGGGGGATAGAGACCGGGACTGCATGTTTTTGCTGATAAGTATTGCAGATCTTACCCAGGATATGGCATTCCACGACGGCACGCTGACCCGCGAGATGGATGTAGCTGTTCGGCAAATTGCTTCGGACGTCAGTGTGATGCCGACCTAGACCGTAGTCGAGACCGCGAAAACCTCAGTTCGCCAAGGTGATAATTCCGGAGACCCGCGTCCAGCACATGAGAACCAAACCTCCGATCGCCGCTACTCTCATAGCTTGTGTGAGACTGAGATCAAGATCAAGGACGATGAGCAAGACACTACGACAATCACTGCCCGGATCAGCAGATCAGCAAGCGCGACCGATCGAAGCTCATCGAGCAGTCCATGTGGCCCATTGCACCGACGGCCTAGAGGCCCCGGGGAAGCATAAAAACCACAGAAACCAAGGGTCGCTGTACCCATCTTGGTTACTTTCAAGGGTCGACCGCATGCTGATCCTCTGTCACTGGCCAATCCCCACTGCGGATCTGCTCTCTAACAAGGTGAGGCGCGCGATCGAGACCAGCCAGGATAGGTAGAAAAACGCCACTGTGGCGGCCCAACACTGGCTGCCATTGTACGTACGCCCTGAGCTGCAGCGCTTATTCCCGAAAACAGTACTGGAGCTGTAGATCATTCGATCTCGCCTGATCGTGCGAACGATGAACTCAAAGTGGACAGATCGATAAGCCAGCCCAGCCAGCTTGTCTCTTCTTTTGAGTTTCTTGGCATGGGAGGATCAGGTGATGCCGAGAGCAATAAATCCTGGACTATCACGATTCATGTTTGCATGCGGATTGCGGGGTCGTGATACTGCAGCTGCGAAGGCGAAGGATGAGAGGTCGACAGAGTTCCTGCAACGGCGCAAACCTAAGGAGGCCATCCAGGTGGAGGTCTGGCGATGCGAATCATTCCAAACGTGCTCAAGATGCTCATGCGGCCTCACTGCCGTGCCTGCTCATGATACCAGAGTCAAACATGGTCTGATTGAATTGATGATCTGAGATTGAGTTGCAGAGTTCGCACACAGGCAAAAGTTCTTCGGCAAGCCAAACCGCACCATGCGACTTCTTTGTGAGACGAGTCGCCATACAGCATGTGAGACAGTATGCCGTGCATCGCCGACCGTGCATCGTCCGATCCGACTCTTGGTTCGTACATCGAGCGATGCGGCAAGCTCGTTGAGCTTGAATCAGAAATGAGGATTCATGGACCTCTAATATTCGATGTTGCAGCCACGACACGAGCCATGGTGCCCAGCAACACGTAGCGAACATGCTTGTACATATTGCGCGACCATCGGTCACGGTGGTGTCCATCGAGCAATAAGAACGCGGGGGGATTGGCAACTAGTCGCTGTCCGGCTACCACTTTCCCGTTCACGCTTGTGTCGTAGCGTCGTAGCGCCGTTCTGACAAGTTTTGGGGTTCAGAGGTTTTTTTGGAACAGTCGGCGTTTATTGGCGTTCCATACGTCGGATGGATGGCCTAGCGGCCAAGATTTCGACAAACCGAAAATTTCCATTGGTCTCGATCAACTTTGCGTGAAGAGACAGGAGAGGATGGATCGATGCGTGCGCTCACACGGGATGCATAGTCATATCAGTCGAAGCAAATATCTCGGCCAAGGCCATGCAAACGACTTGCTTTATCGACGGTGCCGCCTCTGGAGGGAGATAGGGGCGTACTGACTTCCTTGAAACTCATCAAGGTAGGTCCCGAGCGCCGCCTTACGCCGAGGGAACCAGCGTATCAAAGAGGCTTGTGAGACGGATGCAGGAATCGCGGCGCGTTCCAGAATCGCAATCTGCGAAAATCCGATGGGGACAATTGCACGACTCACGTCTGGGCATCGATCGAGAATCTCAAAGCACCGGCGGATCTCTGGGAAGGGGTGCGCCTCCCGACCGACAAAGTCCCTGGTAGGTGGCCCACCGAGCAACAAAGGCGAACCAGAGAAGAAACAGTGGGCGCCAGATACCTGCTTGGAGGCATTTACAGAAGCGGACGTGGCTTGAAAATCAGTGGAATAAAACGCCACGGCAGGTGACTACGTTGAATGTGCACGGAGCTGAGGCATGACCTGGGAATAGAGCCGTAAGGGTCCTGGGTGACGGTGTTCGGGACTTGCGCGATGCGACAGGACAAATGACCACCGAAACCCCGAGACAACCGGTGGTGGCTGACATATCCCAATGAAGTTGGACAATTAAAACACGTTGCTGACTGTAATCGCAGCCATCACGGAGATGAGGACGACAAACGGTCTCTGCGTTACTGGGACCGAAAGAGTCCAGAACGTCTTGGGAACGGGTCCCAGGCAGATGGTAAAAAGTCAAAAACGGCAGTAATCAGCCCTTGCGTGGCCTGAAGCACAGGCTTACCGGCTGTAGCACGGGTCTTGTGGGCACTTTGATACTTTGACATTGGGTTCAAAGGAACTTGTAGCTAGGTACTTGTGAACTGTAAAAGGTGATAGCTTCGAGGTAGGTACTGCGAAGCCTACTACCTTACCTTGCTGGTTCCAGGCAATACCAAGGCTGTCCATTGCGGAGGCCTTTCACCGGCTGCATACCTAAGGTGCTCGATAAAGTTTGCCAATACACTGGAACGGTGAATCGGTATTAGATGGCAGTTACGGAGACTAGTCGCACACTCCGAGATGTCTCGGCCAGAGGCTTGACGGACCAGGGTGCGGACTACAGCTGCACGACCAGGGCTCGGGAAGAAAAGAAGAAAGGCGGAAACGCGAGTAGACGCTCGGCTGAGATGCGGTGAGGCGGATGACACTGCTAGCACGGGTATATGTGTGCCCAGTTCAGAATCTGGCCGCCAGGGCGTGCAGCTGCACGAAATCTCAGTACACAATCCCAGATGAAGAAGTCCTAGGGCCGCAGTGGTTAATTAGAGGGACCCAGTTGTCCCGCGGGTTTGACAGGACACACTGGCTGGGTAAGGTATCATTTTCTGCACCCGAATAAGCACAGTCAGGCTACACAGCCCTTGTCATGCTGCCAGGTCGTATGGATATATGTTTTGTTGCGACCTCAAGCTGCAGGCTGAGTGCAGCGTGGGTTGGCCGTCAGCAAGCGGGCAGGGAAATAACGTTTGTGCGTGCTTTGATGATGGTGTCAAGTAGAGTGATCCGAGGGATTGAGAAACTGCAGGCGACATGTGATGGATTGACGATGGCCACGGACGAATGCGATGGAGGCAACGGTGGTAGCGTGAAGGGAGGTTGATTGGTGCCGCGAGGGCGCATCGCGAGGGACGGGCAGACAAGGCGAGATGGCGAGGGGAGGGACGGGAGACGGTACTCATCGACGATCCCAATCGAGGACATCGAGATAGCTTGCCTAGACAGGCACGGTACCAAGCTGGACAAAGTTCTCAGAAAACTGGAATTATCTCGTGTTGACACATCATCTGGAAGGGAATCCAAGCCATTGGAGCGAAGTCTGAATAATTGCACTGGTCGCAGAGACATATACTGTACAACTCCAACTATCATCCGACTGGGTTCTATCGCCTGCTCGTGCCTATGCAGGAGAAGAAACGGAGGGTCTCCTCGAAGAATTACCGTAAACAAGACAGAAAACGGGCGAGACCGAAGGAACGGACTGGCAGTGAGAAAACGGAGCTGACAAGGGCCACGCAAGCCACACACCCCCTCCCAGGCTCGCATCGAGATCAAGGACCACGCCCCCTCCCCCCTGTCACATACCGTAGCAGAGAAAGAAGCACAGCAGATTCGGATGGGTGGGAAGAGTCACGCCCCACCGCCGAAACAAGGTCCGCATGGTCCGGGCTTGCTCGTCAGGCCCCCAAGCATTGCACTTGCCAAGGCCCAAGGTCCAGTCCCAATGCGCTGAAGCTGTCCACCAATCCTCACTGCCAGCTGCATTGGAACCTGTCACGGCGCCTCAAGGTTCACGCCCTCTTTCTTTCTTAAAACCATGTCCTCCCTCGTCGCCTGCTCCCGCCCTGCCTGACCTCTCCCCCCTTTCACTATATCCCCAAAACCTAGAATCACAACATAATAATCCTCAAACGACTCCAGTAAAAGGATCACTAGCCTCGACGCACCGAACAACTGCTCAACAACAAACACCAGACGACTCATCCCAGTCAGCGATCCCCTTCATCTTCCCGCCTTGTTGCACGGCCATTCTTGAAACATCCCAGTCGACGCTCCTCTCTGCTCACCAAGCTGGACCCTGGAAACACCAAGCACACGAGCCATAACCGCGCCAAAGCGCTCGCTGCAAGTCATTGTCGTTGGGTTTCATCCCGCCTCAGCAGTCCACCCATTGTCGGGCCCGAATTAGCTGCCAGAGCTGCATAAATACACCCAGCCTCCAACCTTCAACCTCCGCTCGCTATGATGCCTTCCAGACCACCCACCGCACACTACGGCTCGTCCGCTTCCTCGTCATCATCCGACTCTGACGTCTCTTCCACATCCTCAACTGCACCTGCTTCTGGCTACCGATACAGCATGGACTCTGTGCAACGACCCATTGCCTCAGTCGAGGTCCTCCGGTGCATGCGCTGCGCGCGATCCGTCGAGGCTACCTCTACCGACGACGTGAGCTCAACAGGCATGGTTCGCATCTCTCACGGACTCTACTACTGTGAGCGGTGCGCTAAGATGGTCGGGTACAAATAAGTGAAGACCGCCAGCCACAAGCACCAGGAATTGTCACACCTGCAACGCCTGATCGACTGCACCACATAACTTGATCTAAAGGAGACCCGATATCCTCGACTTCCACCACGGCTTTGTTCATGCCAAGGGAGCCAGAGCTGGATGACCCTCCCACGCGAGCACACTTCCGCGGCGACGCCAATTTGAGCGTCCGCAATACACGCGACATTCTTACGTCGATTGCTATGGCTCACCGTCACCTTTTTACGACGAGGCGTTCTTTACGCTTTCCTATCCAAGCACACGACATCCACGAGAGAGTCCCCTCAACTCCCTCGGCGGACATTCTTGGTCAATTCGGCCATCCCTTGAAGTATGTCATTACCTCGAGAAGATTCCGATGCACTCGGAATGGTATTTTACGATACCGCACCATTTGGATCGCGTCCCTTGCGTTGTTGCTCCCGCTACCTATGGTGGCTGAGCACATTCGTCGCGCACGTTCAGCCCAACCCCAAACCCCGGCGCAGGCTTACGTGGGGCCCGGGCAGTCCGACGCCCGACTGGGCCAAGATCGGCGCGGACCAATGCTTCATCTCCCCGACCACCAGCAATTCGACAATGTTTACAGTTTGCAACTTGTTCACGCACTCGGTGGACATTGGACGGAAACTCTATTTCTCGCTCTGTTTCAAAGAGTCAATTGCCCGCCATCGTGGATGAGCACCCAGCCTCGTCGGACCCCGGTCAATCTTGTCCGCCGCTATTGGTGCTATTTTTGCTCAGCGGGACCAGACCTTTCATCATTGTGCATGGGCCCGCGACCACCATTGGGCTTCTGATTCGACAGTTCCGGGACTCGAGTTCGACGGGCTCACGAAACCATCAATTGTGACAAGGGCTCTGTGGGTTTCTCGGCGACACGAAGACTTCCTCTCTTGGCGAATTCTCTTCGCGTGCAGGCGAGTTGTTTGACAGCCAGGGACCGGGACCTGCGTGCATTTTGCAGCAACTGGCTTTGACGACGGGTTCGTCTTACGATCTGCGTTATTTTGGGAGTTTCAATGAGTATGGCCGGACAGCATGAGCTTTTAGCGTTTTGGGCACCTGTAACAACATGACCAGCAGGGGTACCGCGGAGGACAATGACAGTTTACGACAGAGATACCAATTTACATTGAAGTTGTACAGCATACATTTCGTTGATATCGGATTGAGTGATTCGACGGTATGATCTTGGTCGAGACCAGGCATGACATTGATTGATACAGATGTACACTAGGCTCTTCGACCTTTGCAATATCTTGATTCACATGACATTCTGCAAGCGCCCAGAATGCGTAGGTACATGAGGTAGGCATTTAAGTGGAAACGTCAAATGATTTTCCCGAGCTGATACGGCCAGAAGTGTTTGACGAAAAGCGAGGCGTACATACGGAACCACAGGGGGTTCCGGATGCCGAGGCGGCCGTGAATCCGGGTCTTTCGGAAACAATTGTCAATCGTCAAGGGTCGAAGCAAACAAAATGGATTGCAGGGGTAGGTCCCTAGAAAGGGGGGGCTGTGCTATGCATCCTATGTATCGTCGGGCACAGGAGAGTACGCGTGTGTCTAATCTAAGCTTTTGCTTGCGCACGCTCCTCAAATGTTCATGTTTTGAGTGACATGAATACGCTTCTCTTGTGGTGGTGAGGGTCCGTCTTGTGGGAGTTGGGCTGCTGGTGGAGAGAGGCGGGCATGGATCTCCCAAGCTGTTTCGGTGACTCAGCGAGGTGAAGGGGGGACCCTGGCAGGTGTTCAGGCACCGGTGAACAAGCTTTTGAAGGATCCCCTAGGGATCCTGTAGGGAAATGAACCAGGCTGTTGAATGCTAACAATAGGGAGGAGAGCGAAAATGCATGTGTGAAGGGGAACCCCAAGTCAGACGCTGGTGAGGATGCCTGTACACGTACGTGCACGGCACAGCCTCACCTGTGATGCAGTGATCATCTGCTCACACGCCACACAGGACGCCTCATTATTGAGATAGGCGACAGCTCACATTGGCCTCGTGCAGCAAGCCACTGAAGGAGACCCTGCGTACCAGACCGCGTAAACCAGCCCTGCGAGTAAGAAGTGCAGTGCGTATACACACGCCCCTCGGGGGCAGTCAGTCACGAGCAAAGCAAGAGGAGAGCAAGCCTCTATTGCATTCGGATCGTCCTGTCAAAGAAAATGACAGGAGGTTCTAGACTCGAATGGGCTTGGCGGACGGCGCCTTACATCGTCCTATCATATTTGCCCTGGGTCGTTTGTGCAAATGGACCGCGAAACCCGCCGTGGAATGTTCTCGACCGGCGGTGCAACTTTGGGTGGTTCGATGAGGCCGGCCGTGATGCGAGCAGATGAGTCGTCTGGGTGACACGGACAGTATACCTAAGGTAAGGTACCTTACCTCAGGCAGCTTAAGGTACGTTGAGGGCCTGGTGGTCTAGATCCTCTCTGATCTACACACGTCTGAGGGACGCGTGGACATTGTACAGATCGCATGGCATGTCTCACCATTCCGTCTATAGGGCAGTGATTTCCCCATTCAATGCAACATATGATGCGAAAGGATTCCGTCTGAGAAAGGGCTTACAGCGGGGATTGAAGATCGTTAACATTTTTTTTTTCGGACTCGACTCTAAAAGACCCAGTGGTGGGGAAAGGGGAGCCCCTTTGGATGGACCCTGAGATTGGGCTGGACCCTGGAAGTGGAAGAGAGAGAGGTGCAACATCGACGCAAGGGGGATGATCGGCGTCGCACGTGGGGGGGGGGGGGCGGGGGCGCGGGCGGGGGGCG
>JAMAKF010000013.1:2976-173339 GCA_023628655.1 Sarocladiaceae sp. R1802
GCCCCCCCCCCCCCACAGAAGAGACGGGGTGTTACTCACCATCAGGCTCACCAAAGCCGCCTTGAACACCTTGGATGATGATCAACGCAGCCCAGGTTATGATCACCAGATCGAAGTTGGACCAGATTGATGAGTCGGCAAGCTGAAGCCTCACAGCCGCACGCGCCGAGATCAAGAGCTCGTGCTGTTCATTCGGTGTCGCGCTGGACAGCAAGTCGCTGCCCCGGGCGGGCAGGTAGATCGACAAGACCAAAGCACGATGCAAGACGTACTGACGGAACGTCAGTTTCTCTTCACCCTCGGGGTCGCTGTTCCGTGCGCCAAACTCAGCGAGCCAGTCGTCCAGCTGGCGCGCCCAGTCCCTGATGACGGCAGCATCGACGCCGCTGAAGGTGGTAGAAGGATCCATAGCGACGGGCGATTCGTTGGTGAAGTAAGACCAGATCGTGGGAAGACCACGACCCGTGAAGTGAGTAAGACCGGTGTGCATCATCTGGGATAACCGATAGAGTTGGTCTTGCGGCGAGACGCGAAGCCTGGAGAACGGCGCTGTGATGGGTATGATCGGGCATGCTAGATGTATGGCGGCATGCTCTAGATCAACAATCTGATATCGAAGATAGTCATTAGGATCAGAGCTCTGCTGAGTATGCTGCACAACGTTCAACGTACCTGTAGTCCGGTCATCAATCTTTGCCACTCTAGCGAACGTTCCCCAATATTGGGAGGACAGTGCTCCAGCAACAAACGATATGCAATAGATATCCAAATTCCAGTCTCTTTGCTCAAGCCTTCTCTCAGCAGGCCGGCGAGTATGATCCCGAGAACAGTCTGAAATGCCCACTCCTCCGCGCGGGCAGGATGATCAGGCTGCTGCCCAATGAGACTGCCCGGTATGCACAGCTGCGAGATGGCATTGCACAACACAATGAAGTATTCTGAGGCCAAGGCCGCGACGTCTGAGGAGCCTCTGGTACTCGAGCAGTACAGCATGGCAGCTAGGAGTAGTGGCGTGGGAGATGAAAAGGTCTGTCTGCTAGGCAGGAAATGGAGACCAAGCATTGTATCATGAAAGCTGCGACCCAGATGCATCAGAACTTGATCTTTGTGAACCTGAAGAATGTTGCTTATACTGACCTCATCCATAGACCTTTAATCCGACCTTCTTCCCAAATGATGGGGTTGGCCCTTGCTGAACATGTCTGTTCAAGGTCCTGTATAGAGGGCCAAAGAGGCTTCAGCGTTTCATCCCGGGGTTGTGCTGGTAGCCTGGCATGAGAAGCCTCGGTCTCTATCGGGTCTTCATTCATCTCATCGTCATCATAATCGCCAAGGCTGAGATGGTCCTCGAGTCTTCGCAGCCTTCCGAGGATGTTCGAAGTGAGTGACCTATTCGGTTGCCATTCCGGACCCACGACGACGACATCTGAGCTCAGAGCGGCCTAAAGTAAAAGAAGGGTCCGTGTTAATACTTGCAGAGAAAGTAAGCTCTAGAAAAACAGAGGATCTGAAAGCGTACGTTTGCTCTTGGCACAAAGATGCATTGGGCTCCAGATCGAAGACATCTCCTACAAGATGGACCACGATCGATCCTACATTTCATCTAACAGGCAAACTGACATGTTAGCTACAATCAGTCCACTGGAACGGCGCGACTAGGACTCTGGACGCCAAGACCTTTTGCCTTCGGCAGTTGACTAGGCGGGCATACAAGTCAGCAAGGGTCCCCATCATTATTCTGCAAGATTCGCCAAGGCTTACGGCAGGCCTTCCGGGCCTTGATTTGGGCCTGTGTAGCCTCTCCGCCATTGTCTTGTCCGATATTCTCGGCCCTCGACGGTCTTGTCGCGCTGTGGGGAAACATCTCAGACATGGTCGGTCAGACAAGGGTGATGATTGTGACTGTCGCCATCAAACGCCGGTGCGCTGTCAGAAGATGCCCGGTGAATACGGAATACGGAGAAGGGATAGAATAGTCTAAGCCGGGGAAACCGGGCGATGGGCGAGTCAAGAGGTTTTGGCAGCAACGCAGGTATCTGGGGGACCTCGGCTTCTGGGTGGCATTGAGAGTTCCAATAGCGGCAGCCCTGTCCGTGTCTGGTCCCGGCCCCCGCCGGCTCGAGATGCCGGATTTTGCCGATGTTCGCCGGCGCTGGAGCTCGGAATGTGGCCGGGCACCTCCTTTACAGCTAAGCAATTCTCAGGCTGTGCAAGATAACGAGAATTGTCTCACTGAAAGGGAATCCGCTGTAACGGAGACTGCGTGACATGAGAGCGTGTCAAGTGATTGAGCATTCCCTTATCTTGGCTCATGCCAGGGTTGCCCAATCGATGTGGTAGTCGCTGGGTTTCCAGCAGTAAAGCCACCATCGCTGAACATGTCGAAAATCGACTCTTGGCGGGATCATACGTGTAGCCTCTTTGAAGCTCCTGCAGATGTTATCCAGAAGGCAACAAATCACTTTGTGCAGCAGCTCAGTCAGTTCACCATGCTTCAGTGCCGGAGATGCCCACGGTCTAACAGAGCGCAACTTTAGGAGATGGATTGCAGAAAACTGGCACAGATCTATTGCAGGTCCCGTCATATGTGACCAAGCTCCCGACAGGGTCCGAGAAGGGTGTCTATCTGGCCATTGACCTCGGCGGGACCAACCTTAGGGTGTGTTCTGTAGAGCTTCATGGAGACTCTACGCACACTGTTGTGCAGTCCAAGGTCGCCATTCCCCAGCATGTGATGACTGCAGATTCCTATAAGGATATCTTTGGCTTCATTGCGCAACATACGGAAACTTTCATGAAGAAGAATCTACCCAACGACCTCGAGCTGTGGCGCGCAACAATCCCCGATGGCAAACCTTCGTCTGCGCAAGCCGGGGATCAGTACGTGCATTCACTGGGATTCACGTTCAGCTTCACATTCGATCAGCATGCTATCGACAAAGGCACCCTCCTGTTCTGGACCAAGGCATTCCGCGTCGAAGATGCCATTGGACGCGATCCATGCCAGATGTTACAAGAAGCATTCAATAAACATCGTCTACCGCTGGTCGTCAGAGCTCTCGTCAACGACACCGTAGGCACTTTGGCAGCACGGGCTTATGCATCTGGCGACGCTTCGCAAACACTCTTGGCGGCAATCTTCGGTACAGGCACCAATGGTGCTTACATGGAAAGCATACCCAAGATCACGAGGCTTGCCGGTCAGCCTGGATATGCAGAAACGGGCTTTATGGCGTTGAACACCGAATGGGGTGGTTTCGACAGAGCTCTAGCTGTCTTACCGAGAACAGTGTTCGACCAGGAGCTTGACAGGGACTCGGTCAACCCCGACGATCAGCATTATGAGAAGCGCATATCAGGCTTGTACCTCGGGGAGCTTCTACGAAGGGTATTATTGTCGGAACTTGACTCTGCTGCGTCTTGTCTCTCATTCAAAGCTGCTGAAGACTCGCCTCTTTACACTCCATACTCTATCGATAGCTCCTTTCTCTCTGAACTGGCGCAGGTTCGCGCTTCTGATCTCGAAGCGGCAAGGACCAACATTGCGCAGAAATTGAAGACAGGTCTAGTGTCAACTGAGGAGGCTGGGGCGATCAGATCTATTGCGATCTCGATCGGCAGGAGAGCTGCAAGACTATCTGCCATTGCGATTGCAGGCGTGATCATCCAGTCGGAACGCCTGAGTTGCCCATTGACCATGGTTCGAGTCAGGCCTCACCAAGAACCTCTCTGGAAACGGTGTCTACGCCGGATAAGACGCCTTTTCCTGTCCTTCAACAATATCTTCCGCAGCCAGCAACGCGCAACCTCACCCAAACCCGAATCGAAACCCGGGCATGCAACAGACTCAGACACCTCGAGCAGCGAAAACAACTCAATCGACGAACATGAAATCATAGACATTGGAGTGGACGGCTCGCTCTTCGAGTTCTTCCCAGGATTCGAGCGCGAGCTACGGAGCGCTTTGAGAGAGATATCCCAAATCGGACCAGCAGGAGAAAAGAGGATCCGGTTCAGTGCAGCGGCAGACGGCAGCGGTATTGGCGCGGCGTTGATCGTATCAGCATTGTAGACCATATTAAAAAGGATGAATACACATTTATGAGATAGCCAGGGTCTGTTCAAGATCATTGTGCGCTCTGTAGGTATCTTTGGTTGGGATATGGATTATCCAGCGGTTCTCTGTTCCAATCGTGCCGTTCCATAGGCACACATCGTAGCAGAGCACGGGAACATACGCATTGCAAAAGACAGGCGCAGGAAAGAGTCTGTAAGAATTGAACATTGAGCCGTTATCTCAATCTGATCATGGACTGCGTTCCAGCGCTTGCTTGTCCCAAGGTCTATACATCTTGATCGAATTCTAATTACCCCCCTATGCCGCGGCCCAAGACCCGAGCCTCGAAGACATACTGTCTGGCGTCAACTCCACCGTGTCTATCTCGTCGATCGGCGGACTCTTGGAGTTTGGCGTGTGCGGTGGGCTCGCCAATGATGAAGTGCGCAATCTCAACGGCAGGTTCTGTCCAAAGCCCTTTCTAAGGCCGACCATCTCAATGCTCTTGAAATACTGTCACTCTCGTTAGCCCAAGGATCAAACAGCTTTTGGGGTGTCACCCTTACCCTGACAGTCTTGACTTGTAGCTCGAGTGTCGCGTCCTCATCGGCGACGATCATGGAATATGGATGGAGTTGTAGGCATGAGAGTGTCCACATGTGGTTGACACCGCCTTCGACGGCCTTTTGGAGAGCCAAGGCTTTGCTTGCTCCAGTGGCAATGATTACGACTTCTCTGGCCTGTCTCTTGAGTCAGTGACCAACCTTGATGTACTCGCGAGCCCGTAGATGATTTGCTTACCTCCATGATCGTCTGCACTCCCACCGTCAGCGCCATCTGTGGCACTTGTGAAAGATCACCACCGAAGAATCTTGCATTGGCACGGATCGTGTCCATCGCTAGAGTCTTCACACGCGTCCGTGATGCCAAACTCGAACCAGGTTCGTTGAAGGCAATGTGACCGTCTGGGCCAACCCCACCCAGGAAGAGCTCAATACCGCCAACCTCCTTGATCTTGGCCTCGTACTCCGTGCATTCTTGATCCAGGTCAGTCGCATTGCCGTTCAGAATGTGGATGTTTTCGGGCTTGATGTCGACGTGGGAGAAGAAGTGGCGGAACATGTAGCTGTGGTATGACTCGGGATGTGAGGTAGGGATGCCGATGTATTCATCCTACAACAGTGATGTTAGTTAAGAGTCCCAATATCATCATGGGTTAGAGATAAGCAGAGCCCAAGTACCATATTGAATGTGATCACGTTCGCAAAGGAGATCAGGCCAGCCTTGTACTCTGCTACCATAGCCTCATAGACGGGCACAGGACTGCCTCCCGTGGGCAGCCCGAGGACGAACATGCGCTCCGGTGTGGGCGCGAAAGTGCGAATACGATCTGTTCAAATCGGGCTGTCAGAGATCTCAGGTCTTGGTCCTCTGGGAAGAACATGTCGCACCCATGATGTACCGTGCAGTATAAGCTGCCGAGCTGCCCTCGTCGGGCCTGACGATGAGCCTCATGGTGGTAGATGTGATGCGACGGGAACAAGCCACTAAGTTGGGTATCTGTTTGCAAGAGTTGAAGCAGGTTTCTGGCACTTGCAGTCAAATTGAGTATGAAGATCACTGTATATCGTGTAATATCACCTAGTATGACTTATACATGGTACCTTGTGCTTCCCATAGATTCATCAGTCATCAGTCGCACTTACACCGTGTCCGGCAAATCCGGAGTCTTCACCGGTACCTCCCCGGTGGCACACACTAAGGTAGCCGCTGGTACCGGCTGCAGGGGTCATAGCAACTCTTTCAACGCTCTTCTGGTGACGAGTCAGTTGCTGGCCGGTTCCTGGACCCTGTCAGTCCATGGACCCGGTCAACTGACAAGGTCAACAAGTTCAGCATGGCGCGCTACTCAAGGATCTCAAACGTCTTCAACCCGAGGCTGCATGAATGTTCAACCGACGCCGTAGATGAGTGAGGGCGCACGTTCAAGTTCAGTAAAGGCAGAGGTTTTCCAGATCTGACGTGGCACATGCTTCACTGCATTCGAGAATCTAGTCTGATCAATACATCTAGTTGTTCATTGATGCTATCAGTCTCTCTTTGGCTTGATCTCAAACCATCTCCAAGAGAAACTCAAAGGTCACCGGCTCAACCTTGACCTTCAAGTCCTCTCGGACGCCCGGTCCACACGTCGCGCTTCCAACTCCAGCAACCAGCGGACTCAGGTTCAGCAGCGTAGCCTCCTCCCGCACCAAGTCGCAAGGATGTTTGGCGTTCTCGATTGTTTCAGCCGAGAGTCGAGTACCCGTCCAGTTGAAGACGTTCTCGTCTTGTCTAGATGCTCTGATACCAGAGCCGTCAGGTCGCTCGAGCCGTACCCAGCGGGTGTCCATCCTGTTGCCGTTCTCTTGTGGCACGTCGTAGGGCGTCTCGAGGTTGTCAACAGAAGACGACCAGACGCCGATCCGTTGAGAAGTGAACTTGTCTGGGTAAGATTCGCCGGGGCCACGACCGAGCCAGGAAGCTTGGTCAAGGTGCTTGGGAAGTCGGATGTTGAGTCCCAGCCTCGGAATATCTGTCGGTGTTGATCCTTTGGGCTTCATCTGGACCTTGATAGATAGTGAACCACTGCGCGAAACGCAATATTCTGTTTGAACGTCGTATCCCCATCCAAGCACTGGTGGTGCAAGCCAGGCTTGTGTCCTGATTGTCACACTCCCAGTTTCGGCGCTCGGCAAGATCTCAAATGAGCGCAACTGGGAGGTCATCCTGTGCACGCCATAGTCTTTCCAAACTTTGACAGCGCCGTCCTTGTCGTTATCGGTTGGTGCGCGCCAAAAGCAGGGGAAGATGGCGGCGCGTGTCTTGGGATCACTCTCCAGGAGATCACCTTGACTCCCTGACCATTTCGTGATGTAGCCGCGCACACGATCAAACGTGATACTCCAGCTCTCACCGGTGAGGCTGACTGATGTTCGACTGCTGTTGACGCTGACTTGTCCAGATGACCTCTGTGAGACCTTCGAGAGTGTTGTAGAGCGCTGCATTTGTTGTGTTGAGATCTGATGTTGGAACCAAGCCACCTCGTGCGCGGCTGTTGCCCAGCTGGCATCATCTCTCAGAGTGAAGCTAATGTTCAGGAAGACTTCTTCTTCCCTCTCCTTGAACCCATCCAACGCAACGGGAAGGGGTAGCTCGACGGTCTGCCATGGTCCAACTGGCGGTATCTTCAGATTGCCAGACTCCAGGATGCTTGATCTGTAGGGGCGAAATGTCAGAGATTGTAAGACATGATGTGAGAGTCTTGCAACTTACTTGTCGCTCATCGCCTCGATGCTGTACTTCCCCTCCAAGTGCTCGAGACCAATAAAGTCATACTCATTGGTGATCATCACCCGATCACCCTCAACAGCAAACCTGACAGGCTGGAATACCCGCTTCAACTCGACAAGACCAGGCGTCGGCTTATGCTCGCTGTTGCAAAGCCCATCCATGACAAAAGTGTGATCATGAGGGTCCTCCCCAAAGTCACCGCCATAGGCGTAGTAGCCGTCTTTATGCTCCAGACCATGGTTGGCCCATTCCCAGATGAAACCGCCTTGAAGTCGCTCGTACTTGCGGAACATGTCCTGGTAGTCTTGCAGAGCGCCTGGGCCGTTACCCATCGCGTGGGCGTACTCGCATAGGATGACTGGCTTTTCGAACTTGCCGTTTTCGATGCCGATCTCTTCGACCTCATGTGTAAGTCGCTTCATATCCGGGTACATGTAGGAGTACATATCTGCCGTCTCGGCCTTGATATCGCCTTCGTAATGAATCAGTCGGTCATCGATACCACGGGCGTAGTCCACCATGGCAACATGGTTGGCGCCGTAGAATGACTCGTTGCCGAGAGACCAGGAGAAGATGCAAGGGTGGTTCTTATCTCGCTGGACCATCTGGACCATCCTATCGAGGTATGATGCGTGCCAGGCAGGGTCATCTGATGTGAACTGAGCCGCGAGAGGGAAGAACTCTTCCTTGCTACCTTCGTAGTCCAGATATGGTGGAGGATCTATAGGCTGGGTAACAACGTCGTAAAAGCCGTGACACTCCAGGTCCGCCTCATCCATCACCCACAGGCCGAGCTCATCAGCTAGATCGTATAAGAGAGGCTGACCAGGGTAGTGACTTGTTCGCAAGGCGTTGATATTGTGCTTCTTCATGAGGAGGAGGTCCTCCTTCAGGAACTCTGCAGGCACAGCGCGGCCATGCTTTGGGTGGTGGTCATGGCGGTTCGCGCCACGAAGCAGGATTGGGGAACCGTTGACCATGATGAGCCCGTTCTTCCGCTCTACCTTGCGGAAGCCAACGTTTTGAGTGATGGTCTGGATAGTCTCTCCACTTGAGGATGAGAGTGCGATCTCAAGCTGATACAAATAAGGAGACTCCGCGGTCCATTTCTTGGGGTTGGAGCAGGGAAGCTGGAATGATATGAGAGGATCGTTCTCTGAAGTAGCTTGGCTTGCTGATGCGATCTCGGTGGTCTTGTCTCTGAGAGTAAGGTTGACTTGGTACCCTTCAAGGATGAGGGAGTTCATAGTCAGGTCGACCTTTAAAATAGCGTCTGTGTACGAGTCATCGAGCTGTGTCTTGACAAAGTAATCCTCGATTCTTGCTTGATCAGGAAACGCGAGAAGATGGACGTCTCGGAAGATGCCTGCACGAGTTAGCAAAGGCTCAGCTTGTACAGAAACACCAGCAAGTGACATACCGGACAGCCACCACTGATCTTGATCTTCAATGTATGAAGCCTCACACCATTGGTAGACCCTCACGACTAATTCGTTGTCGTCGCCCAGCTTCGCAGCATCAGTGACATCGAATTCGGCTGCATTCCGGCTGCCTTGCGAGTATCCCACGAAAGAGCCGTTGAGCCATACGTGATAGGCGCTGTCAACTCCATCAAAGCGCAGTCTGAGTTGCGACTTGCTCTCCCACTCCGCAGGGACCTTGAAGGTACGGCGGTAGGTACCAGTCGGGTTCTCAATCGGGATATATGGAGGGCATACAGGAAATGGGTACTGAACATTGGTGTAGTGCGGATGGCCGTGACCCTGCAGCTGCCAGTGACCAGGGACCGTGACGGGGGACCATGGCTGTGCATCATCTGTGCGAGTACCGTCCGAGTCAAGATACTCTGAGGCCTCGAGAGGAGTTGGTGCGTATTGGAAGTCCCAAGTACCGTTGAGCAGCAATGATGTTGGTGGAAGCCAGTACGCTCTGGTTGGGAGTCTGTTCCTCTCAATCACCTCTAGATTCTCATAGTCGGGCTTGCTAGAGGGTGGGTGCATTGCCGGGACGGGATGCGTTGTCGACATGATTGCTGTGCATCTAAGACAGTAAACGTTCTAGAATGCGATAGTGATAGTGACAGGGACCAAAGCAGGGCCAATCTAAGCAGTGGCGTGTATACTTAAAGGAGCATGGCATGCAAGTACGGGCTGTCGAGGCATAAGAATGGCCGGCACTCAGTGATCCTCCATCGGGTTGCTCACCTCGCGGTAGCTTGACAACCCTGAACCAAGATCCGAACCAGGACCGGTTTCCGCCGGACAAAGCCGTGGTGGCTCTTTGATCATAGCTAAAGACGATATGGCTAGCCGATGAGCGATCTTTTGATTGATCCACCAGGCGTGGAGCAGAGGGTGGAGGAGTTGGAGGTACATTTGGTCCCCTAGATTCGGGCCAGAGAAATGTTATCGCAAAAAGAAAATAGTTGAGAGGTCCGACTTCGGCACAAGGTGATTCCTGCATGAATCGCTAGAAGACGGCGGCAGCAGTACATCATGAGAAAGTTAAGGGAGGGTTTTGAAGTCAAGGGAGGAGATGTCATTAAGCTGATCCAAGACAGGATCGCAACTAATATTGAGATTGGACAAGGAGAAGAAAGACAATGAACTGCGACAAATCACTCCAACTCAAGCTTTGCTCTCGTGACTGATAACAGGCACCTCCACAACCTTGTCTGTCTTTGCCATGACCTCGCCCACAAGCTGGTCGCCAGCCTCGGGTCCATCCAGCACAAGCGCCGTCTCCTCGAGACTTAAGCCGCCCGTCTCCACAAAGAGGAAGTAGACTACGATGGCCTCGAACAGGAGCCACACATCGTAGGTAATGTAGTACTTCCAGCCCGAGTTGGTGACGCCAATCGGGTTGGCGTACTGGTTGAAGATGAGCGCGCAAGCAACGAACAGGTTGTACAGCACGAGACCCCGGGCACGGAGGTTGAAGGGCAGGATCTCGACGACATAAGTGACCTGGAGAACACCCCAACCAGCCGTGAAGAAGAGGTTGAAGAGGAAGATCATGGCCAAAACACCCTTTGCGACACCGCTGGGGCCTCCAGTGCCGTCCTCGTTGAGGTTGGTCGACTTCTCGTAGGTGGCCTCGAGGGCGGTCCACACGATGAAGCAGGCAAGGGAGCCGAGAGTCGAGCCGAGGAACATTGTGCGGCGGGGAATGCGATTGACGACGAAGGAGAAGACGAATCCCCACAGCATGGACCACAGGGTGAGCAGCGCGTTGATCAGCGTCTGCGTCTCCTGCGACCGGTACCCGATGGAGTTGAGGATCAGGGTCAGGTAGTAGCTGATGAGGCCGTTGCCACTCCATTGACTGAAGAAGCCGACGGCGAGGATAATGAAGAATCGACGACGGTTGCCGGCAGTCTTGAAGAAGGACAGGTAGCTCGTGGACTTGTTGGCCTCGTTCTCCAGGCGGATCGCCGTGCGGATCTCCTCCATCTCGACAATCACGAGCGGGTCGGTGGCATTGCCGTTGGCGTGGTACTTGACGATGAGCTTCTCAGCCTCTGCATCGCGTTCGTGGGCAATCAGCCACCGAGGCGACTCGTCAATGAGCCAGCAGAGACCCATCTGCAGGAAGCTAGACAGAGCTTGCAGGATGGAGGGGATGCGCCAGGCCCAGGTGCTGGTGATCCTGAATGTGCCGAAGGTGGTCCAGGCTGCGACGAGGGCTCCAAGACCCCAGAGGGTGTTGTAGATGGACACCATCGGGGCACGCTGGGTCGGATAGGCCAGCTCCATGATGAGAAGAGGCGCGGCGGTGATGTTGAGAGCGAGGCCGAAACCAAGGATACCTCTGGCAGCGATGAACATGCCCGTGTTGCGAGCACCGCCCTGGAGGCCAACGCCGATGAGCATGATGGCGGCTCCGACAACAAGGGCTGGACGACGGCCAAACTTGTCGCAGAAGATGGCGCAGAAGGGGAGAGCGACGAGTTGGCCGATGTTCTGGATAGCATTCAAACTAAGAGACTCGGGATCAGCCGAAGAGCCAAGCAGAGGGCCAAGAAGCCAAGACGGGAGCCGTTGAAGCGTGTACTTAGTTGACTTACATGGCGAGAGTGTTGGCGTTGGGATCGTTAAAGGACTTCTTCCACTCATCCAGACTCTGGAGTCCGTTCATCATGGAGCCATCGTAGCCAGTGGCATAACTCGAGATGAGCGACAGGCACAGAATCGCATTCAGCTTGAGGATGCCCCTGTTGTTGAGCCAGCTGAACCAACCCGCGCTGGCGAGCTGGTCGTTGATGCCGACCGACGATGAATGCGTCTTGACCATTGTGTGAATCTCGCTGTTTGGGATACTGCAATCCTTGAAGATCTATCTGACAGAGATGCTTTCCCAGGGATGCGGTCACCGGGTGGAATTATAATGGCTCGGGCCCCATGGGGGACATGCAGGAAGATAGCCGAACCGTCTCCGTCTTCCGTCTCAATCTTGACGGCCTCACGCGAGCAAATGCGGGGAATTGGCACTAGAGATAACGTGGCTCGAGAAAGCACCGAAGAGACCCGGTATCTAGAATCAAGAATGGCCCAGATTCATGCGTTGGACCAATTGTCAGCCTCCCCCGATTGCCCTGAATCGAGGCGCACGAGAGGAGGGACCGGCGAAGAAGCCGGGCTTGACCGGAGTCACTCATCACGCGATAACCTGGGGCATGAACCAGCTGATAGCATTCAGGGTCCCGACCCCATAGATACGGAGATTGAAATTGAGAAACTACTACTAGTTACTAGTAACAAAGCCTGGGATCCAGTGCTTTACCCACCTCTCCATCGCAAAGGGACCCCAGCTTCGGGTTAGAGTTCCTTTGGTCGGTCTCCAGATCAGTCTATCAACAACTGCTAGTCACTAGCAATAGAACTAATAGAGTATCAGCCGCAGGCACACGCGGCTATGGCGAGTCAGTAAAGTAGCCCGCCGATCCGACACCGGCAAACATGACCGGTTCCGACAAATTCCCCCTGATGGGGCTCATCTCAGCGGAATGAGACTCTTCATGCGGAGAAGGACACAAGAATGCATGGCGAAATGACACTAGAATGAGGGGGAGGGTCCATTACCTCGTGGGATCAAAGACTATATGAGTGGTCCCTGGAGTAGTGTTTCGAAACGAAGAAGAAGCTGGCAGGTAGTTAAGACGACTTCATCAACAGCTTGTTTTAGTCGTGTTGACTCTGATCGTGTTGACTCGGAAGGCTGCATCTAGAGCTGCATCTCAAGTTCACCACAACCACCACCACAACCATCATCACCATCACTGAAAATGGGCATCCTCACCCTAGCAACGGCTCTTCTAGCCGCTGGCTCTGTCGTCGACGCGGCAAGTCTGGCTGAGCGCTCAAACAGCCATGGCAAAAGCGCCAAGTTATCCTCCAGTCAGTTCCCTCAGCTCTGTTCACGGCTCGTGCAAGTATTCATACTCAATGGAACACTCAACTGACATGCCACTCTAGATGCGCAGAGTCTCTTTGACTACTCCATGTCCGTCTCAGACTCACGTTACGACTCATCGTACAACTACATCTGGTATCAGGACAACGGCCAATGGTCTGTCCGATTCACCTCGTGGTACCTCCCCGGTCTGCTGCACCGTGGCAAGCCTGCCGATGTCAAGACCGCCATTGCCGCCATTGAGAATGTGTAAGACTTCGATCAATTCTTGAGAAGATTATGTCTTCTTTGCCATTACTGAGACTGACCTTCACAGCCTGGCCAACCAGATGAACGACGACTTCGACTCTGCTTGGTACGGTACTTTCAAGCTTTCGCCTGATGAGCCCTACCCAACTCCGGATGGCCCATTGTATCCGCCCTCGATCTATGGAAGCTATGATCCAAACTGGAGAGAGTTCGTTGGGTATGCGAATCCTTTTACCGCTGTTCTTAACATGAAAACTGACATCGAGTCTTCAGAACTCAACTCATCCAGGTCGTAGAGGAGTTCGAGCACCTGCTGCCGCGCTCTCTTGTTACCCGCATCGAGAATGCTCTCGAGGCTGCTGCTATCGGAGGCATGCGTCGCAACGGAACCTTCCCCGAGGACGACAACCTGATCCTGGGATACTCCAACCCAGCCATCATGCGTGCCCTTACCACAGGATGGATCGGCAACAGGAAGAGCAACAAGAAACTCACCGACTTTGCCACCGAGCAAGGAAAGGACCTCTACAAGCTCTTCAAGCGTGATGAAAACGCATTGGCAGAGTACAACGCCCCGAACTACTACGGCATCGACATCTGGGCGCTTGCAGCCAACATCGCTTACGGACCCAAGGATGCGCCCATGACCAAAAACGCAAAGACGATGCTCAAGGGTCTTTGGGATGATATTGCTGCCCACTACAACCCGTACCTGGGTAACATGGTCGGCCCTTATGATCGTGCTTACAGCCGCGATGCGACCACTCACTCTCAGATCCTGTCCATGATCGTCTGGGGCATGTACGGCAGGGATCACTTCGGCCAGCCACCTCTCGGCGAGGCTGACTTGCTGTATGATGTTGCGCAGGGCGCCGCTCTGGCTCTCGTCATGGACGTCGTCGCTCCGACAGTCAGCAAGAGCGCCAAGTCAATCATCACTGCCAAGGGCAAGTGGAAGGGAAGCCGATTCATCGAGAAGACCATCTACGAGGACCTCCACTCCGACAACGCCCGCGTCGTCACCTCTTGGCTGAGCTCCGAGCTCATGATCGGCGGCCAGACCGTCAACGAGACCAAGAACAGAGGAAACCAGTACGTCCCAGCCATGGTTCAATGGGCCGCAGACGCCAAGCACACGCCCTACCCCTACATGGGTTTCTTCTCGCTGTATCCCAGCGCCTCGACCCTCGATGCCACGGCCTCCGCAAACCGCCTGACCGTGTCATACCCCAACAAGACCCAGGAGGGTGCCAACATCTTCACATTCGCTCTCACTGGTATCCCGCCTTCGTGGACGCTGGGCGGCAAGCACACAGTGACTGGACTTGAGAAGCTGCCTTGTCTCGATGTCAAGGTGAACGCGCCGGGACTGGAGAAGCAGGATGTCGTGTACGGAGCGACGCTGAGGGATCACTGGATCTACAACATCTCGTATGTTGTGCCAGAGAGCTTCTCGGGAACTCCAAAGGTCACTCTTGACATGAAGTACACATGTTAAGTGACATTTTCCTGATGATTTGAAGCATGTTGGCAAGGACGTCGTTGTTGTGGTGGTCCTTCTCTGGGCTTTTGTACAATTCAAGAGGAGCTTCTATTATGTAAATAATTCTTAAAAACTGTTCTTTCGCCTTTTGTTCTATCTATTCACGTAAATTGCCGATGTGTGCAAGATCCCTGTGTAGTCTGAAGTTCTGGTTGTCTAGCACATCTGAGCATCCTGACCACCAAGTAGGAAGCAAATGACCGTACAAAGAACCCGGTCGACAGCGTCTTGAGCGACAGCACGGCATTCGGGATTAACAGAACGAGGATACAACTATGCCACTCGGATGCAGCAGGATATCTCAAAGTGGGTGCTGCGGCTGAACAGACGAGGTTAGCGAGCGGAGCAAGGCACTCAGCCCCCTCCAGAAGGAATCTGCTTACATTGTACACATGTAAGGTATAAATGCGAATAGATCATCAAACTGGTATTTCTGATTGTGTTGCCGTAGCCTACCCGACCGCGATGGGAAAACTATCCAGCTTCGTGGCCAAGACGGGCGACCTGGTCAATGAACTCGCTCAGCAACGCCAGAATCAGACGGAGCCGAGCTCTACGCAACCTCCACGTCTGCCCCCTCGATTGCCTCCCCGTCTGCCTCCACGGTCACAACAAGAGGGCGTCTCTGTTTCCCCAATATCAGGCAATGTTGAGCCAAGATACGTCTCGCCATCCGTGCAAGACGAGTCAGTCCACACTCCTGCTCCTCCCAAACTACCGGTGCCAGTGACTCCAGAAACCATTTCGGGGTCCTCGTTCAACGAACTCGTACCAGTCAAGCATTGCATATCTAGCCCAGTCAATGCCGATTTAGACTGGTTCGTTAACGAGGAGGCCCCAGAGTTCCTGGTCTGCAGCCGGTGTTTTGTAGATCATATCTACCAAAGCACCCTACAAACTTCCTTCCAGCTCAAAAGATTCGAGGACTTTGCAACTGTTCCGCGGAAATGCTACTTCGGCGTTGACCGTGTCAAAGGGGGCCTTTGGCCTGCAGCAACGGCTGCCAGGACTCTTGATGACATGATGGCCTTCATGAAGGCTCGTCCACAAATCGCCGAGTGCTCACAGCAAGTTGCGCTCGCTCAACATGCATGGTGGACGTCTCCAGAAATTCCAGGCTTTTCGCTCTGTAAGGCGTGTTACTGCGACGACTTTGAAGAAGGGCCTTTCGCATCGCATTTCCAGCTCGAGACTGTGGAGGAGCCGAGGACGTGTGGCTCTACCATGTTGTTCGTAGGACGCATGTATGAGACCTATCACCGCTCAAACAACTGGCCCGAGTTCTCAGCCGAAGTGAAAGGTCGGCTCACTATCCCTCCTTGTCCCGGACAAGCCGCTATCGCCGGCACATCACACGCCTGGATGAGATCTATACGCGAACCGAAGGGCTTCCAGGTCTGCTATTCCTGCTTCGCAGACTACTTCTACGGAACGACTAGTGCTGAATATTTCCAAAACGTCTCTCTCGATCAAGACACAACGGTCTGTTTGACGGGGATGCTGTACATGAAGATCCCTGCTCAGCAGTCTGTTGCGAAGAAGGACCCCGAGCTGTTCTGGAAGTGGATTGCTGAGGTCGACAAGCACCCGTTCTGCTCCAAGCAAGGCATTAAAGGATCGACTTCATGGTTCACTTTGCCGAACCATGCTCCAGGTTTCGCTGTGTGCGGTGCATGTCGTGCCGGTATCGCTGAACCGACTGTTTGGGCCAAGCACCTCGTTCCGCTGAACAACGTTTCTCCAGAAGATACGATACTGTGCTGCTTTAACCCGGCACACCCGCGCTTCGACGACTTCATGGGATGTCTTTCCCATTCGGTCGCAACAGATACATGGGAGAAGCTGGGAGACTTCGCTGCGACATTCGCAAATGTGCCTCGTTGCCCACGAGACAGCACGACATATCTGCCCAACCGCAAGTATTGGGGATGGCAGAGCTTGCGCATATGTGAAGAATGCTATCTCTCGTTTGCCAAAGGCTCGAACCTCGAGTCTCTCTTTCACCTCAGGGGAGAAGTCATGGAGAAGTCTCGGCTGTGCGATCTCTACTCCCCACGTATGCGCAAGCTGTATGTGGACGCATGTCAAGGTCACTCATCTGGACAGGAGCTCGTAGATCTTTCTGGACAGCGACGGATGGTCTACATCAACACGATGCCGGAAGTCGATCGTCTGATATCGCAGCAGAACATCAAATCCATGCAAGCTACCATGTACGGATCCATGGGTTCGACCTACAAGTTCATGGGTGCCTCGCAGGATGTGTCAATGGGGCATACACATACTTTTGGAGATGCGTATGCTGGCTACGGACACGTCAATGGGCTATCGTTGACAGGGGCTAGGTATGACAGGAAAGGGAGGGATCTCGCAGCCGAGGCGACAAGTGGAAGTGTCTGGCACCAGATTTCGATGCTCGAAAAGAGATGGAGGGAGGTCGAGTAGGATTTGGTACCGTGTATTGCGGAAAGACTCTACGATGCCCAATAGACCTTGCGATCAAGAAAGTAGCGAAGGTGCACGTCGAGGCTCTTGAACGTATCTTTACAACCATCCTTCACGGCGACTAAGGTATCGAGGGCTCGGCTGGCCAGCTGTCACTACCCGCAGAGTGCTGAAGTTCGGCTCGCGTTCAAGATAGAGTAAAAGCTAGTTCCCATGGCCCTTTCTTTTCTAAGGAGCCCTTTGAACGAGGGATATGGAACTTCATGTGAGTAGTTGGTAAGAACAGCCAGTAGCGTTGACAAACGTTGTTTCAATTGATCCCGAGTATTGGAAGTGGATATTGTAGCTGCCTCTGACTGATCTTAGGCTGCATCCTGTCTGCAAGTGCTAGGTAATCAATTTCGATGGCTTCAACATTAGGCTTCTGCGATGGAAAGACACTTGCCAGCTCGTTATGTCTTTTATTGTTTCCTAGAGTCAGGACCTCGGGCATAGTACTTGATAATTTATTTTACATAATACTTATGCGTGCTTACGGGCTCGAATTGGCTGGTAATGTTACAAGGTGTATTGGAACCGTTGACAAAATAAAAAGAGTAGTTGCAACGTATAGACTGATCTAGTGATCGAGATTAAAAAAAAATTGGTAGCTTCTCTTTGATTGAGCGTGTCATCCTTAGTGCAGGGGCCATGCTACTGCGTGAAAATGTTAGCGAGGTACCAGACTCGAACGAACGGGCTCCACATACATCTTCTCTGTATCGTTTCAAATTGACCAAATGCCCGAAGGCAAGATTCTTACAGTTATTATGAACTATATACCTAACCTCCAGCAGATTTCACAACGCTTCTATTCTACATTACCTTCGCAAATTCTCTACCAGTGCTTAGATTTAAGCTCCTGCGCAAGTCTTCCAGCGTCTACTTGAAAGAAGGCTTTACATGCACGCGGCTACTGGCCTTTTAAGGCTAATAAGGCTTTCTTGCCTAACGAGCTATCCTGCTGTCGCAGATAGCAAGCTACGGTTGCCAGGCCCTGCCTTGAAGTGATCCAGAGAGGCCAGCGGGGAGTGGACAGGATCAGAGAACACAGCCCGTGAGGAACAGGGGGTATGAGACGTGTCACTTGACGCGATGACACATATGACCCCGCGCCTCCCCTCGCAACTGGGCCCCCAGGAGGAGCATCACCTCTACATACACACATCAGGTTGCTAGCTTTGCTAAGACCTCTCGCGCATTGATCACCATTTGACCGCTCTCTCGATCGTGATTTGTGATAAGAAGCAGAGTATGAGGAGGATTTCCAGTAAAGACAGTCTAACCGAGACAGAATACACAATCACATTCAAGAGAAGGATGCGAAAGGACGGGACGAAAGGGAGGAGACATGCCGGGCATTGTTTGTTTTAAACATGGCCAATCCACTGGTCGACTTATTCGTTGCGACTGCGTCTAATCACCTCTCCCCTCCCCTTCCTGCGCATGCGCTAGGCGCCCTTGCTCAGCTCTGGCGGCAGTGAAGGGGGCATACGATCAGGCAAAGGTTCAACAGCTGCTATCCCTAACCCGTGCCGGACGGAGCTCGAGGACACGGAGGTGGAGAAGAAGACGGAGGAGTCGTTTGCCCCGGGGCCTGCAGCAACCCACGAGCGCCGGCGCTAAAATGGTGTTCGGCAGAACCATAGACGTTTACAGCGAACAGGACATCCCGTGCGCTCTCCCATATTTAAACTGCTAAGGGGTTGATTAGTAGTTGGGTCGGTGACGACCAGCGAATACCGGCTGTTGTATGTTCTTTCTTTTTGCAGTTTTTGCTTCGCTGCTCCAGGGTCCGTGATCCACGATGTGGGACTATCGTGAGCCACGGTCATGGGGACCACTTCCCTTTCTCCACGACCAAGTAATTTATGCGCATGTCAACGGGCATACAATGCACAGATATCCTGAAATAGTTTGGAGATAGCAATAGAAGGCGTTGAGGTCTAGGTAGGCTTTCGAGCGATACTTTATTGCCGTGGCAGCACTGTATACCTTCATAGGCATCCATACCCAGGCCACCCTACAACGACAATCCTGTCTCCCTACACACATCAGTATGAAATGTCTGGGGATCGCATTATTGGGTCAACGGACCGATAACGCCGTCGATGGGAGTACTTGAAACATCATCGCCTCGTTTCTTTCCTCGTTAGGTCATGCCTTTCACTTTGCTTCCATTGTTTGCCAACCAGTTCGACAACGGAAACCTCCACCTATGCGTGCAAATCACTTTAGGTCACGATCTTCAAGTTCCAATGCCTGGTCTTGTGCCGCGTAAATAGTATTTCTTCAAGTCCCACCGACTTCAAGGGACCACCATGTGCCTCGTTTGAATGCCTGCTCCGAACGAGTGCCGAGTCAATTCCTCCCTCCCTCCGTTCCCGTACCGCTTTGCGCCATCTTTTCGTCTATTTCTATCTCGACCCCCCTCATACGGCTGCTGGGCTGCTCACCGGACTGACAGAGTCGAGCGGTGCAGCGTGTAGAGCTGGTCGAGTATCTTCCCCAGAATCGTCGCCCGATGCTAAGCGTGCAAGGGCGCCCTTTGCCCACTCTGCAACCTCCTCATCCTCCGTCCCTGACCCAAGGTTTATCTTTCCTACTGCCTCCGCCACCTGATCTGCCTCGTCGCCCTCTTCGGCTTCCTCAGTGATTGTCTGAGGTTTTGATAATGACTTCAACCAAGGGTGCTGGAGCAGGATCGCATACGGAGGTCGTAGCTTGGGGATCTTGTTGAGACACTTCGTCACAAAGTCCTTGGCTGTGTCCGAATAGCGATCCTCTGGCAACGCTGGGGGCTCTCCCTCAACGATTGCCTACTTGTTGTCAGTAAAGCCCTTTGACACAGCCGGTTCAACTTTGTGTCGGGATTGCACTACTTACATTCAGTTGACTGAAGATGCTTTGCGAAACCTCAGGCGGGTACGGGTAAGCACCCTTGGCACATTCAATTATTGTCAGGCCAAGACTCCAGATATCGCTCTGCACACTATATGTGCCATCCGCGTTGCCAGACTGCGACATGCCGCCACCTGAAATTCTTTCAGGAGCCATATAACTCTGGCACCCAATGTTGGTCTTGGCTATACTTGCGACAAGGTTGCCACTGACTCCGAAATCGCAGATCTTGACCTGTCCGCGTGTGTTGACCAGGATGTTGGTGGGCTTGACATCGCGGTGGATAATGTTGTGATCGTCCTTGAGTGACTTGAGGCCCTGGACTGTTGAGTAAGTGATCTTGCGAAGGACGTTCTCTGGGATACCGCCTTTGTAGAGCTTGTCGATAGAGCCACCATCCATGTACTCGATGCAGATGTACACTGCGCCTTCCTGGAAGAAGGCGCCATAGAAGTCGATAATGTACGGCGAGACGCACTCGTGAAGAATGACGAGCTCCTTCAGGATCGTGGTGAACTTCGCATCATCAAGCTCCAGCCGGATCTCCTTCATTGCCATCACAATACCCGACGTGCCATCCGCGCTGTCGTCTGCCGAACCGTCTTCTTTTCGAACCGGAGACGGGTCTGATTGTGCGTGTTTCATAGGTGGTGCTTTCGAATTGAGACCCTGCCCAAATCGCGGTACACGTGGCCGCGTGTGCTTGACCTTGTAGACTGTGCCATAATTACCCTTGCCCAGTTCGTCCAGCTTCTCGACTTCATCCAAGGAGATGCTGAATGTTTGACCGTTGGAGAAATTAACACCCTCGCGAGTAATGGTTGCTGCGCCGTCAAACGTGATCCAGCCCTTCTCAGCGTCGATGTACTGCTTGAAGTCGTCTAATTGCGAACGCTGCTTCCCGCCGTTTTGTTGACCGTCCGAATCTCCAGGCATGCCAGGAAGTTTCATCGGCGCACCAGCCCGTGACAGAGAGGAGGGAGAACCGCCTCCAGAGCCCATACCAGACAGCTTCATGCCACCCAGATTGCGCCGGCCTGCCAGTCCGGGGGCTGCCGGAGAGGACCGCGGGTGGGGCAGAGGTCCTGGCCTGCCGCCTGCACCTGGGCGTATCATATTTGGCGGGAAGCCGTTCACAGGAGAACCAGAGTGGCCTGGCACAGGAGAGATTGGGGAGTTCGCAGTCGGCGCTCTCTGCATCCGCTGCTGTTGGAATGCTCTCGTCTTGGCAACCAAAGCATTTGCGCTGTCGAGGTTCGCGGCTCCAGCGAAGGACGACGTAGACGGCATGCTCGGTTTTCGCTGCCCTTCGAGTACGCCGAGATGCGTTGAATTCGGATTCAGATTTCGAGCCGAGTCAGACATCGATCTCAAAGAAGGCACCCTCTGGGGTCGCACATCGGTCGGGCTTTCGGGACCACCTTCCAACGGCGTGCTTGCGGCAGACGAAGACTCTGAGGCGGGTGAGCTGGGAGATCCCAGTTCCTTATCGTGACCGATCATGTCCTCCGGCGTGGCCGGGATTGAGTCGTTGCCGCTCATGGTTACAAAAGGCGACGGTATAAACTCGCGAGAATCGCGGTCTGCGTCGGGGAAGACAGGTCGAACTACCACGCAAGGGCAAGGACCATGGGAGGTCGCAAGCCAGTCGGTCGTGTAAGAAGCGAGGAGGAAATGCTCGGGACAGGTCGGAAGTTGAAGCGGAAATGTTGCGATGGTAAGCCAATCGATACTTTGGGCAGCAGATGGAGGGCAAGGCGGTCGATGCGTCGATATGAGCTGCAGGTGGAAGATCGCAGAAAAGTTGGAGGGGTGCGAAGGCGGGAGAGTCTAGACCGTCGGGGGCGAAGGCCAGGAGCCAGGGTCTTCTCTGCGTGCACGTGGAGTCGTGGAAACGATCTGGACGAGAAGTCTTGAAGTCAGGATCGTGGGGTTGGTTCGCACAAGAGTGTGGTCGTCTTTTGGGATCTGCAGAGGATGCGCATCAGGTCAGGGCCGAGGGGAAGGAGTACGCAATCCAGGCTGAGGACGATAAGACGAAGATGGACGATCAATACCCTAGAGGGCAGTAGAGGTGCGGGACAGACGGGAAGCTGCGACTGAGAAGCGGCGCGAAAGGGTGAAATCTCGATGTCGAGAGGTGTGGAGGGGAATGGAGGGGCGGGGAATGGGGGTTAGAGGAGGAGGGTGACCAGAGGTGAGGGCAGAGGAGCAGAGCACGCGGCGAGACGGCAGTTGGGGATATGGCCTAAGTCGTCTGGCGCGATCGTGACGAGTGAGAGCACCCGGTACCATGATAGATGAGGGCTAGAGCTGAGACACAGCTAGCAGAATAAGAGTAGAGATCCAGACCGCAAACGAAAACTTGGACATAATAGGAAGCAATGCCCGTACCTGCAAAATCCACGAGATGCCTACACGTCTGACGTGGGCAGGACTGCTGACGCCTGAGGTGACTTAGACGCGGGGCCAGGATTGTTGGTATGCACAGAGCCACTGTAAAGACAGTGGGTAGCGTAAGTATCGGTGACGAGATGACTGAGACGTTGCAGGTGTCTTGGTTAAGACGGGACCTCGAAGTCAGATCGAAGTCAGAACAGGATGAAAAAGTGTCAGAGAGGTTCGGTAAAGATCTAGACGATCCGTAGCAAATGGTCTGGCGGCTTTAGATTGAAGCCAGTGCGGCGTGAGCTGCCACGCCAGGCTGCAGGTAGGGTCCCTAAGGTGCCTATAACGTGGCTGAAATAGGGAGCACTGTCAAGTTGCGGGTGCAAGGCACCGCCACAGCCCTACTGGTTAGGTACTAGTCTTCGTCCTGTCACCGAGTCGCAGCTGAGCACGTATGGCATCATCAGAGCTGGTTTCCTGTTTTGACCGCAAATGATGTTTTCTGGTAATGCAATCTTCATGACATGCACTAATGACAGCCGCCAGCCAGCCTGCGAACTGGGATCCGGCGGTAGAGGGAAATAAGTTGCCATTATTGGAACCAGGGCCCCCCGGCCTGCTTCCCGCGACAGGGACGCATACGCTGAAGACGGGACCTATGACGTGATCTCGTCCATTTACTGTAAAGAGAAAACCTGCTGGATGCTCAGGTTGATGCTTTGCTTGATGAGTGTTATGGAGCAGCCACATGTCTTGTTTCACCCCGAGACCTGATATTCACATCGCACATGAAACTGGGTGTGTTGACCTGTCAGTGTTTTCAGTACACAACAGGTTTGATGAGTCGACACGACTGCAGAGCTGCCACAAATTTAACGGGTGGGCAGAGCTCTCCTGGAGGTGCCTGGCAACAGTCCTCGTAGCCCGATCGTTGGGCAGGTGGAGTTGCTGCAGGCTGTCGTCAGACGTTGCTGGTCGGAGCTTCTTTTCCGGCTCAACGCATCTGCAGATTCACCGTCGTGGAAGTCGCCCGCATCTATCTCAGAGCGAGCTTGAATTACCATCAGTTACTCAGACTGCGACATTGGTGCACTCGTGATTGCATTGGCAGGAGCAATGCCCCGCGCTTGTCAGAGCACGCACTGTCGTCATGACGATAACGGCACTTGTCTGACCGTGCACTCTTCATCGACCAGCCATGCGCCTCTGGACACACAAACAGGGAAGATAGTGCCTAGCCCAAGCTTAAACAGGTGATGGGATCCGGCCTCGATGGTGGTAGATGATTGGGGCGATGCAGAAAGAAGCTCAGGCTACAGTGATCCCAGCGCAATAGAAACCCGCTAATCTCGCACTAGCATCACCGGCGTCGCAGTGCAGTGTCCCAGCCACTGAAGTCGTCGCAGCATGTTTCTAGCTGAAGTGGTAGCTGCGTCGCACACACAGACACCGGCTACAAGTTAGTGGGCGGCCTCCACTGTCCCGTGCAGAAACTGCCCTCTTGGGCGTTGATACCCCTTTGGTTGGCGGGTGTTCCTGTTTCGTCTCGGCGTCTGCGATGCGACTCTCCCAAATCTCCGATTGAGCTGCAGCTGGGGCCCAGCTGGACTTGAGCACCACTCAGATACATGCAGGACCAACAAACGCTGGCGCCAGCGCACGCCACGACAGCACTAAGATAATCTGGCACTGGCCGGCTGGCATCCATACTAGCATCGAGCGACTGGATTTGCGCCAACTTGCGAACAGCCTCCCGTCCATCGCTCGCGCTGTGGTGTGTTGCCTTGAATTTACGCGCACCCCTTCCCACTGCGCCCAGGCCCGCCCAGACCTGCTTCTCCCTCCCTCCTACACCTCCTTCGGAACCCTTCACTTATCTTCCTCCTTCCCTCATCGAGCATCAATCTGCATGTTCATCTTCATCAAGTAAATGGTCGCCGCCAGCGGAACAATGCCCCTTCACTTCGACATTATCGCCATCTACCTCTAGATGCGCCGAACCTCCCGCGCACAAATTTCGCACCACCGCCAACGACAACACTTGCTCGCATACTAGACACCGAAGAAACGCGGCCAAAGCGTCACACCGTTACATTCGAAGGCGTTTCAAAAGCTTGAAACCCCGACTTTCCATCCTGAGTACAAGTTCGACGAACTCCTGTGTATCCTCGATCGAGCAACGTCAAGGGACCGTGCCCTTCAGCGCGAACATATATCCTCCGACTTCTTGATGGATTACTTTAGGAACCCCGGCGCCTTCGCGCCTACGTCCTTCAGACTGCAACAAGTGGCACAAGACGCTTACGAGATGCCTCTGAGGAACTTCGAAAACACACATGACTCCCATCCATCTCTCGGGCACCTATGCCTCCTCGTTTTTGAGGCTGTTCTTGAGGTGGTTTGCGTGAGCTTACCGGGCTATATCGTAGCCAGGCTTGGCCATTTCGATGCCGACAAGCAGAAATTCCTGGCCAACCTCAACGTGATGCTGTTCACGCCATGCCTGAGTACGAGATATCCATCCGTGTCCTATCGAGGGCCTACTAACTGATGCAGTCTTCACGAAATTGGCTTCCCAGCTGAACGCCGACAAGCTAACTGACCTTGCCATCATCCCCGCCATCTTCATCGTCCAGACTTTCGTCTCTTGGGTCGTCTCCATCCTTGTCGCCAAGGTGTTCCGCTTTAACAAGCGTGCGTCCAACTTCGTGACCGCGATGGGTGTCTTCGGCAACTCCAACTCTTTGCCCATCTCGCTGGTTCTTTCCCTGTCGCAGACTATTAAGGGCCTGCACTGGGATCGGATTCCCGGTGACAATGACGATGAGGTCGGCGCTCGCGGTATCCTCTATCTGCTCATTTTCCAGCAACTCGGCCAGCTCGTACGTTGGAGCTGGGGTTATCACGTTCTCCTTGCACCGAAAGAGAAGTACGAGGAGTATCAAGATGAGATCACCGAGGCGGGCAATAACCGCCATCACAACGAGGCTCACGACGAGCAAGAGGCCCGGCCGTTGGTGGGGCCATCTGATAGCGACACCGAGGAAGACCACGACGGACACAGCGTTGACTCGCAGGTCTATGAACCCGCAGGTCGGACTCCCGTCGCAGGCGCTTCTCATGCCTCTCTAGCTGAGCTCAACCAGAGCCACGAAAATCTGCCGCAGAAGAAGCTCGCACAGAACCCGACGGCTTTGGGCGGCAATCACCCAACCCTTAACGGCGTCAACAGCGACATGCTGTCCTTCCCGCGCATTAATAATGGAAGTGACGCTGAGGAGACGCCTGCGGCACAAAAGACTTTCTTCGGGCGTACCAAGTACAGAATCGGGCGAAAGGTCGCTTCAACAAAGCAAAAGATGACCGCTGGCTCGCAGAAGCTTTACAACAGACTCCCTGTGCCCGTCAAGAAGACGATGTCTTTCTTTGGCATCATGTGGGCTAAGGTCTACGCTTTCCTCTGGGAATTCATGAACCCGCCTTTGTGGGCCATGCTTATCGCCGTCCTCGTCGCTTCAATTCCAGCATTGCAACAGCTCTTCTTCGAGGACGGTTCTTTCGTGAAGAACAGTGTCACAAGCGCTATTAGCTCAAGTGGTGGCGTTGCCGTGCCTTTGATCCTGGTGGTCCTAGGCGCGAACCTCGCCCGCAACACAATGGCCAAGGAGGATGAGGTTCTCGACCCTGAGGAGGAGGTTATTGGAACCAAGCTCATGGTAGCTGCCCTCATCAGCCGCATGCTTCTGCCCACTGCCATCATGGCGCCTATGTTGGCCCTAACGGCAAAGTATCTCAATGTCAGCATCCTTGATGATCCGATCTTCATCATCGTTTGCTTCCTCCTGAGTGGCGCGCCCAGCGCTCTTCAACTTGCCCAGATCTGCCAGATCAATGAAGTCTTCGAGAAGACAATGGGCCGTCTCCTCTTCCAGAGTTACGTCATCTGGATTCTGCCCTCCACCCTTGTTCTGGTTCTGATGGCTCTCGAGGTCGTCGAATGGGCCAGGTAATTCCCGTGAAGGTCAGTCCTTCACAACGGTGGAAGGCAGTCGACCAACACGAACTGTACGAACTATTTGCATTTGATCATACTGCCTGGCGTTTCGAACGGAGAGCCTCTCAGCAGGGCTTGTTTACCTCAAATGTTTTGGGTCCTTGGAAAGGGGAGAAAAGTACACCTAGGGAATCACCTCCGCGAGGACCGACCGAACTTGGACTGGTCTCTTGATTACGGGAAGTTGGTCATGACGACCTGGACTTAGTCTCCTTTGTGTTTCTAGAGATGCCCCCCAACTGTCTTTTCCGCAAGGAACGATTACCATTGACTAGCTTCAGTGAATGAAAGAAAAGTATCCTCATAGCTCTCTCCCTCCATCTGTTCGTGTTTGTAGCTTGATCCCGTATTGCAGGCTCACTGACACGACCTTTCATATGTTGTCATGTCTCTCAGTCTCTTCGCCTCTCGTCGCTTCCTCTTCGACCATCTGTTCTTAGGGGGCTTGACGCTGCTAGCTTCGGGGCTCGGAATCTGTTCGTTGGAATGGGTAGGGTCCTCGCTGGCTTGGAGTATGTCTGCCGCAGCCGGCTGGGGAAGCCCCTTTGAGCTCTTGAAACTATCGACGTCCCCGGTGACCTTCTCCCGCTCCTCGACATGAACGTCAACGAGGTTCTCGTCTACTTCTTTGCCAGCAGCTTGACATAGTACCTCATCATCCGTCACCTCATCTTCTTTGATGCCGTATGCCAGCAGCCACTGCCGGATATCATTATTCGTTGCCTCATCCGTCTCTGATGGCTCCGGGGACCATGGCTTGGCTCTGAGACTCGGTGATAGCTCCAACGTGTCGATGAGTGTAGGTTTGCTCTTCTGCTTCGAAGCACGCTTGGCCTTCCGCTGAGGGTTTATACGCCTTGGCGATTGTGTTCGTGAAGGCATGCGGTCCGCGAGTGAATCAGCCACAAAATTCGATGAGGAAGAAAGACGCCCCAGGATTTACGTCTTTGTGAACTCCTCGCGGTTAGCTGAGCCTGGAGCTTCGGGAGGGAGCTCGTCAAGGAGCGCGTGGTGTTAAGGCCAGATGACGGCTTTCCGGCAGGGCATTCGCTCTGCTAGGGCGTTGTGGGGGTTCAGTGGATGGAACAATAGACTCGATGTTTTCGGAAGAGATCACTGATGAACCTTGAAATATGCAGGCGGCTCGCACCTGTAGTTGTCAGGTGTTGGAACACGTGAGGCGTTGCATTCCCCTGTGACCATCAGTACCATTAGTCGCACGTCTGACTGCTCTAAACCAAGAGGTAATTACTTGATATTGCTCCCCAGGTTGAGATTGAGGCACAGGTCTGGCGTGTCACACTCCCCAGAAGGAGCGGTATCAGTAGTGAAGCTTCAATTCCCGCTCTTCTCTGTCTAGCTTGCCCCGTTGACGAGGCCTCCATTCTCCGATACCAGTACAAGATCCCTGACATTACCCTTCCAGTCACTAATCCTCACGTCCTTGATATCCACCACGATAACCCTGACACCCTCGCTGGTCGCCGACTGCTGCGCTTGCTGGCCCTCGCCCTGCGTCGTAGCCTCGTCGTACGTATTGTTCTCGAGGTGCTGTTCGTTCAAGTACTTCTCTTCTGCGGAGCCGATGGGCGCAAGACGGGCGGCACCTCCTATGGTGGCGCTGATGCTGGATACGGCTGCGGTGTTGAGGTTGAGGAGCAGGGAGGCAAGGGACGAAGGGGGCTCGGGGGGAGGAGAGCCGCCTGAGAGGCGTCGGCCGTGGGATGGCGGGCGGTGGGATACCCCTGAAGATTGGTCAGTAATGAATCCGGAAGGACCGGGAAGCTCGGAGGGGATGAACTAACAATCGTGGACGAGGAGGGAGACGGAAGGGTTCGAGACGATATTTGTAATCTTTCGCGAGACTCCATTTGTTGTCATGACAATTACGGGAGAGGTACTGTATGGCGAGGACGGAAGATAAGTATAGTTCATCAGCGAGACATGAGGGACGTTATCGCTGCAAGTCGCGAGGTGAAGCTATACGCATCGAGCAGCTGTCAGTCGGATGATGCACGGATGGCGGGGGAGGGGCATCGGAAGACGTACGAAGCGTGCGTTCTCTAGACATTGGACGACCTCTGGTGGCAGGGTCGTCACGGACTGCTTGTGGCAGTCGCCTTCTGATGCCTCGTAGTTGAGAGGGATTTTGTCCATCTTGTTCGTAATGTGGTGGTGGCAGATTGATGGTCGTCGGGTTTGGTCCTTGGAAGGTTTCGGTGAAGATACCCACGTTGATAGAAATGATGACGCGCGCTGGACAATGCAGGCGAGGGTTAGAGAAGGGTTAGGGTTAGTGGGAGGCGATGATTACATAAGGCGATCTGCCACTGATCACTGATAGTAGGCTTCATCTTGGCACCGGAATATCACAAGGGAGACCGACCAGCTCTCTCCTGTGCAATGAAATATCGAAAGAGGCTGATGCTTCCCCACAAGGTTCAATGACTTGCAGGTATAAGTTCCAAGTTGCTGTACGATTCCTGATCGTTGTTCATTGCAATACCCTTGCAATCCGCCCCTCCCGAACACCCCGCGGGGTCGTCTGGGGTAGCTGAGCTTAGCACGGCCAAACGGCGTAATGGGAATCTGCAAGTACGTCGAATCCAACCATCTCGGGTTGCTATCGAAGAAAAAATAGTGAGACCATTGGTCAAAGCGCTTTGGGCCACAGTCTTAGTTCGCAAGGCCTTCCTCGGTCACATACTGCGAGGTGCACTGTTTTTCCTTGGTGGCGGGTACCGTCGGCAACGCCGCGCCCAGCCGCCCTCGCTCGGCTTAAGCACAGCTTTGGCAGCTCACATGCGCACCTGCCGTCGCCGTCCCGAATGTTCATCATCTCTTTATTCCATCATCAACACCTGTTCTTCATTCTCTTCCACTCTTGGGACATCGCACCAATTCATTCACTCTTCACCCAGATCTGAAGACCCTTTCACTACACAAATATGCGTTCAATTCGGAGTAAACGCCTCCCTGTGAGGCATCGCACCCAGGTGCTCCCACGCCTCCTCTCCACCTCAACGACCTCCTCCCCAAAACCCTCCGCTGCCCTCACCTCAGTCCTCATCGCGAACCGCGGCGAGATTGCCATCCGTATCAATCGCACCGCTGCCCGCATGGGTATCAAGGCAACAACAGTCTACACAGATGTTGACGCCTCCTCATTACACGCCTCATCCGGCTTCCAATCCCATGCACTGGGCCCGGCCAATGCCTACCTCGACGGCGACAAGATCATCGCTCTGGCCAAAGAAAATGGCATTCAGGCGCTCCATCCAGGTTATGGTTTCCTCAGCGAGAACTACAAGTTTGCAGAGAAGTGCGAGAAGGAGGGCATCGTCTTTGTGGGGCCGCCTGCACAGGCTATGGCCGACATGGGCAACAAAGCGAGAAGCAAGGAGATCATGGAGGCGGCCAATGTGCCATGCGTGCCGGGTTACCATGGCGCCGAGCAGGGCGAACAAGAACTTCTCGAGCATGCAAAGAAGATCGAGTTCCCCGTCTTGCTCAAGAGCGTTCGCGGCGGTGGCGGCAAGGGCATGCGTATCGTCCTCAAGGAAGACGAGTTCCTTGCACAACTGAACAGCGCAAGGGCAGAAGCCCGGGCTTCATTCGGAGAAGGCGGCGAGGTCATGCTTGTGGAAAAGTACATCGTCCGACCACGACACGTTGAAGTACAAGTTTTCGCAGATAAGTTCGGCAACTGCCTTGCTCTGGGTGAGCGCGATTGCAGTGTTCAAAGGCGACATCAAAAGATTCTCGAAGAGTCGCCCGCACCGGACCTCGACGATGTAACACGCCATGACCTTTGGAACAAAGCTTGTCAGGCTGCTTCTGCGGTCGGCTACGTCGGCGCCGGCACCGTGGAGTTCATTCTTGACAAGGACAGCGGCAAGTTCTACTTCATGGAGATGAACACAAGACTGCAAGTCGAGCATCCCGTCACGGAGATGGTCACTGGGCTCGATCTGGTAGAATGGCAATTCCGTGTCGCGGCTGGCGAGGAGCTACCTTTGACTCAGGCACAGGTGGAGGAGAACATGAAGCAGCGTGGTGCAGCGATCGAGGCTCGTATCTACGCAGAAGCACCTGAGAAGGGATTCATTCCAGATTCGGGAACCCTTGTTCATGCATACCTACCGCCTAGCTTTGAGGGCGACGAGGATGTCAGGCTAGACTGGGGATTCGGACCTGGCAGCACCATCTCGGAGGCATATGACGGTATGATCGCCAAGTTGATTGTCCGCGGCGATACGCGCGAGCGAGCCATTGCCAAGATGGAGTCGGTGCTGCGCGCCTACGAGATCGTTGGTGTCAGCACAAACGTCGAGTTCCTCAAGCGACTGTGTCAAACCGATGCGTTCGTGGAGGGCGATGTCGAGACCGGCTTCATCGACAAGTGGCGGGACGAACTTTTCCTTCCTAGGCACATCGACAACGAGGTCTTCGCGCAGGCCGCGCTCGGTGTGATGAACATGCAGCAAGCGGCAGATGGTGGTCCCCATGGGCACACGCTGGGCTTCGGCGAGGCCAGCGCAACAGCCGAGAGGAAGGTCGCGTTCAAGGTCCTCGACGGCTACAGTGCCCAGGAGGGTGAGGTCGTTGAGGCCGCCATTACACAGACCGGACACAATCTCTACAACGTGTCCATCAAGCGCAAGGGCGATGAGCTGCCCCAGGTGTTTGCCAACGTCGCATCAACACCTAGCCGGGCAGGTGTTGCGGAGAAGGTCGTGAAGCTTGAGTCGTTCTTCCCCCTTCAACGCGTGTCTTCGACGGTGGTGCCGCAGATGGCAGAGCAAGACACGAGTATCAGCAAAGTAACAGTCTTCCAACACGGAATCAAGACTGATCTGGAGCTGCTTCCGCCGGGCTGGTACGAGAAGGCACTGGGTCTGAAGGAAGCAACCGCTTCAGTTGCGGCACCGATGCCGTGCAAGATCCTGAAGAACGAGGTCAGCGAGGGTCAAGAGGTGAAGAAGGGCGCGCCACTGGTTGTGTGAGTGAACTATCCCTATCTTTTCTGCCAAGAATCAAGTGCTAATCTTCCGCCGCAGTATTGAGTCGATGAAGATGGAGACGGTCATCCGATCACCGCAAGACGGCATCATCAAGAAGCTAGCACACAAAGAAGGGGTACAGTGCCTTGTTATCCTACAAAGAAATAAAGCTGACTCTTCTTCTAGGACATCTGCAAGGCCGGCACGGTCTTGGTGTTGTTCGAGGAAGGTGAAAAGGAGGAGTCCTGAAAACCGTCATCGGGAAAGTGGTAGTAAGGCGTTCAGGAATTCACAACTTGGATCATCTTCATTTGTATTTGGAAACAACTGCATGGCACTCCTAGTATTTATTGTGTCAATCTCCATGGCTATGGTGTTTGTTTACCCTGCTGTGTTTATTCACCTGTTGACGACGGCTGCCAGCTTCGGCCGTTCGAACGACACGACCAGCACCCAAAACACCAGTGTCAGGTATCGTAACAACGTATGTCAATCAAAACACCCAAACAAGACATTCCATCAGCGACAACCTGGAATCTAGCTTACAGTAAGCCCCTTGCTGTATCAAAACACGAGAACTCGCCTGGGCCTGCGGGCCACAAAACAACATGCCGCCTTCGCGATGGATGCAACAGGCTCTTTGCAAGTACCCCGCCTTCAAGATCAAAGCTGAAGAAAGAGACATCTAGATTTATGCCAAAGATTGTCAGCCAGCCTGTATCGACCGCAGGCTGAAGCGCATTGATATGTCGACGGTCGACTACAAACCCACATGCAAGGCCGACAGATTGTTCTGGGACGCGGCAGTAGACCTGTACGATACGAAGATCAAGTTCATCCCACAAAATGAGGCCCATATCTTTGTGGAAAGGTGCCACGAGACCCATGTCTACAAGTCGTACTCGTCCATTTGGAGTCACCGCATACACAGGACGCTCCTCGCGGGCTCTCGAAACCCCGACTTCGCCGATGTGATCATCTTGAGCCTCGTGTACGGTCGTGACAACGTCGCTCGCAGGGAATGGTACTACCGATGGTCCTCAAAGTACAACACTGCCTTCAAATTTCCGGAAAGGATCGGCGCGCTGTTCAGCGAGGGAAACCTTGCTACCGAGGGCTTTCAAACCACAAAGAAACGCAAGAGATCGACGTTCTCAAAGGAGACAAGAACTGCGGCGAATCACGTTGCTCGCAAGAGGACAACAAAGGAGAAGAGTTTTGATACACAGACTCAGCTAATTGACGATGAGCGGGATGACGACGAGCCCTGGATGGAAATGTATCCTACCCCGGCAACGGCAACATCTCGCTCGCCGCTTCCACAAGATTCAGGGGACAACAGACGACAGAGCGCAGTGGATGCCGAAAAAAGGACTCAAGACTTGTACAAATACTACCCTGTCAATCAAGAGCAAAGGAAGGCCCTGAGAGATTCACTGGGACATCAGCGCGACGAGGCTCATGTGACCCCGACCTTGGTCCTCGACGATAGTGACAACGATGCAGGCGACGTCACTGACAGGAACAATCATCACGAGCCTGATCTTGGCCAAAGCCACTCTGACCCAGATATTGTTGAAGTCATAGGCCCGGCTCTTGATGAGGAAAGCCCAATGCTGGGAGAAACAGACACACATATTGTCGAAGGAGCATTTCAAAGCCAGTCCGCCGCTACCGATCATGTGCAGTCCGATGTGCTCGTGGCCGAGAACGCCATTGGGCACGCGACAGCAGACGAATTGATTCAGCAGCTCGATGAAGCCCGGGCGAGCACCGAGTCTGTCGCCGGCCCAGTCCAAGCACTCAACATCAACGAGGCTCATCTTGAAGCAACGTTTGAATTGCTGCAGGACGAACAAGACAAGCCGTCAGAACAAACCTCAGTCAGTGACCTTGTCCAGCGCTGCAAGGACGCCCTCGCCGAAGAGCAAAAACACATTTTGTACGTCGAACGACTACAGGAAGAGGTGACAGCCAGGCGAGATCGAACGGAGGAGCTGGAGAAAGAGCTTGCTGCATCCAGCGAAGATTTGAAACGCCTGGAGAGGGAGCTCGAGTCTGCGTGCGCCAAATTGGCGAGTGGTCGTGTTCGCGGAGTTTGAAGCTTGTGGGGATGAACTTCTTGCCCTCGTGATGGCAGTACCGGACATTCAATCAAGGATTTGTTTCAAATATGGCGTATACAACATGTTCTTGCTTGGGGAGTGTGTCTAAGGCGATGTATTTAAGGCATCATGGTTATGCGCCAAAACCCTGTTCATGGGTATACTACAACTTCTTGCTTGCTTCCTGTACTTAAGTCGAACCTACGAGGCACATAGGAAAATCTGATGTACAGCGGTTCTTATCGTGTCTTCATACTCGTATAGTCGGAAGGTAGATGGCGCCCAAGCTTAGACTTCTTCGCAGCTCGACGGATCTGCTTCCACCACTCCATCACTCGCTTCAGGAAGTCGGCATTCTCGACAGATACATATGACGAAGTTTCGTACTTGTTAAGAAGATCCTATCCAGGTTCATTAGCAACTGTCTTTGAGTCGTCACTGCTTCTCAACTTGCCTCCTTCAACGCCATAGTTATGAATCCTAGCACAAAAGACAGCCACGCCAGCGTTCCGGACGTTGACAGGAACTGGTTGCCGCCTCTGAACTCGACTGTGCCGGTCGATCGTCCCGTTTTCGGATTCGGGATAGTGTTCTGGAAGTTCCAAAGAACGTAGCGACTCCCTTGCATGTACATGTACAGTTCCACCTCATTCTTCAGGGCCTTGATCCTCGTCGCAACCTCCTGTAGAACCCTCCCGTTCTTTCCCCATGCCATAGTCTCGCTGACACCTGCACCTGGGCTCTGGCTGTTCTTGATGCAGAACTTGTTTTCGCGTCGAGCTTGGGGAAGGATGGCATCGATGAAGTCTTCGTAAAAGATTGTCGCAAATGCGATGCGCTTTAAGGACTTGAGGGAGAACCTGCTTGTGACGTTCATTGGAGTAACGTGGACGTGACCTCCACATGAAATATCGCGCTTTGGATCGAAATGTACTCTCATGGCCTCCCAGAAGTCGGAGAATATCTCGGTGAGATTTTGCTCAGTGTTGAGCTTTGGTGACACGACCTCCATACAGACTGCAAAGATGGTTACTTAGGATCAGCATCGAAATGTGACAATGGCGCAGACCACGTACCAAATGGTCTTGGCCTCTTTAGAGAGCCATCGCGTGTGACAAACCATTTGCCTCCGTAGTATTCTGGATGTTTGCTGTACTTGGAGTTGTCATCGTGAACGGCCGAGATTCCCCGGTTGCGAAGCTTTTGGGCAAGCTGCCGATACCAGTCCACATTAGTGAAGCTCTTTGAACCTCCATATGGCTTCCCTATAGCTTCGATCTCTATCCCGAAATTGTAGTGTGTGACCATTGTCAGCGCGGCTCTTTGCCAGCTGGTCCTGTTGCCCCAGCTTCAAGTTGTTCCAACAAACTCCTTCTCAACCGTGGAGACCAACTATAACATGCGATCAGTTTATGGTCAGGTTATATGGGACCGCACGCTTCTTTAAGATTTCATGTTGCATTGTGAGGCGATCGATTGAGGGGGCTGGTGCCAGAAGGAGACAACTCGGGCAGATGATTGGACACCGTAGGAACACGACATGGCGGAGATGAAGCCTCGATGACCAGTGACGGGTTTCCGCCGCTTTCTTTTCGACGCCTCGCATATTCAATCTTTCAGTCAAGGTAACACATGACTTGGTAACGTGGTCTTAGCTTGGTGACTGTGTTTTCGTCGTGCATAGGCCGCTTGGTGCCCAATCTGATGCAGGCAGACTCCACCTGCCAGCACATGAGTCTGTTCGCTTCACTTCTCCATCACACTTTCAGCTCCCAATGATCAATTGCGTCTTCCCTGATTATCATATGCCTATCCTGCAGGTCATCGAGGTCGAGGTTGCCAGCTCATCTCCCAGCCGCCAATATGGAGACGCGACGGCTATACTTCGCCTACGGCAGCAACTTGCACCTACAGCAAATGAAACGGCGGTGCCCTGAGAGCAAGTACGTCGGCACAGGGAGGCTCATGGATTATCGTTGGCAGATCAACGAGAGAGGGTATGCCAATGTCGTTCCGGCAGATGGCTTCTGGGTCGATGGCCTCTGCTACGACATCTCCATCAGCGACGAGGCCCGACTCGACATCAGCGAGGGTGTTGCAAAGGGCGCTTACGAGAAGAAGCAAATAGCTGTAGAGATTCGTCAAGCGGCGCCGGCATTGTATCGGCGACCGACGGCTTGGATCGTGGCTCACGGCGGTGTCAAAGGAATCCTCGATGTTACCGCGGACGAGCCGCCTGTTGAGTCGCCCACGACGATTGAGCTTGAAGTGCTGGTCTATGTCAGCGAGTCATTCGTCACGATTGGGAAGCCATGGGACGAGTACGTAGACCGCATCAATTTAGGTCTGATGGACGCAGAGCTTCTGGGATTGGACCCGGCCTACATCGCCAATTGCATTCGACCTTTTATACCAGAGGGCTCGCCTAGCGGCCAGTTCGTCTCGGAGGAGAGTCTCGACAGCTCATAAGTGCCTGGATCTGAGAAAGGCTTGGAGTATGCGAGTTTGCAATCATGTTCTCTTCTGCGGTGAAGCACGGGTGCCATTTGCTCGCGACGGCGGCCTCTCAGGATCTGCAATATCCCAAAGCAATCGAATGGTCGTGTAAGTCTTCAAGCAGCGGCTAGAAGAAGCGTACACAAGGACTTGCGGTCGCGAGATGGCTTTCGGTGGAAGTTTCTGGCCGTGCTCGATTCTCTCAACGAACAAGCCCGGTGCAAGGTCGAACAAATAAGTCACGTCTTTGCGCGCTTTCGAATTCGGGACCGTGCCAGTAAAGTCTATAGGAAGGCCACCGCTCGCCAGGTCTGTGCACTCGTATACTTCGAGCCGCGACCATGCGTGGCGGACGGGCCATTTGAGGGTGTAGACTGGGACAGCAAGGTGCAAGCGATGCGCGACTGCGGCGGCAGGGTCGAGGACGTTCTTGCGAATGCTGTGTCGAAGCTCGGATTGAGTGCCGCGCAGAGCTACAGCTGAAAGTAAGGACGCCAGGTCGGTGGACAGGACATCCAGGTAGCGATCGCGTGAAGCTTGGAAAGCTGGCCGTTGCGCGATGGCTCTCAGGGTGTCGCTTCGCCAATTGCGAGAGAACTCTGCTCCTAAATCTTGAATCAGACATGACTTCTTCACCGAGAAAGATTGCCATTGCTCACCCTTGTTCTCTCTCATACTCTGCTCAAGTCTTTCCATCCAGACTTGGACCGACCCATCCTCAGCATCGTCCAGTGGACAGTAGAAGAACCTTGAGAAGAGGGCTAGCCACAAGTAATTCATGACTATAGCGAAAACATGGTATTCATCCGACTGATCGACGTCGATGCATCGGCGTCCGGACTCTCGCAGCAGTGAGACGAGACGAGAGGCTTGCAACGCACCAGGCGTTCCTCCAACACGAACACCGCCTGTCGTATCGAGGCTCGACATGCGACTGTCCACCCATCGCCGGATGCCCTTGCACAAATCTGCGTACAGACTCTTTGCCTCATTCTCGGTAAGCTCGTCTCTTCGAGGTTTCATCCGGAAGACATGGTCTTTCACTTGGTCCAACTGCATTGACTGCTTTTCGAGATGAGCCTTTGCCGCATCCAGCTGGCCGTTTGCTTCCCTTAGCTCTGCTTTGAGCTTTCGAATAGTATGTGAAAGTCGTACGACCTGTGTCTCCTCTGCTTCCAGCTCTTCTTGTCGTTTATCCAACACCTTTTCGGTGTACTGTCGCAGCTTTCGCTCATCTGAAAATCGAGCCTCGAGGTCTCTAGTGTCACCGCCTGGAACCATCGTGTCCTGAGGTACTGAGCAACAAGTCTGGAACAGCTCGGTAAATTGGTTCATCTGAGACTTTTCGTTGAAGTTGTCTGTGCGATGGCCAAGGGTCTCGTAGGTAGCTCCATGGCGCGTCATCTGCACAAGGATGGATCTTGGAGCATTTGGTGCCCAACTGGTCGGCAGCTGGTCAGCACCTGACACCCGGCAACGCATACAAAGACCCCGACCCAATCAGGCCCGTTCCTCTACCCGATGGCATTCGCTGCCTTGGTGTCTATGGAGATTGGTGAGGCTTTCCGCGTCGTCGAATGAGCTCCCAGCCATCTGGAATCCCCCTATCCACCACCCATTATAATGATCGAGGAAAGCAAGCGAAGGTGGCAACGAATACCATCTGCTCGTCCTTCTTTTATTTCCTAACAAGCTAAAACTTGAGATGCCTACTCAGCGAAGGATCATAGTCTCAATAGACTTCGGCACCACATACTCAGGCGTAGCATGGGCGGAGTCGTCGCAGGTAAGTTATGTCTGTCGCGGTGGATCACCCAGCCTAACAAGTACTCCTTCAGCCGGGTGTCCAACACATCATCTCGAAGTGGCCCTCAGTAGATGGTACGACGAACAGTCCCAAAGTGCCTACCGAGCTGCGACGAGTCGCGAATGGCTGGCAATGGGGCTTTCAGATTCCAGCAAGGGCGAAACGGCTCCGACTCTTCAAGTTGTATGTCATCTGAGGTCTCAAGGCTTGCGAACACTGCTAATGTCACTAAGGAAACTCGACGATCCCTCAAGCTCGACAGGGGAGGGAGAAACGCCGCAGCAGCTGACCAAGATCTTCCTTGGACACCTTCATAACCACTTCATGACAGTGCTGGAGGAGACATTGTCGCCTGCTATAGTGCGATCTACGCCCATGGACTTCATCGTAACAGTACCAGCAATCTGGTCTCCCGCTGCCAAGCAAGCAACAGAAAGAGCTGCGGCAATGGCGGGATTCTGCAGTAATCGCCGCATTATTCTTGTCTCAGAACCCGTGAGTCTTTACTTTTCTCGTGGTTCGATTGTGACACTGATAGCTGGTAGGAAGCAGCAGCTCTGTATACTTTGCAAAGTAGAAGCTTATCAAGGATCAAGCGAGGTCAGAAGTACATTATCTGCGATGCAGGAGGAGGAACTGTTGACTTGATCACCTACGAAGTGACTGATCCTGAAAGGATGGTTCTCAGAGAAGTGACCGAGGGTACTGGTGGTAGATGTGGCTCCGGTATGCTGAACCAAAGATTCCGCAGACATCTCAAACAGCGGCACAGTGAACGATATTGGTCGGACGAAAGGCTTGTGCATGCTCTAAATGAGTTCGAGGGTGTGAGTTTTATCTCGCAGCACTCGATGGTCGATACTTACTGACTGCTCTTAAGTTCAAGAAGACGTTCACACTCCAGGCTGAGCCTCTTGCGCTGCGAGTCGATCCTTCACTTGGTCTTCGAAGGAATCGATATGTTATTCCAAAGAATGAAATGAGATTAAAGATCTTTGAGCCAATCATCAAAGACATCATATCCCTGCTGGAAGAGCAGATCTCGATGGCCGAAGGTCAGATCACAGCTATCATCCTGGTGGGAGGATTCGGGCAAAGTGAGTATCTGAAGGATCGAATTCAGGAAGCAATCAAAAGAGGCATCCACGTGCTGAGACCACCGGATGGATGGTCGGCGGTGGTCAAGGGTGCCGTTATACACGGTCTGAACCTGCATCGCCCCGTCCTCTCTGCGCCGCGAATTGCTTCACGTGTAGCTCGACGATCGTACGGGACGTGTCTGCTTACAAAGTATAACATGCTTTTGCATGACCCTAAAGAGGCGTGCGTTATACTTGGCATTCTGGCCGAGGCTTGACATTCGGACTGACTTGTAACGCAGGTTCTGGGATGAGAAGGAAGAGGAGATGATGGTTTTCGTCATGCTATGGTTCATCGAAAAGGTTGGTCGAGTGAGGAACCACGGTTCGGGGCGAGGACTAACATGAGCCAGGGCAAGTCATATCGAGAAGAGGGACCTTCATCGATAAATTATCAGTGCGACATACCCGTTCACTTGGGTAAGCCCCCTCAAACAGAGATCGAGATTTTCGTCAATGAGGACGACAAGCCCCCGAGACACTTGGACAATCGCACTCGATGCATCGCAGTCTTGTCACTCGACGTACCTAGTATCCCGACATCTGTCAAACGACAAGCGAGCATTCAACGCATGGGTGGCTTTCGATACTTTTCCATCCCCGGTGTAATACAAGCCACCTACGGATCAGCATTAGTGACTTATAGCGCTCAGCTTGGAGGTTTGGAAAATCTTGTTCTCATTCGTGAGGCGGAATTGGCTGATGGCTGCAGGGATAATACATGATCGCATTCGCATCGATTACGAGCGATAATACAACGAGCCCGGAAGTCACATAAGCCCGCACTGGAACTTCACAGCCCAACGGAATGGTCAAGAAAACAAGGGCAACCTTTGCTGTCATAAAGTCCCACAACACAAAGGACATTGAGCGGGCAAGTTGGGTTCAACAGCCTGTCTCGGGAGTTTATGTATTAGTTCGGTATGTACTCGTTCTCGGTCTATCTTGGCTTCAGCGTCGGGCCTCCTGCAGGATGATTCGCTCATGCAGATATGAGACGGAGAATTGTGAAGGCTTTTATTTCGTCATGCAACCATCACACTGCAAGCAGCACGCCAATTCAGGATAGTCCCCGCATCTTAGAGTGTCATCCGATCTAGTCGTCTCTTGCCCAGGGACTGTTCTGATCGGGTCAGAGACCAGACCACTCGTCAGCCCTTTTGTGGCAAGTTCAATTGATCATAAGCTCGACTATCCAAAAGCCGCTATACCTGACGGAGTAGTCTTCTGTTACTGCAAGTCATCCTTACGTCGCAATGTTCAAAAATCTCCAGAAGTCGCCGGCGTCTAAATCCGCGGCTTTGGCGTTCAACGTCCCATTGCCACGCCCTACGTCTCCCGTATCAGACGGAGCAGGGCCGGAATAGAGCATATATCCTGTCAAGCTAAAGGCGGCCAGAACACCAGACTTCTCCTATCCTGGGTCTGTTTTTCTCTGTTAAGACAAATTTACTCGACATCCCCATCCCGCCTTGAAAGCTGCTCCAGAGCCTCTTCAGAGGATGCAACTATCTCACTTCTTTTCTCGAGACTGCCCAAATGGACATGACTATGTGCTGCCTCATCCCATGAGGGGAGTACCGGGCTATGAATCAGGACGATACGCTGCTACCTGACTTCAATGCGATCAGCTTCTTGAGAGGCATCTTGGCGCAATTGCCTGCCTCTGCATCGAGCGGGCATTTACTATGTGTAAGGCGAGACGTGTGGTTGCAAAACAACAAAAGCCCCTCGCATCGGAGCGAGACCCTGGTTCCCGTACCAACCGACCGGGGCCTTGACTCGAAACTGAGCCAGTCACAGTCATGATCCAAATGCGGAATTCCAACGGGCCTGGTGGTCAGCCAGTATGCCCACCTTACCTCAGAGGCGGGACCGGCTTCTTCTGAGGCCCAGGGGTCATGAACTCAGGGATTGTGAGTTGTGCCTCCAGAGAGGCTATGCATGTGCACTAAGCGCGTAAGGTGGCTGTTGTGCATACGAGTGATGCTACTAGTAGTACTACTCCTGCAGCACTCCTCGACAAGTGCTGTTCCTCATGAAGAGAGCTTTCACCATGTGGAACTCTGCGAATATTCAATTAGAGTGCTTAGGCTGATGTTTATCGCTGCCAGTCACTTTCTCGACATCTTACACGTTTTGCGGCACTCGTGCCGTCTAACATTCATGGAACTCAGTGTCGTGAAGATAATGATGATCTTCAACCAAAAAGATTCTTGATTGCTCTTGGGTGGCAACTTTACAACTCCATGGACTGACAGTAACGGGCCTAAATCTCTCTATCAACCCCTCACCGCCTCCCCCTGTCTGGCGGGGTGATCCCTGTCGAAACGTTGATGGGCCCCTGGCGAGCGGGCACGTTGACAACCGAACCCCTACTCACGATGCGAGTTGATGAGTACTGATTCTCCATTCAGCATGGATCCCCTCTTCTTTCTATTCCTCTTTGAGCTGGACGAACACCAAGGTTCCATCCGACTTTAGCGATAATGCTAAGGACACAGTACCTCAAGGTTCTCTTCCCCGCCTCTGAGAGTGAAGAGTACGATTTGGCCTAACAGGCCCATACCCGACAACCTTACCCGACAGAACCCAAGCCTCATGAGAACATGGCGCTGAAGATAAAAGCCCTTGCAGCCCCCCCGCGAGGAGAAGTTCCAGGTCTGTAGCCTGTTTCCTTGACTCCAATTGCGCATCTTCCCCTCCTCAAAGATGGATCCCTCCAGCTTCTGCGTTCTGTTCGTCCCCGGTGCGTGGCACCCGGCAAAGACCTTCAAGGCTGTTGGTGACATTCTCGTTACGAAGGGTTTCAACGTTGACTACATTGAGCTCCCTTCGTTCAACCCAAAGACGCCTCTCACGGAGTTCGCCATCGATGTCGAGGCTATTCGCAAGCGTGTGTCCCAGGCAGCTTCTGAGGGCCAAAAGGTCATCCTCGTCGCCCACTCGTATGGTGGCGTCCCCTCGACAGAGGCCATTGGCGCATTTGGCCCTGGCGGTGCCGTTGCACACTTCTTCCTCTGCTGCTCCTTCGTCATCCCTAAGGACAAATCCCTGATCGCCGCTTTCGGTGGCAATGACCTCCCTTGGTTCGATATTGCGGAGGACAGACTACTGGTCAACCCATCTACTCCCGACAAGATCTTCTACAACGATCTCTCCGCGGAACAGGTCGAGGCTGCCGTCGCAGAGTTGAGACCTCACAGCTACCAGTGCTTCCATTCCCCAGTCACCTACGAGGGATGGAGGCATGTTCCGACCACGTACCTGTACTGCACCCTCGACGCTGCGATTCCCATCCATATTCAGAAGATGATGGTCGAGGAGACTGCAAAGGGTGCCAACATCAACACTGAAGAGATCAACGCCGGACACAGCCCCTTCATTAACATGCCGGAGGCGGTGGCCCAGTCTATTCAGAGGGCTGCTAAATAGATTGGCAAAAGCCATACGGAGGCGGCGAATGAAGGAAAGGAAACATCCGAGACCGGGAGGCCTTTGTGTGGACGCCCTGGCTTTACTTTCAGTTTAGGTCACGTTCGTAAATACCCACTCATCGCAATCGTTATGCGGCTTTGGTGAATGCACTGAATCGCAAGAGACCGCGGTAGATGTACAGATCGTTGTAATGCGAGCTTGTGCGCCGCGTTCGTCGAGTTCGACAAAGCTGCAGAACGTGATTGCCTCATCCCAGAAGCTCGGAGCCTGTTCCGCTCTGCGCCGCGTGGTTGAGAGCTCACGTGACTCCGCGTCTGCCCCTCGAACCCCGGCGCGTCAAACCGACTTCACTCAGTCCACAGCAGAGGGGGCAGCCATTTCCAAGTCGACTATCGCGCACCGAGATGCCACGACCGAGATTGCGCTGAAGCCAGAACCATGGGGGATGGTCAGGGTTTCAGAGATGGCATACATGGCCCGTATGCGTTGGCTCATGAGCCTGCGGGCAACGTACCGCCTGCTTCCACCCTCGCTGCGCAGCTCGTAGAGAATCTGTCGACTTCCACGCGACTTACCCGAAACGAGGAGAACAAAGAGCTCGATGGATTTCTGGCGACTATCCAGCGAGTTGCAGACGATCCCGAATTGCTGAAATCGACCCACGATCGAATCGAGCATAACCACATGATCAGCTACGTCTACACCCGCGCCGCTCTCGATGGAATCAAGCTCGATGACCCCGTCCTTGATCCGAAGCGCCTTCGCAACGATGCACTCAAAGCGATCAACTTTTTGCGATTCAGCATCAAAGAAACACCGACGCTGCTAACGTATAAGACGAATGGAGGGTTTTTGTTTCGTGGGCAGGAACCCCTCTGGGTCTGGCTGGTGCCGAGGTTGCTGCGGCTCCTTGGTCACGATAATTGCCTTGATTTGCAAGGCTCAATTGAGGGATTTCTCCAGTATCTGCAGCTGACTGCGGCACGTCATGGCAACTTGTGGGAGTTCTCGGCTGCTTTGGCTCAATACCTCAGGTCCATCCTAAGCGGTAAGAAAATCCGACCGAAGAAGCTCGAAGCTCGAGGCTTAAATAATGACGTCTTGCAGCTTTATTGGACCACATTCAGAATCCCGCCGTGTCCCTTTCAAGTAGATCTGTGCCAACCATTACCTTGCCGACCGAGTTCGCTCTAGGCTTCGCCATAGGCGACGTGATGCATCTTTCAAGCCAGCATGCTTTCTACTCCATCTCGCAAACCTCGCAAGTCTTCCGGCAGGCCGTCAGCATATGTACAATACTGGCTTATCCGCTCATCTCCACGGATAATGTCTTTGCAGCCCACAGCACTTTCTCGGAAGACTTGATGACACTGCTCGATGTTTGGCTAGACCTCATACAGATCCATAAGCGATGGAACAACGACACGATAGGCAGCCCACAGACGCTGATTGCAAATACGTTGACGAGCCTTCTACAGCGACATTCGTCGTTACTTGACACAAACCCTATTCTGGTCCAGAAAACAGGCGTTCTATTGGTCATGTGCTGCAGTGACCTGGCGAATCGCCCTCGCGCACTGCTTGGCCTCTCCACTGAAGGGGAAGAAACACGGACAGTGTATTGTCGATCTCTTCTCATTCTTGGCTCTATGGTCAAGCGAAGTGAGACAGTCAGACGTTTTGTCGCATCCCAACTGGTTCCTGATTTAACAAGCCTGTTGAGGAGGAGTGCTCCGCAAGCGGACACTCATGATCAGACATACGGGCAGCTGGACGCTATCATCGGCGAGGCGACAGATCTCGCAGTAAGTCACTGGCACTTTACTTCAACAAGACAGTAGCTGACATGGGACAGAAAACGGCAGTATTGCTGCTCCAGACGCTTGAGCCAACGCAAAGTAAAAAACAGCCCTTGTTCAAAGATAATACTCTCAACGAGCTTGTACTCGTTTTATACCCAAAGTGCAATGAGTCTGTCAAGGCGAGTCCTCAGACTAAGCGTCAAAGGCTGGATGTCGTCGGACAATCCAAGCCAGATTCGGGCCTGTCGACCTTGGCCAAGAATCTGGCTCCTCTCAAGTCTGCCGCTGAGCGAGAACCTCTGATGCAGGCTGGCCTGTACGTGCTTCCTCTTCTAACAATCGATCAGCACTGATGAGGTCGCAGCGGTGCTTTCCAGGAACTCGACGAGAGTGCCCAATGTGCAGCTGTGCATGGGCTGTCTCAGCTCATTGCCGAAACCCAAGAGTCATCTCAAGTTTTGGTCTCACGGGGTTCCAAGGTCGAACGGAACAAGCCCGCTAGGGATGCCAAAGTCGATCCTGGTGCGGATCCTGGTGAGTCTCTACACGCCGCTGTCTCCCTAGTCTTCTCCGAAATCATCCGCCCAACTACTTTCCTCGAGTCGCGGAAGCCAAGGATTGCAGCTATGGTGGCTTTAGGCTCAATTGCGCGTCACACAACGGACTCGACCTTCCTTGATCTCGAAATGTCGACGACCGGGCAGTGGTGCTTGCAGTCATTGAACAGCTCGTTGCGTGAGCTGAGGATCGCAGCAGGACGAGCCCTGGTAGGCTTCGTGATCGACAGAAGGGACCGCAACTTGGACGGGCTTTTGGCGCGAAACCGGAAGAATGCCATCGCCATTCTCAAGTCAATGTCAGAGAAGAATCGACCCCATCTCGTAGAGACTTGCATCATGGCATGGGGCCAGCTCGGAAGCGTTGTAGATGAAGATGAGCTCAACCTTGTTCTCCTTCAGCTCTGCGACTACCTTGGTAGCAGCAACAACCTTGTCTCGGCTTTTGCATTCAATGAGCTTTTAAAGCTCGCTGAATCCCGATCCACGTCTCCACGTCTCCTGTTCGAGCCGTACTGGAGGAGCCTCGCATATTTAGCGACAAAGGATATGTTACAACGGCCACAAAGAAGTCGAGCCATCGCCGAGCTTCTCCAGGTATCTGTGAACGAGCTACTCCTTCTTATACAGACCCACGCCTTGCCGTGGCTTGTACTCGACAAGCGCAAAGAGATCATACAGAGGATTGCGGAAGCGCGAGGGGAAGGCGACGTGTGGCGGCCTTTGCTAGACGGACCAAATCTTGCAGCAGTCCTCGCTCTACTACTTGCACAAGAAAGTCCGAATGATACAGTAAATTTCGCAAAGTCGCGGTTGGAAGAGATCTCGCCGCATTTCCAGTCCGAGGATATGTTGAGTCTCTTGCAGTCCGAGCCAGTCCTCATATCTATGGAGCTTCTAAAAGCTGCCGGCGACGCTGATCCGTCACGCAAACCGTTGGTAAGTCAAAAATGTCTTTAGTACTCCACGTTGCTGATGGGAAAAGGCCCGAGGCGCTTTACACCGAATGGCATCAATGGTTGCGGCTGCAAATAAGGAAACGAAATCCAAGCGAAGCAACGTCGTAGGTCGGTTCCTTCAGGCCTACCTCCTGGGCCTCATGGCACGTTTGACAGACGTCATCAACGATGCAGTCACAAATCGACCGGCTGTGATAGAGCAAAAACGATGTATTCGAGCAGTCAACGAAATGATTCAGCTTTGTGGGCCGTATGCTCGCATCGCTAGACCTCAAATCTCTGCGTGTCTTCTCTCAGCAGTTGCACATCCTAGCCTACGATTGCCAGCGTTCGAGTGCTGGGCGGCTATGATCACATATCTCGAGGGCGAAGACGTAGAGGCTGTTCTCGAAACGACTTTCTTTGTCGTGACTGAGTATTGGCAAGGGGCTGGTTCTTCTATCAAAACCGTGATCCACGACATGCTCAAGCTGATATGCGATCGCTATCCGGAGATCATGAGCCGGTCCGCATCGAAACTTCCTTCCTTATCGAAACTTGACGGTCTGGATGAGATCGAAACGGCAGTGGCACAGTATCGACCTAGCCTCAGCTTGGAGGACGACCTCGAGGTCTTCTGCGTTCGTATAAGCCACGAGAATTCTGGCGTGGTGTACCAAGCATTGGCTGAGCTTTCACCTTACCTTCGAGACAACCAAGGGGCTCTGTACGCATCTACAGCACGTCGTTCAGACTCCGTCATGACGAAGCTTCTGAGGAGGATCCTGGACTGCGCATCCCGTTATAGTGGCGTCAGGTCCGACATCGGCCGTCTTTGTACCGAATGCATCGGCTTTATCGGTTGCCTCGATTCTAATCAAGTCGAGAATGTGAGGGAGCAACGATCATTGGTCATCTTGGACAACTTCGAGACGCCCGATGAGACGACAGACTTCGCACTCTTCCTCATTGAGGTTGTGCTTGTGCCAGCCTTCCTATCGGCTACGGACATCAAGCTCCAAGGGTTCCTCTCGTACGCAATGCAAGAGCTCCTCGAACGATGCGATATCAAAGCTGCATGTGCTATGCAGGGCACTCGTATGTCGGAGGGAGCGAGCACATACCGGAAGTGGATTGCATTGCCGGAAAACGTCCAGGAGGTTGTCACGCCGTTCTTGACGTCTCGCTATCTCGTTCAGCAGATGGAACCCGTCATGGTAGACTATCCCATTTTTCGTCCTGGGCGCTCGTACGGCAACTGGCTAAGGTCATTCGTCATCGATATGCTGCGGAAGGGCCAGAACGCATATGCGGACATGGTCTTCGAGCCATTGACCCGAGTCATTCGTGTCAAAGATCTGACTACCGCTGAGTTCCTCCTGCCATATCTGACACTGCACATCCTGCTTGGCGACCGCAGCTCGAAAAAGGAGAAGGACAATATCTTGGGTGAACTGCTCGCTATTCTTCAGCATCAGCCCCGTGAAGATGCAACACATCAAGTCAAGGAGGACTCCAAGCGCTTCTGCCATGTAGGTACAAGCTTAGCAACGCATGCGACCAGCGCTAACTTAGTCAGTCTGTCTTCCGCGTCCTGGACTATGCAATGCGATGGGTGCAAGCAAAGAGGGCCAGAGGTCGCCTGTCCGGTGCCGAGAAGGATACGGTCGCTCGCATCCAAAGTGTCATCGATTCGATTCCCGCCGAACTGGTCTCTCAACGGGCCGTGGACTGCAACGAGTATGCACGTGCTCTGTTTCATCTCGAACAGCACGCCCAGAAAATGGAACAGCAGAAAAGGGAGCCAGAGGACCGAACGAAGCTGCTGGAGAGACTGCAAGAAATATATGCCAACATCGATGAACCAGATGGTCTGGACGGCGTTTCTGCGCACCTGCATGTGCTCGATATCAATCAACAGGTGTTGAGTCACAAGAAGGCGGGTCGGTGGTCCGCAGCGCAGACTTGGTACGAGATGCAACTTGCGGAGAAGCCTGGTAATCTCGATATCCAGCTCGAGCTATTGAACTGCCTTAAACACTCCGGGCATCATGGTAAGCATTCGCAAACGCGCACTCTTATATAAAGTCAATTTCGCTAATCCGGGTGCAGATGTCTTGCTAAACCATGTAGAGGGCATGCTCTCTCGCAATTCACAGGACAACAAGATCATGCCTTTCGCTGTGGAGGCCGCTTGGGTGACCGGCCGATGGGAAAGCCTGGGCAAATTTCTTCAGAGATACACAGCGAGTCCGACCCAAGATTTCAATATTTCAGTAGCAAGCTTATTTGATGCCGTGCGAAAGCACTCGCCACCGCAGGAGGTTGCGTCGACTCTGTCGGACATGCGGGAAAAGATAGCGGCAGCGCTCAACAGCTCTAACACTATGTCGCTACAAGCAGCACATGACTTGATGCTCAAATGTCATACTCTGACAGACTTGGAGCTCATCATCAACGCAAATACGGCCAATGAAGAGGAGCACAAGCACATCATAAATCTGTTGGAGGGCCGACTCACTGTCATTGGGGCTTATTTCAATGACAAGCAATATCTTCTTGGGGTTCGGCGGGCGGCAATGGAACTCCTAAGGTATGAGTCCCGTGTCATTGTTTGTTTCGAAGCGCATGCTGACTACAGAAGACCCAAATTCTCCGATCTCGACATTTCTGGTCTATGGCTTTCCAGTGCAAGACTTGCCAGGAAGTCCGACTCTCTGACCCAGTCGCTCAGCGCTGTCTTACACGCATCCCAGCTTGGAGACGACGCTGCAACCATCGAGAATGCAAAGCTTCTATGGAAGGACAACCACCATCGCAAAGCAATTCAGATGTTACAGGGTGCCATAGATCGGAACAAATTTATGACACAGACCGGAACGTCTGCAGACACACAGCTGGAAGCAACCGGAGGCACGCGCTTGACTCCCCAGCAGAAGCTGCTTACTGCTCGGGCCCAGCTTCTGCTTGCAAAGTGGCTTGACGCTGCCGGGCAGTCCAATGCCGGCGCGCTACGCGAGAAATTTCAACAGCCGCCGAAAACTCATTCGACATGGGAAAAGGGCCATTACTATCTCGGTCATCACTACAAGAAGATTCTCGAATCTGAGAAGCCCCTGAAGGCCGATGATCAAAGCGACAATTACCATTCTGGCGAGATCGCTAAGCTCGTCATCGAAAACTATGTCAGATCTTTGAATGCCGGAACAAAGTATCTGTATCAGACACTGCCAAGGGTCTTAACCTTGTGGCTGGACATGGGCGCGAACGTTGACAAGCCTCCCGAAGGCAAAAGCACCCTGTCAAAAGAACTGCATCGCAGGCGCATCGAGCAGCTCAATCTCTTGCACTCTTTCCTGGAGAGATATATCCATCGTCTTCCCGCATACATCTTCTACACGGCTCTCCCTCAGATCGTTGCCCGAATTGCGCATCCGAATCAGCAGGTCTTCGAAAAGCTGAGGGATATCATCGTAAAGGTGGTCGAAGCACATCCGAGGCAAGCCCTATGGAGCATCATTGGAGTCATCACAACTCGAAAAGACTCGGAGCGAAAAGTTCGCAGTGCCATGATTCTACAGACACTCCGATCAATCACGAAGAAAGTTGACGGTCAGGCCTACGATCTGAAGTTTCTCCTGAGAGCTGGTGAGAAGCTCGCAGATCAGCTACTTTTGGCTTGCCAGAATGGAGACTTTCACGGCAACAAGACTGTACACGCCAGCTTGACCAGAGACCTGCGTTTCAGCCATAAATGCACCCCGTGTCCATTGGTCGTTCCGGTTGAGGCAACATTGACGGCGACTCTTCCTACGATATCCGAGCATGTGAAGAGGCATAAGGCCTTCAGCCGCGATGTCGTATCAATCGACTCTTTCCTCGACGATGTTCTGGTTCTGAGCTCACTGGCGAAGCCAAGGCGTTTGACAGCACGTGGTACAGACGGAAAGAACTACATGCTTCTCATCAAACCTAAAGACGATCTCCGGACTGATCAACGTCTCATGGAGTTCAATGGCATGATCAATCGGTCTCTCAAGCGCGATGCGGAGTCGAGTCGCCGTCAGCTGTACATCCGCACATATGCAGTGGTGCCACTGAATGAGGAATGCGGCATCATCGAATGGGTACCGGGAATCAAGACGATTAGAGACATTCTCTTGAACCTATATACGTCCCGGAAAATCCATCCAGACTATAACCTTCTGCGACAGCTCATGGATGAGGCAAGCTTGTCAGAAAGCAAGATCCGGATCTTCACCGATGATGTTCTCGGACGCTTTCCTCCGATGCTTCAGCTTTGGTTTATTGACCAATTCCCCAACCCATCTTCCTGGTTCGCTGCAAGACTCAGGTACACAAGATCGTGCGCGGTCATGTCCATGGTTGGCACCATCCTGGGCCTGGGCGACCGCCATGGAGAGAACGTCAATTTGGAGGAAGGCAACGGAGGCATTTTCCATGTCGACTTCAACTGTCTCTTCGATAAGGGGCTCACATTTGCAAAGCCAGAACGTGTGCCTTTTCGACTGACACACAACATGGTCGCTGCCATGGGTATTTACGGCTACGAGGGGCCATTCCGCAAGTCCTCAGAGCTGACCCTGTCCATCTTGCGGCAGCAGGAAGAGACGCTCATGACGATTTTGGAGGCCTTCATCTACGACCCGACGCTCGACCTGCAGAAGGACAAGCGACAACACAAGCGGAGCGATCTTGGTAGTGTCAGGATGCAGCCGCAGAGCGTGGTCAGCAGCATCAAACGCAAGGTTCAGGGCCTGATGGGGCTGGAGAGTATCCCTCTCAGTGTTGAAGGGCAGGTCGACGAGCTGATCAAGCAAGCAGTCGATCCGAAAAACTTGACTGCGATGTACATCGGGTGGTGTCCATTTTTGTGAGCTTGGTGGTATTTCAGTAGCATAGAAGGCGTTTGGCGTTGGAGTCATGCCACCGCATGGCATGGAGATATAACTATTATTTGCTCAGTACTAGTTTGAAGGAGAACCTCTGCCGTGAATACTTCCTTGTACATGAATCGGTGAGGGCGCCATGACCGTGGTCTCTTGTAGGTGACGGAAGGAACTCAATCCAGGTTCTCCAGCCAGTCTTCGACGGCTCATGACTAAAGAAGTTCTACGGCAGAAGCTTAGAACACTATTCTGCCTTGGACATGTTGCATCCGGTGTCTCTGTAAGATTACAATCCGGCTTTCTGGGCGGGCGCTCATTTTTCGTTTTCGCTGCGAGTTGCAGGGTTGACGGCGGTTGCTGGTGCCTGGTTGTGCTGCCTGAAACGGGTGCTGGGCAGGTGCTGAGTCCCGACGCGCCCACGCGTTTGCCAGCCCAGCCATGGTCGTTCTACACTCGTTCACCTCACCCAGCCTTTTCAGCCTCTCACGTTCACATACAGGCTCGAAACTTGACTTTCATTAGGAGCCATCTTCCTCGACTACTTCTGGGTCTTCGTCTTGTCATATCTCCCGTGTTCTCGAGAGGATCTGATCAAGCAGTCATCTGAAAGCTGGGCGCCTCATCTTAGCGTCACCACTCGACCAGCTTTGGGTACGGGATCGTACATTCTTCTCCCATCGCCTTCCAACAACAATTCTCGTCAAAATGTCGTACCGCATCGGTAAGGGTGCTCGCCCGGCCCCCATCGTTGACTCCATCAGCTGATTTCGTCTCTCACATTAGAAATTTGCCCGAATAACCGGGCTGGCTGCAAGGATTCAGTGTGCAAGAAATCAGCCGAGAAGATTAAGAAGGGCGAGCTTCGCTTCGGTACCTGGGTCGAAATCCCTTACAATGGAGAGACTCGCGCAAGCTGGTCTTGGAAGCACTGGTGAGTTGTACCATCCTTTGAGCATTCTATGACCGAGCATGACTGATCTAGGGTCACAGGGGTTGCGTCTCTGGAGCACAGATAGATACTTTGCGACAGATCTGCGACCAAGGTGACGGCGAATTTGAGTTCGAAGGCATTGATGGTTTCGACGAGATGGAGTGAGTCGTCCGCTTCTCGCGGAATCACGTAGTGCTAATCGAACGGGCATCTAGTGACCAGCCTGAACTGCAAGAGAAGATTCGTCGCTGCGTCAAGCAAGGCCACATTGACCCTGAGGATTTCCGAGGCGTAAGCTCTCCTCTGCCTACCGACGCTTATCATTGAAAAAGGGTTACTGACGACCAAACTCTAGGACCCTGAGAAGAACAAGCCCGGTGTAAAAGGTATTCACCTTACCGACAAACAGAAGCGTGACAAGGAGGCTGCCGCCGCCGCCGCCGCCGATGGCTCTGGCGATGAGCAAAAGCCGAAGGCCAAGGCCAAGCGCAGCCGCAAGAAGGCAGAAGATGATGAGGACGAGGAAGAGAAGCCGCAGCCCAAGAAGGCCAAGGCTGGTCGCAAGGCTGGCACCAAGGTCAAGCACGAGTCAGATCAAGAGGCAGCACCGCCCGCTTCCAAGAAACGCAAGACCGCCACCAAGGTAAAAGCTGAGGACGAGGATGCAGATTCCGCCCCCGCGAAGAAGGCACGTCGCACCTCGAAGGTCAAGAAGGAGGAGTCCGATGATGAGAAGGCTCCTCCGGCTGCGGAGAAGAAGGCGAAGAAAGGTCGCAAAGCCGCTGCCAAAGAAATGACGCCCGAGTCCGAGGAGCCTCAGGCTGATGCCAAGGTGGAAGAGAAGCCGGCAGCGAAGAAGAAGGGTGGCCGCGCTACCAAGGCTGCTGTCGCCGAGGACAAGCCCAAGGGCCGTCGCCGCTCGTCTAGGACTGCTTCCTAGGCTTAGGTGACAAAATTCAGTCACCACATGATTTTGATACTATGGCAGGGGTCGTTATTGGCGAGATCTGGTAGCTGGCGAGGTGTTTCGGATTGTGTGGTTGTTGTATTGCTTCTAGAACAGATGGCGAATCATCATTGCTTGTATGATTATATTGTTTGGCGGAGGTGTCAACTGTGGAACACATCGCGAAGCAGCATTTACATTATTTGGTGGCTGATCAGGTAAAGGGTTTACGAGCATATACGAATAACAGACCCTGACATTATCAAAGAGACTCCATCGTGTCCTTCTTATGATTTGTTCGAAGAAGAGGTCTAGGTACGAATCTGTGTCAGTTGCAGGGTGGCTGCCAGGTGTGAAAAACACGTCACGGGACAAAAGCTCCGAGGCCGTAGTGGCAGGTGGTGCCTGACAGAAGCCGCTGCAAGCCAAGGCGCCAACCCCACACAAAGATGGGCATCTTTAGGCCTTTTCAGCGCGCCAGCGTACGTGGATCGTGACGAGAAAGCGCAAACACCTTGCGTTATGACGTTTTTGGGCCATGACGTCTTCCGCATCACGCGGGCTCATGACGATCGAGATTTGAGACAAGTCGCGGGGTGGAGGGAAGCATCTAGATCGGATTGCTTGATGGATATAAAGGTACGAGTGGCCTGCGGTTCACAGAAGTCTGGTTCTGACAGATGCCAATTGACATTACCACTCTGTCACACTATAACACCACTCACACCCAAAACATCACCACCTTCTACATCAATCATCATGCCTCGTAACGGTGACGGTTCTTCCGACAACGGCCCCTTCGAGGAGGCCAAGGCCAACCTCATCCACGGCCAGGGCGTAAGTTGACACTTCTTAGCTTTTATCATGAACCCCTTCATGGTCTACGATGAGCTTCAAGACCGTCAACAGCGAACTAACTTATTGGATCCAGGACTCTGACAAGCTCGAGCGCACCGAGAAGGTGGCCCCCCTCCCCGAGGGCAAGGACGAGAAGGGTGCCGGTCTGCCCGACTCCAACGCCAGCGGCGGCCAGAGCGCCGGCATCAAGAAGGGCGACAACGTTGGTCAGGGTAACTAAAGGCTAGAAGTCACCAGGCTGGATCAACACATTTGCAAAGGGATATGGGGCGTTTGTAGGATCAGGAATTGACGCGACATGATCAATTGAGCGAATGAAGACACGATTGAGTCACTGCAAGCTACAAGTGACATGTGACGAGGCGTGGACAAGAATGATGTCGATGGGACGTGATGATGATGGTGTTTCGGATGTGGGGTTGGGAGGGAGCACTGGTGCTGGTGGTGTCGCGTGACGAACCGCCATGAAGTGCTGCGCTGTAGCTGCGAAGAACCGCACACAAAGTTCCGGAATCCAGCTTTTCGAGAGTGAGAACTCGACAGCTTCCTTTGAATCCCACCGCTCCACGTACCTGATCATCACGCTCACCCAAACGCGACCACGGTCAATGATCTTGCTTAAATTGTTCAAGTTTTCCGTGCGAGGTATCAATATATTATCTATTAGCAGCTCGATCGAACATCGGATAGAAGCATACCAGCAATCCAACGCCTGGCTCGGTGGTTTAGTGGTATAATACTCGCTTAGGGTTAACTCTAAGTGCTGTCTGCGAGTGGTCCCGGGTTCGATTCCCGGCCGAGCCCGTCTTTTTGCATCTGCTGATGATTCTTAACTTATTTTTGTTGCTCCTGCGGCTATACTGCTCTTTATCCAAACTGATTGGATCTCTTTGTTTTGTCATCCCATTTAATAAATACAAGGGGAGGTTTCTGGCTTGTGATGTATCATCGACGATCACATACGGACGTAGCACCCGCAGGGACCCATATCGTTGTTAGTACGCCATTAATTATGTTTCTGCAGTTCCTCTCCACCCACGAGTATGAGTGAGAAGACCCTTGAGAGGAGTCCCTCTCCTTCCGCTCCAAAACTTCCGTCTATCAAAGCCCTCTTGCTATCTTTCGGCCTTCCGTTCACTCACCTTCTCGGGGGGAAATAAGAAGGGCAGCGAACCATCAGCGGCTCGGTGGTTTAGTGGTATAATACTCGCTTAGGGCTAACCTTAGGCGATCTGCGAGTGGTCCCGGGTTCGATTCCCGGCCGAGCCCGTTGTTTTTGCATTTCTGATCGTTTGCTTTCTTTTTGCAATTCTGGGGGGCGATATGGGAAGCTTCAGTCTGACCAGGCGGGCGTTTACGTGGTGGTTGCGTGGTGGTATGGTTCTCCATCCCGCTGCACGGAGTATACGTGGTCAGCAATGCTATCACTCGCAATGTAAGGTATGCAGCTGTAAGTGAACTAAAGCATATGGTCAATCCATCAAGCAGTAGGCACGTTTCGCAATACAGCCCTTGGCCCCTGCTACTCTTTCCAACTGCTATCATTAATCCTTGATATCTCGCATTACGGTGCAGCAGTATTCTGATAGCCTCGATGCAAGTACAGTAGTAGTATTATTGCTGGCATTTCGCACTGGACCCGCCGTTTTAGAACCGGGACCCTGGTCTTATTCCATCCTGCACTTGGACCTGTGGAGCAACATATATACCCGTACAGGGCGGTGCATCATGAGTCGAATGTCGAAACTTCGAAACATTGCCCCTGTCTCTGTTCGTCGGGGGGTTCGGCGGAAATGAGAACATAGCGGCAATGCCACATACTGCCCGTTCCTCTCATCGCCGAGCCAATTCAGCCGAGCCAGACTCGCTCTTGATAAGCAGGGACACCCCCAATAGGTACCAAGTTACGAAGTCACAAAGCGCCTTGAGGGATGTAAGCACTACGCAATATTTAGCCCCTAAGGTCTTCTGATTTCGTTCCCGGCCACACAGTGCTTCCATTCACCTTCATGTAACGTTCTCACGATGGAGATACACACGATTCCTCTGAGGGATCAGATCTATCCCTTTGCCAACATTCGCCTTAGGACATACTTCATCGTCAATGCTCGGCTCGACAGGATTCACCTGAAGGCGGCTCTTGATCGTCTCATTCGACATCATTGGCGTTTGCTGGGAGGAAGATTGGTGCAGCGCCAGGATGACAAACGCTGGGAGTGCCACGTACCAATCCGGTTTGAGGACGACTATGAGATCGTCCGATACACAGACGAGGAGCGTCCAGAGACACTGGAACAGACCCTCCCTGACCTGAACGCGAAGCATCCGAAGAACAAAGTGACGCTTCTCCCGGAGATACGAAAGCTGGAGGAAGTGATCTCGCCCGCAGTATGGCCTACGGCGCGTAAGGAAGAGCCTCTCGACGCGCCACTCCTATGGGTCCACGTCCGTACTCTGGCAGACGCGACAATCGTTGGACTGAATTGCAACCACGTAATTGCAGACCTGGGCGGTGTGTCCAATATCGTTCGTGCGTGGATGGGCGTCGTGCGTGGACAGGTCCCGCCACCGATGATGAATCTAGCAGAGGATCCCCTGAAGCCTGAAAGAGCGTACTCGGAGCTCCCTAAAGAGTTAACGAGTCGCAAGGGCTACTTGCGGTGGAAGCCGTGGTGGGAGTTCTTGTACGTGTTGATACCGGTCATATTGGAGCTGATTATGCGGAGGAGGGAGAGTCGTCACGTTGTCTTCTTCCCCCTCGAACTCGTCGAGAAGTTGAGAGTGCGCTGTAACAAGGAGATCGAGGCGAAAGAGGGTATCAATCCAGCACTGAGCCATGGCGATGTTATATCAGCCGTACTGTTCAAAGTGAGAGGCTGGACTTCCCAGTCGATCTCGATGGTTGCTGACTGCGGCAGTTCTCAAGAGCATACGACCAATCGCCACATAAAGCCTCCGTCAGCCAGACCATTAACTGTAAGTAATAATCTGAATCGTGAGACTCTTCTTGCCTGTCGCTTGGTTCTGATGACCCCATTCAAACCAGTGCGAGGCCGCATGCCGCAACTCACTCCCGAACAGAGCACATCTTGGATCTACAACAGCCAGCACTACACCGTCGCAACCTTCGATTACTCACCTTCCACGACCAGACTTAGCGAAATCGCCTCCCATGTACGTAGATCCATCAAGACGGGACTTGAGCCGGAGAACGTCCAGGTAGGGCTCGCAACGCGTGAGGAGATGACACGCCGTGGGCAAGGCATCCAGTACTTCGAAGCCTGGACAACGAGTATCCACGTCAGCAACTGGACAGGTGCCCTGCGAGACATGGGGGTCCAGGAGACAGTGAGCGAGATGGTGGGAACCCCCGAGGAGGACGTTGACGTGATGTGTCTCGGGTCGGGACGGCCACAGAGCCATTCTCACAGATGTAAGTCGCGGTGTCGGCCAAGAGTTGGGCAAGCAGCTGACCTGTTCTGAACACGAATAGTCAGCACATACATCATGTCAAGATCGAAAGACGGGTATCTCTGCGATTTCGCCCTCCCAGAACACGGATGGCCGTTTATGAAGGAGATGCTGGAGAAGGACCCCGGACTGGACACGATATAAGAGTCTCCAGCTGAGCAACATCGTCGGACCCAAAGAGAGGTAGTATCACGTGTGGACAATCAGGACAAACAATTTACGTCACGGAGATCTTCAGCTAGACTCTACCAGTTTCTCACTTGTGTAGCGAGATCACTGCAGCAGGCGCTGTATGTTGTCTACTTGAGCAGCAGCATTGGCCCATCCACGGCCATCATGATGGTAATAGTTGCTTCAGCCGTAGCTTGAGAAAGACAGTCTTAGAGGGAAGACATACACAATGATCACGCTCTCATCCGCTCTCATTACACTTTACTTCATGCCAGATAGTTTTACACGATTCCGGTGCATCTAACCAATTCAAAATGCTGCCTTGCCCTTCATTCAGAACACCCAAAGAACCGCCAAACGCCAAACGTGATGATGACCCCTTATCCTTCGCCTCACTCATTTGCCATCAGATGAATCCCTTCGTCAGGCTCGGCGCTCTGCTAATGCTGCTCTTCCTTTCAGGGACATCCACTGTCGCCAACGCATCTGCCTCTGTCGATCTCCACGGGCTCATCCTGCTGCGCACGCTGCCCATGGCGCTCCCTGCGGATGCCTTCTCCACACGCAGGCCCTTCCAGCCCTCGAGCTCGCGCTCCAGCCTCAGCGACTTCTCCTTCTCCTCCCGCAGCTCGCGTTCTGCCCTGCGAGCAGAGAGTTGCGTGGAAGACTCGGAGGATTGAAGCTCATCAATGGTGTGCAAGAGCTTGTCTACCTTGTCGCGCATGCGCCCAATGTCTTCAGAGAGTTGGGTGTTCTGCTTGTCTTTGCGCTCAATCTGCGTCTGGAGGTCCTTGACCGCGCGATCGACATTGCGAGCTGAGCGCTGTGACTTGTTCCTCTGCGTCTCTTGGCTTTCGAGCTGAGATTCAAGCTAAGGCTGGTCAGCAAAGCTACTCTTAAAAATCAAAACGGGTCTGACATACCTCTTGAATGCGTTTGTGAAGGAACTTGATGTCCTGGCTGGCACTGGAGTAGCCCTTCGTCTCCAGGTCGACTAATTTGAGCTGCGCCTCGCTCAATGTCTTCTCGAGGCTTGTCTTTTGCTTCTGCAAGTGTGTGCTGGTTTCGCGTTCTGCGGCAATGTCCTTCTGGATCTCCGAGATGAAGGCCTCGGCGCGGCGCATCTTTTCCACAGCAGCAGCGGCCAGGTCCTCCTGTTGTGCGAGACTGGACTTGAGTTCAAGAATTTCCTTGTCCGAGCTGGCGGCATCGCGCAGGGAAACGTCGCCCTTGGCTAGATCCTCCAGACCAGCCTTAGCCTCCTCCAGACGCGCCTCAACGCTGCGCTTCTCGCGGATCAGAGAATCACGCTCGGACGTGATGTCGTCGACGCTAGTTCGCAATGTGCGAACCTGAGACAATAGAGACACGACCTTGCCTTGCGCCTCGTTATGGGCGCTGACAGCCTCGTCGCGCGAGGACACAACGTCTGCCAATGTGGACTCCAACCGAGACTTTTCCTTTGACCATGTCGAGCTGTTGAGGACCTCATCGTCCCATTTGGACCGCAAGTCGTCAAGTTCCTCTCGGAGCCGTGCGATCTCGGCTGACTTGAAGAGTCTCTCCTCGCGTGCGAGATCGAGCTCCTTCGTGAGTGTCGCGAATTCGGCTTGGTACTTCTTACGAGTTTGTTCCATGCCGGACTCCTTATCTTCGATGTCCATTGCGCGCTGGTTACGGTAGTCTTCCAATTCGTTCTGAAGCCTTCGTTTCGCCTGCGTGACGCCATCAAGGTCGGTGGAGATGTCTTCAACCTTCTCCTCCAGACGTTGATTGGACCTTTGCAGGTCCTCAATGGTGGCATCCATCTTCTGACGCTCAGACATGACCTCAGCATACGTCTCTTCAGCTTCCCGTGCCTGAGACTTGGCGAATTGCTCGGCGCGGTTCGCTTTGAGGACTGCGATCTCGGCTTGCTCAAGCTTGCTAAAGTACTCATCGGCCCGGCTCTTGTAAAGCTCCAGACTAGAGGTGACATCAGCGAGTTTCGAGGTCTCGGCGTCCAGCCGGATTTGAAGGTCGGAGAATTCTTGGAGCAGCTGACTACGGCTTTGAGACTCCTGATCTCTAGCAACCGTCATTTCTTGAAGATCGGACTTGGTATCCCGTACGAGCAGCTCCAATTTGGCGCGGTCATGACGCATCTTGTCGAAATGAGATTTAACATCTGTGAGCTCAGCAATCGTATCCTTGTGGCTGTGGAGAAGGGAGCGGCGTGATTCTTCCTGGCTGTTGAACACGTCAAGGAGCTCTTCATGAGACCTGGCCTGAATATCTCGGAGTGAGAGTTCACCGGAGCGAATGCTCTTTTCTAACGTTGAGACCTTCTTCGCCGAGTCATCGAGCATCTCGTGGAGCCGGCTGTTGACCTTTTCAAGCTTCTGCACCCTCCGGGTGGAGGGACTGTCATCCAACCGGTCAGGAACAGGCGTACTGCGGTCCACTTGGCTCTGCAAGTGACGATTTTGCATTTGCGCAAGCTGAAGCTGGTTCTGAAGCTCTTCTACCTCGGTCTTCAGGTCCATGCGGTCCTTGTTGGTGACCGTGTCCACTGTCTTGTCAGATCGTGCAGAGTCGAAGTGGTCGGGGTCAGGTAGCTTTCGCGTCGGGGTCGAGGCGTTCGAGTAATGACGGGCGTGGAACCTGGTCGACTTTCTCTGAGTAGGTGAGCCATTGAAAGGTGCCTCGTTAAGATGAATCTCCTCCAATTTTGGCCGACTGGGAGACTCATGTCGCGATGCGCGCATTTCAGCCAGCTGCGCCTCGGCATTGCTTCTTGCTGTAGATTGGACGCGAAGGTTCTGTTGCAACTCTTCGACCTTGCGAACAAGGTCATAGCTCTTGAGCAGCCCCTTGTCACCTGGTCCATCAGCTTGAGGGGGTATCTGGAGCTCAGGGTCAGCGGTCTTGAGAGCGTTCAGCATCTGACCGCGTAACTCTTCGAGCTCCTTATCGCGTGACTCCAGAGAGGCCTGTAGAGTCCGGACTGTTGCCTGTGCTTGGGTGCGGAGCTGTCTTTCTGAGTCAACTGTCCGATTGGCCTCGGCCAGTTGCGCGGTAGATGTTGAGGATGCCTTCTCCGCATTCCTGCTTGACTGGACCTCGCGAGCCATCTCATGATTGACGTCCTCGAGGCTAAGCTGTAGTTTCTCGGTACGCTTCTCTAATGATGCGATAGTCAGTTGCGCGTCGCCAAGCTGCTTGTTGAGTTTGTTGTTCTGCTCCTCAAGCCTTGCTTTCTCACGTTGGAGTCCGGTCAATTGGCCGCGGGATGCCTCGCTTGCCCGAGAGCTGGATCGCGCAATCTCGAGTCCCTTCAATTGAAGCTTGTTGAGCAAAGCGCGATTATCGTTCTCCGATGCTGCAAGTCGACTCTTCACGGTAGTAAGCTCGCGTTCCATCCGCTCTTTAGCTTGATCATTCTTCAAACCAAATTCACCAGAGGAGAGGATTAGCTTGTTCAGGTCCTCTACCTGGTGATTGAGCTTCGCACACTCGTCCTCAAACCATTGGAGACGTTCTTGTGCAGCCTCCAGATCCCGACGAAGACTGGCTTCGAGCTCTTGAGCGACTTTGGTGGCCTGTCGTTCACCGGCGACCTCGGCTTGCAATCTTGCCTCCTCAGCCTGTGTCTTGGCCACACGAAGCTTGCGAATCTCATCCCGAGCCTCGTCTCTCTCCTTTTCGGCTGTTGCCCGAGCTTCTTTCGCCCTTCTCAGAGTATCCTGTTGCACATAGAGCTCTTTTTCGATAGTGATCTTGGCTTCATTCAAACGATCAAACTCCTCTTGGAGGGCATTGAATTTGTGCTCGCCAAGGAGAAGAACATCGTCTCGGGACTGCCTTTCGCGGCTGAGCTCCTTCTGAACCTTGTAAAGCTCTTCTTGAAGGTCTTTGAGTTGCGACTCGACGAGCTGCCGATTTTTGTCTGCCTGGGCGTCGTCCGATAAGCGTGCCTCCAGAAGCTGCTTGGCGTCTGCAGCCTCGCGTTCAAGCTGACTCTGCCGAGACTTCATGGCAACCAGATCGGCCTGCGCCTCCCTGGCCCGAGCACTGGCCTTCTCAGTTTCAGCCGCGAGAGATCGTTGCTGGTGTTCCAGGCTGCGTCGCTCAGTCTCAAACTTTTGGGTGTCATTGCGTAGCAACGTCAACTCGCTCTCTTTCTGTCGAACCAGGTTTTCGTAGTCCGTGGAAGTCTTCGATAGTTCCGAAAGTTGTGCCTGGATATCTCGATTCTCGCGCTTAAGGGTCGACTCTCGAAGTTTAGTTGATTCCAACTCTTTCTGCGTCGTATGCAGCTTGACTTCGAGATCTTGGTCCACCTTGAGGAGTTTGGCTTCAAGATCTTGCGCTTTCCGTTCTTTGAGAGCAAGCTGACTCTGCATCATTTTGATCTCGTTCTCAAGTGCGGTCTCCTGCTCGCTCCTCTCGGATTGACGCTGCGAGATTTCATCGATCGATGTTTCGAGGTCGGCAGCTCGATTGGAGAGCTCACTCTTCTCGTGCTCCAGCTTGGCAATTAACGAAGCAGCTTGCTCAAGTTGCGCCCTGAAACGTTCGACATCACCCTCAGCCTTGTTCTTGGCCTCCATGAGTTCGTCCAGCTCGTCCTCCAATCGTTCTTGGTCCTCGATAGCACCTGCAAGCTTGTCTTCCAGCTCCGCTTCCCTTGTCTGCAGACGCTTGAAGATCTCCTCCTTATCCAAGGCAAGCGCCCTCTCGCTTTCAAGTGTTTGCTGTATGCGCATCATCTCGGCATGGCAGTTCCGGCGGTCCTCTTCAAGCTTCTGTCGATTCTCAGACTCTTGCTGCATCTTGTCGTTGAGCTCTTTGATCATGGCATCGCGCTTCTTCACCTCTGTTGCCGTTCGGGTAGCCCCTAAAAGTGGCTTCATCTTGACGATCAATTGCCACCAGGGGTTCTCCGCGAGATCGAGGTACACCTGGAAATTGCGCTGGACAATCCGAGTTGCCTCCGTGCGGAAGAGGCGCTTGTAGGCCGCCCTTCTTTGAACGAAGCCACGTGCCACAGATTGGAAACGTGACATGATTTCAGTGATCAGAGCATCACGTTGCTCTTCGAGCTCGGCTAAGACCCCGGCACGAAAGAAGACCTTCGTAAGACCTACACGGAACAGAGCCTTGTCGAGTCCCAGCTTGTCAAGCATCAGAGACGCTGCTGCTTGGCCTTCGAGGTAGCCTTTTGGCATGTCTGAGCAGAGGACTTCGTACCGCTGACGGAATTCAGCGAAAGGTAGTCTGTTCGGGAAGCCTGTGCGTGCGATGCGGATACCCTCCAGTACACCATTGCAGCGGAGTTGGTCGAGGACGAGAAGATTGTTGAACTGCTTGGGCTTTTTCTTGTGGTTAGGCAAGATGCACCGTACGAAGTGAGGATGCGTCGAATGAAGCTGCGACATCAAGCTGTGAAGCTGCTCCTTGTGGCGTTGTGCAACGGTTCTGAACAAGCCCTTCTTCACACGGCTCCTGCCGCCAGACATCTCATCCGCATCCTCGGCGCAGTCAGCGAAAAGAGATGCGACATGCTTGTCGGTTGACGCCGCCAAGAGTCGCGTAATGTTGTCGTTCAACGGGTCCTTGTTCTTCTCCAACCAGCCCTCGGTCGAGTATTCCACCTCGGCTGCGTAATGAGTGAGGATGAATCCCGTCCCCATTCGCGATGGTCGGTATTTGGGCGTCTTCTTATCCCACAAGGAGTTCAGCTTCTCGGTAAAAGACTTATCTGAGGCTTTGGGCATCACACAATCCTCATCGAGACATGAAAAGATACCAATGGGGTTGGAAAGTTCAATGAGGTCGATGGTTGGCTGGAGGTCTCGTCCAAAGTCGATGAATTGCCATTCAATCTGTTCGCGCGCGTACTCCTCTTGCTCGAGAACGAACATGTGGTGATTGAAAAATTGCTGCAGTTTCTCGTTTGTGTAGTTGATGCAAAGCTGCTCGAAACTGTTTTCCTCGAAGATCTCGAAGCCAGCAATGTCTAGCACGCCGATGAAATGTGCATCGTCCATGCCCATACCGCTTTGGTCAAAGGATCGGTTGACTCGGTTGACAAGATCACCGAATCCCCTTTCGTAGATACCCTTCGAGAGAGCATCGAGACCCAGGCGCACTTGCTCGGGCGTTTGCACCTTTTCGACCCATTCTCTTCCGGCTTTGACACGGGGATGCAGAAGGCCCTTCAGGAAAGGTTCAAGGGGAACACCAAGGAGCTGACATACTTTGGCAGCCTGCGCCTTTGCATTGGGTTCCAGACGAGCTTGATCGGCTCCTCGACTCTCCTTGACCACTCCAATGTTGCCTAGATGAAGAACGGCGGCGATTGTTCTGAGAATGGCTGTTTGGTCCTTGTCCGTGAATCCCATGACTTGGAAGGCCTCCATCAGTAAGCCCCATTCATCGCGATCGGAGACGCCGACGATGGTGTCATGACCGTCACGGGTATACGCGAAGTCGTCAACATCGAGACCATCAAGGAGAAACTCGCGCTTGAGGTGAGCATCAGCTCCCTTCAGCAATTGGTAGAAAATGTGATAGTTCCGTTCGTGCGGATTGATCCGAACAACTCGTGATTTCTCAAGCAAGTACCAGTCGATAAAGGCACCAGCTATTGACCCATTGCGCGTAAGTTCGATGCGGATGAATTTGCCAAATCTAGAGGAGTTGTTGTTGCGCACGGTCTGCGCGTTACCGAAAGCTTCGAGAATGGGATTGGCACGCAGGATCTGCTGGGACAGGTTCGAATGCTGTGACTTTTGCCTCGTCGTGGGATCGCTCTGCGCAACAGCGGCGAGATATTGAATGACCTTTTTGGTGTTTTCTGTCTTGCCGGCGCCTGACTCTCCCGTCACGAGGATGCTTTGATTCTGCCCCTCCTCGACCAAGTTGCGAAACGCCTGATCGGCCATGGCAAAAATATGTGGCTTCGTGTCTTCCCGGCTACGTCCCTTGTACATGTTGACGTAATCATTACCGTAAATGGGGAGCGGACAGTATGGATTGACTGTCACAAGGAAGAGACCGGAATACGTATAAATGAGGTCGGACTGGTAGCGCATTTGGAGGTTGTGGACCACGGACGCTTCGTTCAGATGGGTCAACTCTGCCATATCGTTGGCCTTGTCGAACTTGGCCGGGTTCACCTTATCGACCGAATCGGCATCAACTTCACGTTGCTGCTGCCTGTTAGCATAGGGGCAAAAGACCTGCTGCGCGCGCCAGACTTACGGCACCGTCATCGGCTTGCACCAGAATTCGGTTCCCGCCGAGTTCCTCGACCACCCATCCCTTGACAAACGCGTGTTGCGGATCCTTAAGCCAAACGTAGCGTTTGCCTGAGAAGTCATTCTCGCCCTCGATACCTTTGACCGCGTCATTGCTCCGCCGCACCTCGTCAGCCTTGATGAAGGATGGGGCAAAGGTGTTTGATAATGCAGCATTGCGAGAGTCTTGTCGGTGGTGCTTCTTCTCCGGTGACAACGGTGATGGGTGGAATGGCGAGGAAACACTCGACTTGCTTCTTGTGTGCGAAGGGGCAACAGCGTCTGAGCCGGCAAGAGGCGATTGGTTTGTGAGCGTCGTTGACTTTGGCCGGTTGCCTATCCTAGGACTCGTCGATGTTGAAGGAGAATTTGGTCGGGCGAATGGATTCGCGCGCCGTGAGACCGAACCGTGGCCTTGAAAAGACATGGTCGCGAGGGCGCATTCGCGTGCGCTGGGTGGTTGCTGTTAGTATGTTAGAACGCGGTGAAGGGCGCCTGCACCTTCGTCAACGAAGGGCTCTGAGAGGTGATGTGCACGTCTCGTTAATGATTAAGAAAATGCATGCAAAGACAGGTAGAACACGCCTATTCCAACGACGCCTGACCTCAATGACATAAGAAGAGGAGGATGTTTGACGTCCGGCAGTTGGAACAGCTTCAGCGGGGGAGGTGCTGCGTCGTAGGCGTTGTAGGGGACGCGGTGGTTGCTGGGGACTGTAAAGTAAACAAAGAGCGTCACACCCCGGCGCACGTGACTTTAGCGCCAGGCGTCAAGCGGCGCTAAGACCGACGCGAATTAGCGCCGATCATGACCACCCGACCTGGCGTTCTCCATGAATTTGGGCGATTCTCGGCATACGAACATCTTTGCGGTCCTTGAATCGTCCGGCTCTCGATTATACACCGCACATCTTGCGTCTGCCATCCTGCTCTTGATCCTGCTCTTTGCTCTCTGGGTTCTGGTGCATATGACAACAATTCTGCGAGTTTTTCCGAATCGCGTCTCGTCACTACAGGAGCTTTCGCGATGCCCATGATATTCAGCTACTTGTCCGACAGATCGACTTGTTGCATCCAGCTCTGCCGTTGACAACGCTTGCCGCAGCCCGGTCAAAACTTGCGGGAAGTCTTGCAGTCAAGCCCGAAAAGTCACATCCAGCTCTACAACGCGTTTAATAAGCCTCGGTCATGAATCGTTTCCAGGATCCACGCGCACCAGCGACAGCTGATGATCCATACGGAGACGCCGACGCAATAAACCACTTCGCTATCTCCAATGGGACCGACGGCGCATACACACAAAGGCACACTTGGGAGCATGACGCTGGTCTAGCGCACTATGCATACGAACATAATCAACGAGCCATCCCGGGGCTTGGGGTGGGTGCAGAAATACACGGCCAGGTACCCCCGGTATGGTCGAGCAGCCGAATGCCGTCAAGACAGAACCAGGCTCAGGTCGCGCCCGGCACTGTCCCTGTTGGCACTTTTCCGGACGGCATTGGACAGCGGGAAGGTACTGAAACCATGCGGCCAAATGCCACCGCGGAAATAAGTGACGGTGAACTGGAGGACTTGTACGATCCCATGGTCGAAGATTTGCCTCGCTCCCGTGACGCTCCAAATGGCGCCTACAACACAGGTGAGCTGATATGGTCAACACGTTGCATGATCCCGCCTTGTTTGATGACTTACGACGTGACCAGTCACTAGCCCGCCTTCCTATTCACCTCACATGTCACCCAGACCCAACACAAACACCTCAACCGATCAATCGTGGTCTTCTGATGACCTGAGCAAAGCACGCGAAGAAGCGCGCGACGCGATTCTGCGACTCTGGCCCCTTCAAGTGCGCTACGAAAACTACCTGGAGAACGGCATTGACAAGTCCCTGCTTCAAGGGCTGTTCAAAGAGCTAGGCCTTGCGTACGAAGGACCGGCGCAACAAGTCGCACCAGCAGTCGCAACCACCGAGCCCTCGCGCCAGGCCACATCAACGGGTACTGCCGAGTTGGAGTCGACCGCTCCCACTGACGAGAAGTCAGAAAGTCGTAAAGATCGAATTGCGCGACTGTTAGCCGCAAAGAGCACACGACCGCAAGTAGTGCAAGCGTCATCCATCTCAACCAACAAGATGCTGGTTCCAGAGAAGCCGAAGCAGCCCCTCGGCAAGTCAGCAGATAAGTCAAAACTCCTCTATGAGAAGATGGAGGCATTGCGCAAGTCTAGGGAAGCGAAGGCCGAGATGGCTGCCAAGGCCAAGATTCAGCATGATGCTCAGGAGGAGATTTCAGAGCCTCAGATCTCGGCCCCGCCACACTCACCAGCTTTACAGCAAGTGGCCCTGGCGCCAAGGTCTACAGAACCCGTTCACACAGAGGAAGCACCTCGTACAGCAACACAGAAGCGTCCAGTTGCATCTGACTTCTTGTCTCAACAGCAAGAACCAGTTCAGAAAAGACCATTTAGCCAGACAGACAACTCAAGGCCCTTCCTCATCGATGTCAGCGAGGATGAGGACAGCGACGAAGATACTGCTATGGACATTGACTCGCCCGAGCAACGACCTTCAACGCTTCACAGAAACGACACGGAGGATCTCGCGTTACGCAACTATCCGTCCCTATCAGGATTGTCGTCAACTGGTCGCTCAACACCAAACGCAGGCGCCGCGCGTGGGAACCTCAGCCATGGAAAGGAGGACCTCGACAAAATGCATAAAAACATTGAAGAGATGAAGAAGCGCATCGCCGAGGCTGAGGCTCGTAAGAGAGCAAAAGATTCACGGCAGGGTACGCCACATCAAGGACCAGCATCATCCAGGTCGGAAGGAAGCGTTGCCTCGCCTGCGGCTGCAGATCTGGCGAATGATGCATCAATACAGGCAGAGACTCCGCTTGCAAGCCAGTCTCCAGTCCAGCTGCCAGGACACAGCCAATCGCCACTCTCCAGAACGCACGCCCTAGAAACGCACGAGTCTGCGAGGCCCCAGTTACGCAGGAGTCTCTCGCGAGCGGCATTGGACAGGATTTCAGTCATCGAAGCTGACCGTAAGAGGCAGACACTGAAGGTGAAGATCCTTCGAGCTCAAATCGCACAAATGGAGAAGGAAATGGCAGCAAGTCTCGAAGAGGAAAAGGCCCTGCGGGCAGAAACAACGTCTCCTACTCCCGAACCAGCTGTCGTGGAATCTTTAGGTATTTCAGCTCAATGAGCGCGTTCTGTCCCAGTATCGTTAACCATTGCATGCAGTCACCGATGCCCACGGCCCAAGAGAACCGGCTGACCAGGTGCCAACCTCCCTAGACGCAACGCAGCCTGTTGTCGAACAAGCTGCTGGCCATATAGCAACGCTGGTGTCGGACAATGCATCCGGGGGCGGCGCGAAAACCGCACAGTCCACAGCCGAAGCTGGCGACTCGGCGTCCACCAGCTCGGACGAAGAGGGTGCGCAGGCATCTGGAGTGGTGATGACCACCAACAATGGAGCCACATCCGATAACGATGGTTAGACACGCAGCCATGCGTACGCCGCCCCTCAGGAGACAGGCGATGTCGAATCAAATTCCGAATCGACCGACATGAGTAGCTCGGAGTCTGAGTCTGAGGATTCGGAGCAAAACCCAGGTGCTGCCTCCGAGGGAAACGCACAAAGCGACGAAGCAGCGTCTCCCGTTGGACCTTCAGCAGAGTCAGAAGCGCATGATGACAGCATGGTGGAGGAGGACGGCGCGGCCACACCTAGCGTGGTGGAAGCCCAAGTGGATGCCAATCAGCAAACGGGCACTGTTGACAGCCCGTTACTCGACCACTCGGCCCCCAAGGGCATTCTGGCTGATGTAGAAACGACAGACCCCTGCCTGGTATGTCCGCCCTCGCTGACCATCAAGCAGGATCCCAGACCAACACAGACGCACCCAAGCTCTGACACGGGCTCCGGTTCATCTTTCCAACCCTACGAGTCGCCCCTGCAATACTTTCATGCGTTTCGATTCCACCCTGAATATAGCAAAACAGTCAAAGGCGGTCTGCGATCTCTGACGTATAGCAACAAGCTTGATGTCCGCCAGCAGCTTTGCCCCGACGAGCTCTTGGGTCAAGCATGTCCCCGCGGTGCTGATTGTGACTTTCAGCACCTCAAGACTGCTGCTACACCTGGTACGTGATCGCTGGTGCAAATTCAGATGGTAATCCGCAGAAAGGCGCGGGACAGGGAAATGCTGACGCAATGGGGATCGTTAGATGACCATATCCTGATGCAGCTCGGGTCTTATGGTGCTCACGAGGGCGATCAACAACAAGAGTTCAACAAAGGACTCCGGAAGCTGCTGACAGAGTTTCGAGATCAGAAGGTCAAAGACTTTCACACGATCAGCCAGGCGATCATCGACTACCGAGCACAGTTCCACCAGGATAGGAGCCGCATCTTACCCCTTGGTAACGTTTCACTGTGAGAGGTATATTTCACGGTAATCCCCATCTACTTGTAAAGCATCTTCCATCATATATACATATGAGCCTGGACATCCCGTGCCCTTGCACCTCGGCCGGGTTGCCAGTCAGGGCCATGTCCCGTGCTCTCTGCATCATCATCTGGGGATGGGCGAACGAGCACGATCATGCATTTCTAGCGTTGAGTCTGGGGTTTCGATGCATCAGATACCCATGCATTATTTTCAGATTCATTGGAGGTCTTTGAGATCAACTTGGGCGCGCGTAGAGCCGGGACCTAGCGGACGCTGGGTACTCACGGGTTTCACCTGAGACAGAGGACGTTCGTCTTGATTGACGGTCACGCAACATACAGCGGCGATCCCACATCTCATGGATCTTCAGGATCTTCAAGTACACGTCTCGAATAGCGACATTTATCAATCAGAAACTTTCTTGATCATCTATTTATCGCTGTGACATGAGAGAAGCGCAGTGTGGCTGGTGGCCATCTCAAAATTGCAAGTCAGGCTGCAAGTAAAGCAAAAGGTATGTGTATCCCGACTCCCGCTGAAGGTCTCTTCTCCCTTGAGAATTTCCTAGCTCCCTCCAGATCGTCCACGACCAGTCATCTATGCTTGTCGTTGGTACATCTCATACTCGACCGGCTTGGGCTCTTGGTGAATGGAGCCGTTGCCGGAAGTGGTACCAGAGGTGAGCCTCTCCGCCTTGGAACCAGCCTGCTTCTTGTTACGTCCACGGAAGCCCCAGACGCCAGAGAGACCGCCGCCGCCCTCGAGAAGCTCTTTGGAGCAGAGGGCCGGGTGGAAAACATTGAGCACGAGAACTGCCACGACGACGAGGACGCCCTCGAAACCAATGAAGTACTCCTGGTGTGTCATGAGCTCACCGTCCCAGCCCTCGCTCAGCTCAGCGACACGGAAGACGGAACGCCAGAGGATGCAGAAGGCGGAGAGGCCGAGGGCGACGAGGAAGCCCTTGAAGCGCAGGCTGGAGCGCATGCGGACGAGGGCCGGGTCCTGGGGGAAGACGGACGAGCCTTCTGCGCGGTAGCGGCGGTAGACGCGGAGAGCGAAGTCGGTGGAGACGATGATGAAGCCGAGAACCGTGGCGACTTGGAACGCGAGACCGACGATCATGATGTTGGAGCCGGTATCGACAGATTCGTTGTTGCTGGAGGCGATGGAGGCAAGAGCACCACCGAGGGCTTGGAAGACGAGAGCCACGACGTCGCAAGGGATGAACTGGAAACTCGTCAGTTTGCTGATCTCCTTCTATTTCCTGATCACGAAAGGGACCGAGGACGGCCAACTTACGATGCGTGTGTAGTATGAAGGCGGGATCCTCGAGTTCTCCGGGCCAAACACGGCCACGATGCGACGCAGACAGAGATAGAGTCCAGCAGCCATGAAGGCCGGTCCGATGGTCAGACAGCAGATCTGCATCAAGAAGCCATTCTCGTCCCAGGGGTTGACCCAACCGATGATCCTGCCGGCGTACCCGATGACCTCGCAGATGAGGCCGAGTGTGAGAGCGACAGTGAAGGCCAAGCCGCGGCGTGTGAAGGCATAGACGCCGAGGAAGCCAATGAGGGAGATGGCGAAGAGGGCGAGGAAGGTTGCGTTTGCTGCCAGGCTCATCTTGTAGTCGTAGTTGGAGCGGACATTGTCACAGAGGTCGGAGTCTGGGTTGTTGGAGCACCACTCCTGGGCGTATTCTTCCACCCAGGTGGCATTATTGAAGTCTGCGGTGCCACTCATGGTTCCTGATTTGGTGAGATGTTCCGGACTGCTATGTTCTGTTGTGTGATGCTTAAGTAGATGGCTGTTGAGGACGGGATCACCGGAGAAGGGGTGAAGCGATGTTGTTCCCTTCGGAGGCTTTTGTAGATGGAGCCCACAACAAGTTGGAAGAGAAACAAACACGGAAAGAAGAAAGTGAAAGACAAAGTCGCTTTATGGGTATCAAGGATGACCTGGAGTCTATGGGGATAGGAGACGAGGGGGGTCACAGGCAACCCTTATATCTTTCCAGATCAACATAGCGATGTAGATGACCTTGATGGAATAGGCCGCGACGGAAAGTGTACCCCGTCTGATAATCAGCTTCTTTTCGCACTCGCATTCTCCCCACATGGGCTGTGCTGGAGATCTCCTCCCTAGCGTAGACGTTGGACAAAGCCTCCGTAAGCTACTAGTACTTGGTACAAGCGTCAGAGTCGTCCACCGGACAGGGGCCGCGGAATCCGATTGCGAGGAGCCTGTGGCTTGAATCAACAAGGGGAAGGGGGGTGGGTGCCATGGTAAGGTAAGGCCAGTTAGTTGTGCCGCGTGTGAAATGGAGCCGCTAAGGGGAGGGAATAGGGAAACAGTACTTTGTTCGTAAATGTCTCCTATAGGATTAGAGCTTGTACCTAGACTAGGGTACTTAGTAGTAGTATTTCCGGATCCTTAGTATGAGATGAGGGCTGTGTCAGCCGGAAAGTGTGACAGGATCCCAGTCTGGCAACGCCGGGCTTATCAGGTCCTTGTCGAAGCGGGCTGCAGCTAAGCTCGACACTGGTTCGGTCAGTTTGTTGGTCGCGATGGAATCATTGTGCAGTTTTAGATTGAGATAGTTGTCGCAGCTTCTATCGGTCAATTCCTGATCAGTGTGAAGAGCGATCATGGATGGCCAGTTGAAAAGCAAAAGATCTTGTGATGATTCAAGAGTGGCATATCAAAAGAAGAGATACAGCCTGATGATGTCCCGTCGCTTCGTACAGACCAGCGGCAGACCACCACAACCACAACTTGCGTCAGCCATGCAGCGTCCACCGCGTTTCTCTTTGGAAATGTGGCTTGCTCTAATCAGCACCATGACCACCGGGATTCAATGCCAGTGGGCGAAATCCAGGGATACAATCGAAACCCGGTTCGATCCCAGGCAACAATGGAAAACGCACAACTATAGTATATGCATATAACTCGTGTCGGACGAGAATAGCCAGGCGCATCCAGAGAGAACGCCCATATGGGAGGGACCCCCAAAGCCCAAGCCACGATGTAACACGCATCCCGCTCGGCAATCGGAAACGACAGATGAGGATCCAACTCCGCCGTGGCCTCAGCCTTAACTCATTGCGTTGTCAAGAGTGCGTCAAGGTACGTACCTCCTAGTCGAGACACGCGTCTGAACGAACAACGGGTCAGCACTAGTTCCGAATCTAGGAGTCGTAGTCTGCCCGTCAAAAGCCCAGCTAACAAAGTTATGCGGCAAGTCTTTCGAGTTTGTCTGCCGTCACCCCTGTCGATTGTCGTCACACCTTTGTCGTGGCGGTGCTGTCTTACTCGGTTCTGATTTGCTGGCTCGTACATTTGAGCCTCTGACTGTTCCTTCTGGAGACCAATGGATCAGACTCTCTGCCCACACTAGACCTGAATCTCGGTGTCAACTAAAGTGCGGCGGGTACCCGAAGCCTCCGAAGGCATTGACCAGGGCACCCAAGACGTGGGTCGGGCGTCATGTCAGCGTGATCTGCCAGTGGTCTCATGTTTTTGTTTTCCGGGAGGCTCTGCAGAGCGCAAACTAGTTGTAGCAGACTTTCCGGATGGTACTAGCACACTGTCAGGTAAGGTAAGGTAGGGGTGCTCGATTTGTCTGTGCAAATTCCGGACGGGGGCTGTGGAATGCGCGTCGAAGGATGAAGCGTTGGATTGAGCCTCTTGGGTGGATTTGACTCGAATACCGTGCTGACGTTTTTTGACACAAGCCTCAGAATATTCGTCCTCTTCGTTTCCAGAAAGGGTTGCATTGCGAGATGTTGTGCCAGACATCCAACATCCAATGCCTATCCTACCTAGGGTCGAAGCCCAACAGCATAGCTGCAAGGAGGATCCCATAGTGAGGGCAAGGTGTCGATCATTCTAGCCCGAAGTAGGCAAAAATATTCATGATCGATGCGCCATGTACGATAGATAGGTAGGTAGGTAGCCATCCATGGATGACGTCCACCAAAGATAGATTGATGCGGCGCGACTGTCAGGCGGCAATTTCCCAGTCATCGTGGATCCAAGCGACAATCACAAACTCTCGCGCCGCGCTGTTGCATGTACGAGCTCGCCAATAGAAAATCATCCTCAGACCCGTTGGGCTCGGGCTAGAGCCGGCTTGGCTACCGACTTGCATGCTTGACCTTTTCAAGTGACAATCTCGAAGCCGTGGCATTTCGTACAACGGAACCCTGCTGTGTTTGGTCTTGATCTCAGACTACCTAGGCAAGGCTACTAACGTACGTGTACGATGTACGATGTACGATGTACGAGCGAGATGGATCGTGCCATTCTGCCCCTGGCCAACTTGAGGTGATCTGCTTTAGATCTCTTGTTCCCAACACAAGCACATATCCAGCTACAGGGTAGCCACTGGCCATATCCCACTACACCGCTCGACACAGGGAACCAACAGATACTCAACCAACTGATTGCAGAGTCATCACGAATTGCACGCTGCCTACTACTTACGTCTCGTTTGACTCGCTTCTCCTGAGCTCCCTATTCCCATCAGCGACTCATCTCAATACCACCCCAACCACTTTGCGAAAACTGAATCGCCCTCACAATCCCCTCAAAGTCCATCTGCCCTCCCTCCTCCAACGCTCTCCGCTGCGCCACGCTCATCGCGTTCTTGATCTGCCTCCCATTCAGTTCCCAGCCCGCCAGCTTCGTCACCTCCTCATGGCTGAGCTGCTTCCTTGACCGCATCTCTCGTGGCACCCTTGCGAGGAATGCCTTCCAGATGTCGTGCCGCGCAGCCTCGTCCAGGTCCTCGTAGTGCACGCAGAAGTGGATGCGGCTGCGGAAGGCTGGGTCGAAGCTTTCGAGGCGGTTCGTCGTGAGGAGCATCGTGCCCTGGAAGTACTCGAGGCGGCGCAGGAAGACGGAGGTGATGGCGTTGCGTTGGAGGTTGGCGTTGTCGCGCTTCGTCATGAAGACGTCGGCCTCGTCCAGGAGCAGGACGGCGTTCCATGCCTCTGCTAGCTCCATCGTCTTGCCCAGCGCCTTCATGACCGTTTCCGAATCTTCTCCAAGCTCGCCTGACCCGATGGCGTACAGTGGACGATGCGATACCTCCGAGATGACTTCTGCCGTAAGGGTCTTGCCAACGCCTGGAGGGCCGACAAAGAGCCCGATGAGGCCTTTGCCCTTGTCCTTGACAAAGTCGTCAAACATGTGGGTTCGCGGCTCACTCTCGTCGTCGGCAATCCTAGGCATGAGAATCCGAATAAAGTCCTTGGATGACGCATCCAGCACCAGAGAGTCAATCGCCGACTCATCCCATTCCACGTCCCGAAGAGACGATACTGCAAATTGCCCTAACATCTCGTCAGTCACGGAAGGCCACGGCTGCGTGCCTGAATACTTTACCCCATGTCTTGTCGCCCAGACTGAATCCGTATAGCAACGGGTTCAACATCATCTTATGCTCTTCCGCCATGCCCTGCTCTTCCAACACGCTCTGCGGCTTCGCAACGGCCTTGAGCGACTCAGGTAGCGTTCCATAGCTTCTTCCTAACGTTGCCCAGTTTGAATCCTCGCCTTTGGCTCGTATGCTCTTCTGGTTGACATGGCAGAGCATCGTCGTGTTTACCGATAGCTTCAGAAGCATTTTTGGATCAAGCATAACTCTCCCGTGCGACTGGAGTGTAAGTATCTCAAGTCAGATACATGTTCTTCTTATCACGAGTAGGGGACCGTGTGTAGAATGGGAAGTACGAACATTGAACCTCGATAATCCCTCAGTCGTCTCTTGTATAGCAATTCCGCTGTATTCCTGGATACGACGTCCATGGAGACGTAGGATACTCGGAGCCCTTTGAAGCAATCGCCGTTCAATAGCCTCACGGTCCGGATGGAACGCCAAGGGCACGAACGGCAGCGCAGTGACGGCAGTGATGCCCTTGAAAGCAGGGATATGGCCCCTCGTAGACCGGTACCCGTGGTATGTCCCGTCAAATTCCACAAAGCGAAGGTCAAAGGACCACCAACGCGAGCCATCAGGACCTTCATTGCGCTCTGCACGAGATTGGAGCTGGTAGACGCGCTCCTGTCCAAGCTCACCGATGCTGTAGATAAGGCAACCCGGTCTGAACAGTGTCCACGTGTTGATGAAGTCGATGCAGTCAGCTGGGAGCCTCTTGAGGGAGGTGATTGCGCTGTCGAAGAACTCGACGATGAACTCCAGAATGGCCTCGAGCTCAAAGATCAAGTCAGAGTCTGGGTCACGCGAAGACTGTTCCTTGACCAGGCTGAGCATAATGTTGTCACGAGCATGGTACAGGGCTTCTAGATCAGAGTTATCCTAACGATGAAACGTTAGTATCACTAGGTAAGGAAGTCTTTCCACGAGGATAGAGGTTCACGCTCACAAAAGTCATGACCGGCCCTTGAAAAACAAGAGACTCGACCTTCTTATAGGCCTCAGTCAAGATTCCAGGGAGCTTGTCACTGCGAATCTCCGCATAGTATGCACCACAAAACCCGCCGTCTTGGCTGAGGACCCGAGCAATTGTGACCACGTTGCGGTGAAACCTGGTAGACTCTTTCTCTTTTGCCCTTTTGACGAAGACCATTTTCTTCTTCTCCCTGTAGACGCGGGTTAGACATTTGTGCTGCTGTGGGATGGCACTGAAGTGTACTTGTCCCAACTATTCAATGTCAGTATATGAGCGGTTCTCATTACCTCCCTCAGTGCGGAGGGCTTACATTCGGTCTACACGCTGGATCTTGACCCGTGTTTTCCCAGCATCTGCCGCATCTGCCGCATCTGCCGCATCTGCCGCATCTGCCGCATCCTTGTCTTGCGGCCTCTCAGGCGGACTTGTTCCAAGGTTGAAGGGCTTACTAGTGCCATGATCTTGGTCTATAGAGTGTATCAGTTTGCAAAACCATCCTTTTCTTTTTTAGTCAAAGCCATGTGTACCTTTTGTCTTTTGATCAATTTGATCAGAAGCTTGTGAGCCTGCCCTGTTCAGAGCATCCTTGCCCATGGATGCGGCCTGCTTGTTTTGATCACTTGTTGCTGGGGACATTCTTTCAAGAGGCGGAAGTGATTCGAGGCCGACTAGATGGAGAAGTCTGCTTGGAGAGTTGCAAGGCCCAGTCACTCCTTAAGATGTCGAAATCATCCAAGTTAAGTACACCCATCTAGAGAATAGTAACTAATTACTCTTGGACATTGAATAATCCTGCAAGACTGATTCACCGTCATGCTTGACCCTTCACATAGCTGTGCCGCACGGCGTGACTGACACCAGAGGCTTCCGGACCAAAACGTCCTGGACAGAAACAACCAGTATCACGAAAACTGCGACAACCGGATGAGTCAAGTCAGACGATCCCGATCATCTCTTAAGTCCTGCTTTGCATTCACAGAGACACCGCCTTCTGTGGTCAAGAAAGAACACTTGGCAGCATAGAGCTCCTGTAAGCGCAGTTGCCCCATGGCGCGACTAACACAGAGATCTGGGCAATGCGCCGCAACAGGAGAAATCTCAAGGGGCGCAGAATCTGGCAATGTCTTTACAGAGGAAATTCCACAGAACAGCTGTTCACGTATCGGATGTTGCCTGATTCAGGGCTTCTTGATGGCTGGACGCCGCATATCTTCCCCAATCAGGGGCATCTGAGTCATTCGGCGAGCTCACGGCATCGAGTGTTGATCAAAGACTCACACATTCTGAGCTCATGCGCCAGCCACAGAAGAAGATCCTGCTGAAGTTATGCGGCGGGTGCTGGACAGTCTTTGCATACTGAATAATCGTACTCGCTCAACTCACGATCGCCAAGCATCATGGGATAAGTATAGACCTCTTTGGAACTTTGCGACGAACTATAATTTCTCCACGCTGTGCGACACTGAGCTTCAATCCTATCGCCTCCCTTGGCATTCTTTGACTGCTTTCCATCAACTAATATTCGGCAGCAAAAGAGGAGAGAAGAAGCAAGCGATAGTCTAGAGTTGCCTACATAGCCATACTGTGACCTGGATAAAGGAGATGGAAGAGCACCAGATACCCCGTAAGTGAATGCAATGCTTCATTTTAACACTCACAGCAGAACCTTAGCTGACCAGTTATCGGACAGCTCAAACATTGGCAGGGGCACGGAAATGGCTTGAAGAAGGTCCTGCAGCAGCCGAGATTGCCAACCAGCGCGAACAGCTCGAGCACATCGAGTCAGACACAGTCAAAGGAACCGGCGGATGGATCATGGTCCATCCTTTGATGCAGAGATGGCTAGCTCCAGACCAGAACCAGGCATCGACACTCTGGGTGACCGGGTCAAGCGGGCTAGGCAAGTCTTACTTGTGTGCTTCTTCCTCTGAAGCTCTCCGCGATATATTCGGTACACAGGGCAGCGCGTCAACAGTACATGTCACCTTACAGTGCCAGGACCAAGATCGGCCACAAACAGCCCTCGATCTCTTTGGTCACATGGCATGGCAACTAATCAGAGGCCTTATGCAACAAGGATGTCACCAGATGTCGGGCGCGATGGCGGCTTTGGTCCGTGACGATATCGAGCAGGCTGATCTACAAGAGTTGATCTGCATGCTACTTGAAGATATTCGTGAGACTACGTTCATTCTGCTCGATGGCTTTGACGAGACCATTATGGATGATTACGAAGAGCTTTCCGAAGACACCTCGTCCGGCGCCCTAACTTTTGTCAAGTTCATGGTTAGCCAAGCTAAATCTCACCCTCAGATGATCCGGCTTTGGTACAGTAGCCGATACTCCCCCAGTATCGAGAGACTTCTTGGTGATAACATACTCCATTTGTCTCTCACCGCGTCTGTTACCGTACCAGATCTTGTGATGTTCATCGAGGAAAAGCTGGAAAACAAGTCGAAGCAGGCTCAGGACGAAATCATGCAGGGGTTCACAGCCTCCGTCGCCTCGCTGATCATCGGTTTCGACGACTTCCGAAGTGGCTCGGACGATATCCGGCATAGCTGTTGGAACCCAATGAGGAGGTTGTTCTTTAGCTCCCGTAAGTCGTTCTGCTGGGCCAACAACATTCTCAAGGATTGGCTCGCGACCGCCTTCCAGAGGCCGCGTGACAAAGAAGCCAGCCTCGATGTAGAACACTTCTATGGCAAGCTCACGGCCGATATTGAGGCACCCTGCTGGAGGTAAAGAAGAACGCCGCTTTCCTCCATTCAGGGGCTCACGTACTGACAGTCAGTCAATAGAACCTACCTGTCTATACTCTCGGTCGCGACAAGGCCACTTCTCGTGGCCGAGATGGGCGCTGTTGTCACCATGTTGCAGGATGACAGTGCCCAATGTCTAACTGTGGATGCCTACAAGATGGCCTTCGATACGAATAGTCGACAGGATGACGACGACAGTGACTTTGGTCAACAGAGCGAATCCTCTTCATCAGTGCCATCAATTCAAAGCTTGTCAGACACTGAAGTTGATACTGAAGACGAAGATAACGATCTGCATGACGAAGCAGCAGCTTCAGGAGTGTCAGAATCAGAGTCAGAGCAGCAGTCGGACAAGATGTCCAGCGACGGCTTTGAGGAATCTAGCAACGAGGAAGGTCCACCTGAGACGTGCGAGGTAGTGAGACTAGAGGAGGACAATGACGACGAGGAGAAGCAACAGTACGAGATAGTTGCGGTCTGTGAGGAGCAGCCAGACGACGACAGCGACAGCAGTGTTGAGGGCTGTGGTTGGGGCATTTATGACTGAATTAGCAGCTGGTGAGCCTTTGGAAGAGTCTCCCTCCCGTTTCTAGCACTGTTTGGTCTGAAGTGATTACTGGGTTGTGCAGAATGCGCCACGGTATTTCCAGAAACTAGGAGATCATATTAGGTGCATGGGTATCGTGTATGCGCACACCTCTTGTCCACCAGCAATTTACACACGTCCTTCTCTAGGCTTGGATCGCTCGTGACACTCTTACCTCATCTCTTGGTCCTTCGACTGCGGGCTGTGTGAGATCCATGTCGGAGAGCACACCTCTAGTCCTTGCCAGTAGCATGGTCCTCGACGATGTTATCCAGCTGCTTGTTGCCACCAGCAGCACCGCGTCGTACACCCACGCCCTTCAGCTTCGCGACGTTCGCGTAGCTTGGTGCATCCTTGCCGGGCTCCGGAATTCCATTCGTGGGAGTAGATTCGTCAAGCTGATGGGAAGATTCAGTAGTCTGTGGCTCAGGCGAGGATGGCCAAACTCCATCGTCATCCGGAGGGGCCATAGATCGAAGCTGCTCGCGAGCTACGTGTTGATGAACCTCGACGCCATTGCGGGCTTCATTCCCGGTTGCTATTGTTGATGCCTCGCTTTCGCTGCCTCGATGTGAATGCATGTAAGGGTATGCCGAACCAACGAGACTTTCATGTCGGACCATACGGTAGTGATCAAACTCCTCTTTAGTATGTTGTGCGTCCGTGAAGCTGTCAAGCGCATCGAAAACGTGCTGGAACACCTGAGTGTTCACATCCCTTGCCCACAAGAAGTCCAGATGCTCGTAATGAGGAATCTCCGTAGCCACTGTCGATGATGGCAGTTCTCGCAGCATAATCTTGATATCGACCAGGGAGTCGCTCCCACCATAGACTAGCACAATCGGGGTGCGAATGTTCCTTGTGGGGTATTTGGCAACTTTGGAGTACTTGGATGACTTGCTGACGCTCATTGGCTGATGTACGTCGTCATCATACATCTGGAAGCATCGGTTGCGAATGATCTGAAACCAGTGAACGACACTCTTGGTGCTGGTGAAGGAGTACAGATGCGGGTAGGCAGCCAGCTTCTGGTTCGCAGCAATGTTCTTTGTGCGCCATCGGAAGAGGAACGACAGACCCATGTCGATGACCTTGGTAAACAGGGGTGGATAGAGAAGTGTCTCCCACATGGTCGCGGAGCTCAAGATCGAGCGTCTACCAAACATGAGAAACAGGACCGATGGTGATGCCTTGACTAGGGAGTCGACAACGCCGTTTGACAGACCAGCCGGGGCCATAGCCGGAGCGAGCCCAATGAAGACGTTGACCTGGTGGTTGAGCTTGGGGTGGATGGCAAGTGTTGCGAACGCTTGGGCAGTGCCCTGCGAGAAGCCAACGTAGGAGAGGCTCTGCTGCTGCGTGGTTTCCAAAATGTAGCCAATCGTGTCTGGAATATCGTGGAAGGCAAATTCGTCGATTGAGAAATCCCAGAACTTCTGCGACGTGGGAGAGCTGTGGATCGACTTTTTAGAATATTTGTTGCCTCGATTGTTTCCGAACTGCATCGCAAGTCAGTTGAGCCAAGACTTTGGAAAGCGAAAAGCGCCTTACCCAGACATCAAATCCACGATCTACCAGTTCGAAAGCCAGACACCTTTGATGATCGGTCAGGCACACCCATACCTCCGAGTTCATGAGGAGACCGTGGTGCAGGTAGACGACACGCTTCCTGATGCTGGTGCCCCCAGAATTGACCTTCTGGCCTTCTTCACCCTTCCTCCACTGCAGGCGGTGTACCCCAAGAAGGTATCCATCGGTCGTCTGGACGATGTGTTCCTCGGCTTCGTAGCCCCAGAGGCCGCAAAGCTCCACAAAGTCGGCGGCATCACGTACTGACGTCGATATTGCTAGACAGAAGAATTAGCATCTCGCTTTCGGACTCCTGATCTGCAAGCAGGCACATACACTTCTTCTTGCTCTCGGCTCTCTTCTGCTCGGGCGACGAGTACCTGTTAAATAGTCGACGCGAGGCTCGGTAGAATAGTCCGACGAGAAACGGCGCTGGAGAGAGTCAGGAGCTGGGTAATGGACGACCATGGTGGAGATTGGAAACGTACGGAGTGCCAAAGTCAAGACTCGGATGAAGGCCTCAAGGGCGACGAAAATGAAGGAGCCGAAGAGGGCAAGGTACTCGATACTGCGCATTGGTAGGTGGTCAGTATTCTCTCAACGCTGGAAGTCGGTACTGTGTCAAAGTAGTGGATAGCGGTGTCTCACGGGTGCAGGCGGCCCAAGAAGGGGACAGCCATGATGGAATGTAATCGCTTTGCGGTGGTCGATCAAATGCGAACGCGTAGCATGGCCATAGCCGAGCGTGGTAAAGTCCGTTGCACGGCTGTAACGAGATGACGGACAAAGAGAGGAAGCCCGACGGCGATAACAATGAAGAGACGATGGAGGCAAGTGGATGGAGAGGCCGGGGTGGGTGATGTCACATGCCAATCCTCCCGCTGTTGAGATGGCTGACACAAGTAGACTGCAGCCATACATACTAACAAGGGCAGTATGTGCTCGCAGAACATTTTGGCAGCTTAGTGCCCCACCCTCGACCTGACACCCTTAATCGTACCATCTTGCAGCCAATCATCGCCATTCTTTGGCTCCCATCTCGCGACAGCTTCATCGAACTTTCTCTCTTCTTAGCAACTCAGCTCCATCAGCGGCAACGCTTCCAACTGCAGGTCCTGCACAAACCCGACCAAAGCCACAATTTCAGAATGCCTAGCTCTTGCAAGGAACTGCGTACGTCCTCCGCTAGGATGCTGTCCCTGACCCCTGGACAGCTCTTCAAATCATACAGACTATCAAGTGACTGACTGCCATCTATAGGCGATGCGCTCGCGCAGTGTCTCCAAGAGTCCGAATGCGTCATGGTTCAACGAAACTCCGCCGCCGACTGCCTCCGCGAACCCCTCGTCGACACCCTACCCCTCCAGTGCCGTCAGCTCAAGAAGGGTTTCGGAGAGTGCAAGCGTGGCATGGTTGACATGCGCAAGCGCTTCCGCGGTAACATGCCCGTCTCCTATCGCGAGGCTGCCGACAGCGGTCAAGGATACCAGCTTTACGCCGGAAAGTCTGCCTTCGCAGGCGGCGTGAGGGAGACCAGTGGTAATGAGCCCGAAGCGCCGGATTGGAGGGAGGTTGAGAATGAAAAGTACCGACTCGAGCAGCAGAGATTGGCTCTGGAGGCGCGGCAGGCGAGCAAATAAGGACGGCAAATCCTGCCTGTGGAGAGTGTACGAGACGATCGGGCCGCATGGAATGGCGTTGGGAGTCTTTTGGTCAGTCCTTGTACGAATACTTGCGATGAGTCGCGGGCGTCGCGGCCTGTGCTGTATATCACCTTAATCTCATGTCGGTTTCGTACCTTATGCATGCAGTGGATGCAGCAACCGCAGCACTCGGTGGCTCTGCTGCTGTGCGGTGCTGTCGGCGTGTCTTCGTGCTTCCTGCGCAGCTGACGAACCAATCGCGGCAGCTGCATCCCGCCACCCAGCCCCGACCATCTTCTGCTGCGGATAATCCTGGCGCAGTCTGCCTGACTTCCCCCTCACCTCATATGTCCATCAACTTGCGCTGCCCATGCTGTTCACAAGGGGATCGCGACTTTCGCCATGGAGACGCCTCCAGCGTCCGACTTTACTGTGGGCATCATCTACGTCAAGCCCTTGGAGCTCATGGCTGTTGTGCCGATGCTCGACCACAAATATCCACCAATATCAGCTGTCAATAACCTGCCGTACGTCTATACTCTCGGACAGATCGGACACCACAATGTTGCTATCGCTGGGCCTGCCCGAGGTCAGCAAGGCACTGTAGCGATCGCTCACCTTGCCGCCACCTTACGCTCGACGTTCCCAAACATGACAATGGGCTTGCTCGTGGGGATTGGTGGCGGTATCCCACATCTGCCAGAGAATGATGTGCGGTTGGGCGACGTTGTCGTCAGTGCGCCTGAAAGTGGCCCGCACGTCGTTCAGTACGACCTTGGCAAGAAAACTACCAACGGCTTCGAGACTTCACGATTCCTAGCAGCACCTCCGTCGTTGCTACTCCAGGTCGTCAATCATGTTGAAGAAAGCATGTCTTCGCGAGCAGACCACGAAGAACAGACTCTTGCACGCCATCTCCGACGAATCTCAGGTTCGACACTCCTGAGCCGCGAGTACTGTAAACCCATGGCACCCGACAGACTATTCTGGGCCGATTATCTTCACCAAGAGGGGACAGACTGCTTGCAACACCCTGAAGATGACGAGATTTATCGAGAAGCACGGCCCGAAGAGGGAGATATTGTGGTTCATTACAGCACTATTCTCTCAGGAGACTCCGTGATGAAGTGTGCAACGGAGCGAGACGCGCTGAGTCGGCGATACAATAATGCACTCTGCATCGAAATGGAGGCAGCAGGCGCTATGGACGTCTTCCCGTGCCTGGTCATACGAGGCATCAGCGACTACGCCGATTCTCATAAGAATTCTGCCTGGCAGAAGCACGCTGCGCTTGCTGCTGCTGCATATATGCGCGAGCTTCTGCTACAGCTTCCGGGGACACAGCCAACGAAGACATTGACCCAAAGCCACATCGGACACGGACAGTGTGAGCTTATTTGGCGATTTCCAGCAAACGAACTTCACCACATACAGCGTGCCCTATTGCAGGACTCCCAGGAAGCACCTCGGCGCGTGATGGACCACCCTCCTCACTCTACCTGGAATATCGCAGCGTCTCAGAAACCCGCCCTGTATGTTCCTGAAGGCATGGAATTCTTAGCAAACGACTTAGAAGATCCACACCAAGCCTTATTGCCCATGACCCCACAACCTCAGTTTGCGGCTTTGCCTGCGGTCGGCCCTTCCTCTAATTCCTTATGGAATATTCTATACCCTCCTGATAATGTCGCAGACATGCTGCCTATGCGGGGCATTCAAGAGTTTGCCAGAGACAACCTTCCCAGAGTGGAATCATGCAGTTCAGAACCCACACAGCGGGAGTGGCCTGTATATTGCATGGAGGGCCTACAGGTCATTGGCCAAATCGACATATCTGATTCACAGTCCAAGAGGTTCTTCGCAGAGGAGCAATTGCAGGTGGTCAGCATTACTATGGGCATCAACCTTCGAGCGCAAACCCATCCCTTCGGGGTTGAAGAAGAAGGTCTAACAGCATACGCTAGCGTGGTCACGTCTGATCAAGAGCTCCTTCAACCGACTACGTCTATTATGGTTCGGTGTAACATCCACAGAGGAGACCACTGGGGCGTTGAACTTGAGCGCCTGAAGTCGACAGCAATCTGCAAAGGTTTAGCGCGGCTGTATAACCCTTTGGTGAAAAAGCGCTATGCCCTGGACTTTGTCACCCCAATTCTCTTGGCTCAAGGTCGGGATTCTATAGAGTCAACAAGCCTTGAGGACTGGGGAGTTGGACGCCCACCTCCCTTGCTGCGGCTCGAGCCGACACTGACAGAGGCCTGGACGAGGTATACCGACAATCATGTGGGTGTCTTCGACACCGCAAATCATTTAGTCTCCCGCGCCGCGCAAGCCTTTTCCCACTTCACCTTCGAGGTTACCGGTGGTCTACTCATGGTGGTCGACCTACAGGGCGTGGATGGCCTGCTAGCATGGCCTGCGATACATACAAGGGATCCTCATAGATTGAACCGGGATGGGCGTAATCTTCACACCGCGGGCATGGACGGATTCTTCTCAACGCATAAGTGCAACTCAATCTGTACTACCTTGAAGTTAAGGAAGCGGACCGATGGGCAGCAGAAGTCCTCCCACGTCCCGTCTACGATACGATCTTCATTACGCCCCCAAAGCGCACTTTGCAACAATCCGCTGTGTCTCAGCATTCTTCGTGCTGTGCCGGAAGAGCGTTCAGTTGAGCAAAATGGGACGAGACTGTGCGCAGTATGTGAAAGCAAGACGATCAATGTTAGTGACCATGTAGAATTTGTTGATTCTGAACCATAGCAATGCATAACTAAGGACGCGCTGAGGGAGAACACATACAGGCCACCGTGGTGGCCCATCCTTGCAGATAGAACAATTCTTGATAGTAGCCCTTCCTCACGAAGAATGCATCGATGATGCTGATAACATGTACTGTCATACATTCAAGTGAGGGCCTTCCTACGAGATAGGCAGTATGCCGTCGTGCCCACGGCTGACTTGGCCTCCCTCATCGACCATGAATTTGTACTTCGTCGAATAACAGCTTCTTCTGCTCAAATTCATAAACATCTCCCCGTCAGGACTGGTGGTGGCTGGGGCACTCACCCACTGATGTCCTATAGTTCATGTGATGGCTTATCAACAGAGGCTTGATATGCAACTTGACACAAGCAGAGGTGTTTGAGTGAGCCAGCCACTTTCCTCAGGTTAGGCCTCTTTGGATCCTAGGACAGGTGACGACGACCGGGAGTCTGCGCGCAATGCACGACGCTTAACCCCCCCGCAGTAAATGGTAAGGCTGAGCATCCGTCTGCCTGATTTATTGATCGGTCCCACGTTGGCACGACTTCGTTCACGATCCTTACCACGACGTGAAGAGGTTTTGGTCATGCCTCTATGTACTTGCAATTTGGAGAGCTGCATTAGACCAGCAGTACGCGCCCTCGGTGATTGCGCCCTCTGCCACCGCCATTTAAGCGCCAACCATCTTCAGTCTCAGTTTCACACCTGCCCCCGATGGGAGTTCCGTCTCTCCCGTTCCAAAATGTGAACACTTGCTGACTCTCCTTGTATCAGGATGCTGAGTCTTACGAACCCTGTAGCCCAGGACGCCGAGAGGCGCGAGCTCACGAAGCTGATCAATATGATCGATACTCGTGCCCTTGAGGCACGAGCTACTCATCTACGCCACGGTATAGCCTGCTACGCACATCCGCTCCAGTACGACAGTGCCAAACGAAGCTCTGTCATGGAGGGGATCAATTATCACATCGAGGTCCGATTTGAGGACGGAATTACGTGGATAGCACGCATCCGCAGGTTCAACGCTGGATCTCCTCCTCCAGCCTTGCGAGACTATATCGTCAAGAGTGAGGTTGCAACGCTCAAATTTCTGGAGAAAACCAGTATCCCGGCCCCACGAGTTCACGACTTCGCCCTTGAGCATCCCGATAATCATGTGGGAGTTGGTTTCATCCTGATGGACAAGTTGCCCGGCAAGTTCCTGAGATGGCCTATTGCGACTCAGCAGCAAAAGAGAAGGGTTATGGCACAATTAGCGGATACGTTCGTGGAGCTTCACAAATACCCGCTGGACCTTCTCGGCTCTCTCGATGACCCTGGCGGAACTCATATTGGCGCCTTTGCCCGACCGTCACTGACAGATTCAGTCGGTTCCGAAATGCGGCCCATTGGGCCCTTCTCCAATCTAGAAGAGTACCACACTTCTGACATCCGCCTCATCTTGGATTTGATCGTAAGAGAGGAGATGTACTCGCAACAGGCAGTGAATGCCTTGCTGACCCACCGCTATCTCCTTGACCTTGTGCCGCGGGTGCTACCGGCAACCGCGGGTGACGATAAGTTCTACCTCCAGCAAGCAGACGACAAAGGAGATCACATCTTGGTGGACGAGGACTACAACATCACTGGTATTATCGATTGGGAATGGGCCCTCACCGCGTCACCTGCGCATGCCTTCAACTCACCCCTTGGCTTCCTGCCAGTGGGAGACCTCTACGATGGGAAGAATGACCTATGCGAAGACGAGGTGGCTTTTGCGCGGCTGCTGGAGGAGAAGGGCCGCGGAGACTTGGCCCGTTATGTGTGGAACGGCCGTTTGCAGCACAGGTTCGCCTTCTGCTGCGGGTATGACCTCGCGGACTGGGATGGATTCTTGGGCCTCTTTCGGGGACTTCGAGACGCTGCAGGGGTGGACGAGGGTTTGGAGTGGGATGAGTGGAAGACTGTGGCGTTGCAGCGCTACCAGGACGACCCTAGGCTGCAATTGCTGTTGAGTAGGCATCAGGATTCGAAGTCATCGATAAAATAATGATCAAATAAAAGATAGACAATGGTGTCGGGGATATATTCCTGCAACATGTACGGAGTAGTGAGGGTGGATAAGTCCAGGCACGCCCCGACGCACATTAGCTCCCGCGTCGTCATGAATCCACACCCCTTGCACCCTTGCACGTTCAGGTTCCCGCGCCGTCGCATTCAAAGGGAGAAAAGACACTGTCGGCCTAGAACCTAAAACCACCACACTTTTCTCTCACCTGCAACAAAACGTCATTCACAGCCCTCGCATCCAACGGCGTCGAACCTTGACCTGGCACATGACACCCGAGAGGTCCAGGGACTAACGGAACATCACTGCCGCGCAAGCGTCATTCACACCACCGTCTAACCCCAGTTCTTGGGACTCGCCCGCAGCTCATGAGGTTTTGCACGGACAACCTCTGAAGAAGGGAAATCTAGCGATGGCGACGTGCACGATGGCTTCGGTTCGCGTCGCTCTCATCATCGGCCTTGTCCTCCTGACCGCCTACCTCTACCGCCTCAACGACTCCCTCTCATCCGCCGTCACCTCCCTCTCTATCAGCTCCTCCTCCAACAAAGTCAAACTCCTTGAGACCATACCTGCGCACCTCCTCCCCACGCGGGAAAACCATCGCCGCCTCATCGTCGTCGGTGACATTCACGGCATGGCCTCATCCCTCGATGAACTCCTGGAGGAGGTTAACTTCGACCCGGTTAAGGACCATCTGGTCACGACTGGAGACATGATCAGCAAGGGACCCGAGTCCGGTGCCGTGGTGGACAGGCTGATTGGTCTCAACGCCAGTGCCGTGCGAGGAAACCATGAGGATCACATCTTGAAAGCAAGAGCGAAGATGGATCGCCGAAGGAATAAGAAGAAAAACAAGAAGCACAACAACAGTCTCTTGTCCTCACTCTTCGACTCCGAGGACGACGTTAGCGAGCCGGAATGGAACGAAGGCGAAGACGACGACGACGAGACCGACAGCGACAGCGACGGCGAAATGCACGACCAACGCGCCAAAGCTCGCGACCGCGCAACCGCACGTAAACTCAAAAAACACCACATCAAGTGGCTGCGCTCCCTCCCCGTCATCCTCTCCGCCGAGCCCGTCCTGCCAATCTACATCGTCCATGCCGGCCTTGTTCCCGGTCTGCAAGTTCGAAAGCAGGATCCCTGGGCGGTGATGAACATGCGCACGCTGCGCTACCCCAAACACCGTCGCTCCCTCTCCTCCGGCACCGAAACTGCTCAACACCCCCTCATCCCATCCGAGGATCCTCTTTCGGACTCAGAAATAGACCAGGATCTAGACTTAGAGGTGGATGATTCTCAAGAAGAAGAAGCGCACGCGACATCCCGCAAGACTCCCATCCCCACAGACGGCCGCTCCGGTCAACGCTGGGCCGACGCCTGGAACAAGTACCAGCGCCACCTGCCTTCAAAGAAGCGCAAGGCTGTCGTGTACGGGCACGACGCCAAGAGGGGCCACCGCGTCGGAGAGTATACGTTCGGGTTGGACTCGGGTTGCGTCGCGGGAGGAAAGCTGACGGCGGTGGTGATTGAGGCGGCGGAGGAGGGCGATAAGAAGAGGCACTTTACGCACAGAGCGGTCCAAATCCCGTGTTAATGCTTGCCAGAAGGTGTCGAGATGACGATGAAAGTCATGGGGTGCCTGGAGAGCAGAGCGAAATGTAGAGTTGATGGACCAAGTAGCATGATCCAGACATGACTGGGCCACCTTTTAGATACCCTTTAATTAGCATCTCATTATTCTACGACATGATGTGTCCACGTCGAACACCCATCGAACACCCATCAGATTGGCAACCCAAGCCGTCGCAATTGGCACATATCTTTCTTGGTTCATTAATATTCATTCAGTCTCAATCTATAGACAATTTTGTGATTGGCAGTGCGACCCCCTGCATCCGGCGCGTAGAGATACTTGCCACATTTACTGGAGCTTCTCCTTGATGATATCCTTGAGGGTGACAGCGTCGGCAGCGAACTTGCTGATACCCTCACGGAGCTTCTCGACGGCCATCTGGTCCTCGTTGAAGTCGAAGCGGAAGGTGGCCTCGTCAGAGATGTAGGTCTTCTTGGCGATGTCGAGGGAGGAGGCCTGCGAAGCGTCGAGCTTCTTGGGGACGGCCTCGTTGGAGTTGAGCAGCTCCTCGAGGAGGTTGGGCTGTGGATAATGGTTAGCTATATCGAATCTCGGCGGTTATTCCAGGGGAAAACTCACAGAGATGGTCAGGTAGTCGCAGCCAGCAAGCTCGGTGATCTCACCAGTGTTGCGGAAAGAGGCGCCCATGACGATGGTCTTGTAGCCGTACTTCTTGTAGTAGTTGAAGATGGCCTTGACGGAGGCAACACCGGGGTCCTCCTCCTTGGTGTACTCCTTCTTGGTGGAGGCCTTGAACCAGTCGAGGATACGGCCGACGAAGGGGGAGATGAGGTAAGCGCCAGCCTCAGCGGCAGCGATGGCCTGGGTGGGAGAGAACATGAGGGTCAGGTTGGTGTTGATACCGTGGTCGCGCTGGAGGATCTCGGCCGCCTTGATGCCCTCCCAGGTGGAGGCGATCTTGATGAGGACACGGTCCTTCTCAATGCCCTGCTCCTTGTACAGCTGCGGGACTCGTCAGTACTCGTACCGTTTGTTGGTAAGAAATTGGCAGATGCTCACGTCAATGATGCGCAGGGCCTTGTTCACGGAAGCCTCGGTGCTGAAGGAGAAGCTGGCGTCAACCTCAGTAGAGACCTTGCCGGGGATGATCTTGAGGATCTCCTTGCCGAACTCGACGAGCAGGCGGTCGAGGGCGGCATCGACCTTGGAGTCGATATCGGAGCCCTTGTCCTTAGCGTAGTCGACGGCAACGTCGATGAGCTTAGCGTACTCGGGCTTCTTGGAAGCGGCGAGAATGAGGGAAGGGTTGGTGGTGGCATCCTGGGGCTTGTACTTCGCGATGGCTGTGGTGTTTGGTAAGCTTTGTGCGCGCGATGGCCAAGTTGCGGACTGGAGGAGAGACTAACAAGCAAAGTCACCTGTGATAGAAGTAACAAGTTAGCATCTCTGGCTTGTCTAGAAGGGTGAGGAAGGGATGCGGGAATTTACCAGAGTCAGACACGACGACCTATGCCGGGAGGACACGTCAAGGTCAGCACTGCGTAATTGTAATAGAGTTTGAAAACGCATTGATGAAGAAAAGGAGCGAGATTCCAGGGCTTTGCAGCGTGGAAGCGTCGCTCTCGACCATGGCACATTGCAGTATGGTGAAGCTGTCGAGCTGTTGGTCTCGCAACCGACGGTTGGGAGCAACGGCGCATGGAGGGGCAAGCTGGCAGATGGTGGGGGTGGGGGAAGGGAGCTCCTGAGATAACGTTAGGGACTGGGTGACATACCGTGCCGGTGGCCTTGAGCTGGTCGAGAGAGGAAGACATGATTTATGTTATTCGAATTGAAAAGTCCTGCTTTCCTGGATAGATTGGATAGGTTGGAGATGAGAGATGATGTAAATGGAGAGAGGAAGAAGGTGGGTTTGAGAAAGTGACGAAAGGAGGGGACGTGGTTGAAGAAGGGGACCCTCTCCCACCTTAGCCGCCAGGCGCTGTGAACCCCGATTTTATTTTTCCTCCCTCTTGGAATCCCTCAGCCTCCGACACACGGCCAAGCTGGAGGCAAAACACGACGCAATTATGCTTCGAGGCACCGTGCACCCTGGTGACCTCACTGCAATCCTGTCCAGTATCGCTGAAGCGACCTCATCTATCCTCAGTAAGCAACATCCCGGAGTCGCCATCCCGGATCACGCGCCTCACTCCGGACGTGTGTACTCCCCAGCGAGCAACCCTCTTTTACGACCTACCCGTTTGTCTCATTAGTAGAACCTTCGACATCGTTCCTCTCATCTCCCAAACCATCGCCGCGTCGGCTCTCGCATCGCCTTTTTCGCCGCCTACCCCCACTACATCGCGTCACAACCGCCCCTCTACTGACCCACTAAAATGCCCAACATCCGACGCCTATAGCGACCCGCACCTGTCGCCGTGGCACCGTCCGTCACTCAGCTTGTTACCCGCCGGAGCGGGGCACCCCGGCGGCCACCCTCATCTTCACCTGTAAGTTGCTCAGTCGACGTACGAGAAGGACGGTCTCTCCGCGTTCGGAACGCTGCCTCTGCATCTTGACGGCCGGTACAAGCGCACCAGAGAGGCAGAACCAAATGCAACAGTGTCTCAAGCGGTCAACGTCTCCGAAGACGTAGTTCCCAAGTACATGGCGTGATCCGAGTCCCCCGTTCCCATCTTCTACGTTTCCGGTTGCTGAGGCACTCTACGTCGCCAGCTCTGCCGCGGAAAAGCCAAGCAACATGCAAGATGCCCGTGTGTCTTTGCACAGACCCTTTTATCCACTGCTTTGTTGACAACCTCTCACATCCATGTTTGCTGCCCACGTTCTCACTGGCAACAGCATGCGCCTCGAAGATTTCCTGGCATTATGACAACGGGCGCGTACCCTAACACAGGTATGGTGGGGGCTTGAACAGCACTTGGCCTCATCAATTCATCGTCGAGTTCATCAGAAAGCGCAACTTAATTTTTTGATTCAAACAGTCCTGGCTTGCTTTTGAGTAACCGTCCCAATGCTGTCGAACCATCGCTTGTTTTCAAACCGGGAGCCTAAGCTCTCCATGCACCAAATGCTTTCGATTCAGTCACGAGCCGACATTAGTCCTCGGTGATGTCGCCGTACTCCCACATACCTAGCCTGTCCTGCTTGGCCTCGTCCTCAACCGTCTTCAGATGCTTGAGGTACGGCTCGAACGGCTTGCTGCGCTCCCATGCCTTAAGTTTCTTCGGCACCATACCGTAGCCACCAGCAATCACCTCCTTGTTGATCGAGTCGTTCAGGCCGGGCATAGCGCCGTCAGTTTTGGGATCGTACAGCGTGATGTAGCTGAGGTTTTCCTTGCTGTCGACAAAGTCGAACGACGCCACTAGTCGTTTGCCCTCCGTCAACTCAGCCGCGAACCCAAGCGCGTCAGCAAAGTAATCGGATGCCGGCCACTGTACGAACGACAATGAGGCATCAATTGCCTGTGCCTTAAGCTTCTGCACGCTGAACTTATCCTGATCAAGCGGCCGAAGCTGCGACCACGGGATTTGCTCACTGTTGCCGTAGTCAACGTACACTACATCGGCCTTCTTGGCTGTGCGATCGTTCGCTCGGATGCGTGCGCGGTACCACTCGCCATCCTCGGAGAACTTGGCCGACACAAATTGGCCGGCCTTCGGGGCATCTGGCAGTCCCTTGTTGTTTGAAGGGTTCAGGTGGAACTTGCGGAATTCGGTCATAAGGGTCTCCAGTGCGGAGGTGCCCTTACCAATCTCCTGGATCTTCAGCTTACCGTTGCCATCAATGTTAGTGATGACAACATCGCGGTAGTCCGTCGGCTTCTTCTCGAGCGAGACCTCGGACTGCTCTGTAGACTCGGCTGCTGCGCCTTCAGCGCCATCCTCCTCCTCTTGAGAGGGGTCGTAGTCGTGCCACAAGCCCTTCCGGGCCTCCTTCGCCTTCTTTTCCGCAGCAAAGAGCTGGTTCGAGTTTCCGGACTTCTCGGCAGAGTATCCGTGCACAGAGGCAAGGCCTTCCTCAAGGAGGACAGTCGCGAAGTTGACGCCATTGATGTACAAGTCACCGATGAATCCACCGACCTTGTCCATGTCATGGATGTCCACTTCGCAGTCGCGCTGGTTGCAACGGCGGTTGGCAAGATCCAGACCCTCCTTTCCGAAGGGCTCGCCACCTTCACCATCCGCACGTGGTGCGCGAGGGGCGCGAATGCCACCGAGGACCATTGTCAGCTTGACGCTCTCGCGAGCAACGAGAACGGTGAATCGTGAGCCAGACTTGCAGAAGTCGACAACGGCGGGGATCCTCTTCTGACGCTGGAATGTGGCCAGCATAATCTTTGCCTTTTGGCTGTTCTCTGACAAGTCGGTGTACTGTTTCGCCTTTTGCGGCTTGCCTGACCACATGCCCTTGCCTTCCTCTTTGGCTTTCTCTTGCGCAGCCAAGAGATCATCGTAGTTGGGGGCTCTATCGGTATCGTCCTTGCGGTGACGGATGACGGATGCCCAACCGGCCTCAACGAGCATGAGGTTGATGTTCTTGCCTCCGGAAGTTACGGTAGCGACCTCCTTAGCCTCGAAACCCTCAGAAGCAGGCTTCTTGCCATCGACTGTGACCTTCACGCTCTTGCCGATCAACTGCTTCCGAAGGAACTCCTTGGCCTCGTCCCTGAATGGGCTCTCTGCGGCCTCATTGGCACGAGGTCCGCGGATACTGCTGAGGTTGATTCGCCTCTCTTCTGAACCGGTCTTGTTCCTGACGACGATGGAGTCTGCACCCAGAATCTTGCCGACGACCTTCTCCTCAGTGCCTCCTTGCTTGGCGACGTGGTGCTTGTGTAGGCGCAGCTTCTTCGACTGGGCCTGTTGCTCCGCGGCACGCAGAGGCTTCATCTTTTCTCCCAACATAGTCGAGTGATGGTCATTGCAGCGGGCGAGGCCATCTTGAAGGAGGAACTCTGCAATGTTACCCCTCGGGTGGAGCACATTCGCAATGAGTTGGCCCTGAGCACTGGAGCCAACAACCTCGACCTTGACAAGACGCTGCAGCAGTCTCGATTCGACGAAAGCCTTGGCCTCGTTGCCAAACTCCTCGGCAGGCTGTGTCTGGCCGTTGACATTGCGCTCAGTAGACGGAGTGCGAACACCGGCTAGCAAGGTCATGGGCTGAAGGTGCTTCTTGTCAGAGACGAGTAGGCGCACGAGCAGACGGTCACCACTGAGGACACGCTCAACAATGCCATCGATAGAGCCTTTGCCGCGATATTGCTTCATGAAGTCGGGGTCAAGCTCGTTCTGTACAGTGATGGAGCCTCCGGAACCAGCCCAGAGACCCTTGGAGTCGGCTTTGGCGGCAGACTCGAGCGAGCGAAGTTTCTCAACACGCTCAGTCACCTCCTCTGATTCGTCTTTGCGGCCAGCATCGTCGCGGACCTTGAGCCAGCCCGCTTTGACAAGCTCGTCAGGCAAATCGGTACCATCCTGCAGCTTAGCAGTGCCAAACTCCCGACCGCTAGTGGGGACAGTATAGGCAACGGTGCATTGCACGGGCTTGCCGACCACGAGGTTTCGAAGGTACTCGCGAGACTGGAAGGCGAAGGGCTCGTCACCCTCCCGCTTGAGGTGAGGAGCGGTGACGTAGGCAAGGGCAAATGTTCGCTCGGCCGCAGGGTTGTTCGGGCTTGTGAGGATCAGAGTGTCACCGCTGAGGACACTCTTGACATTGCCGATGAACGTCTTTGACATTTTGGGCCGGTTGGGAGGATGGAGAGAACCTAGAACTTCGGTTAGCTCACCGCTACTATGACAATGCGGCTTCCCATGAAGAACGAGCTCAATTGTGTGAAAATAAACCAGCTCGAGCTAGGCTACTGGTCGATGCTGCGAATGCCATACATCTACATCGTGAAGCAACACGGGTAAGTGCAATTTGCCAGTTCGATCGTCCCAGTTGCCGCGAGCTCGAGTCACACGAGCCCATGTGGCCCGCCGATGGATGGCCAAGAGCACCATTGTAGACGTACCTAGAAGAGCCGAGAGACAGTGGAGAGAAGGGAGTCGTAGGAGAAGATTCCCTGATATGAGAGGAAAGAGATTGGGATGATTGAGGAGGAGGGATATGTGGTTGGAGGAAGTAGAAGGTGGAAGAAGGGGATCGTGTGGTTAGTGGAACGTGTCCCTGACGTTGGCCTCTGATGTGGAGGAGCTTGCCCAGTGCCACCGCCTGTGATGTTGCTGTAGCTGCAGTGCTGAGGCAAGATGGTGGGGCGGCAGAGCTTCAGGGACCAACCGCCGAGTGCGGGGCGACGATGAGACGATGAGGGGCACTCCGATCGCTTCGCCGCCTTCCTTCTCATGAACCCATCATCAGCAACCGTCAATGGCAATCAACTCAAGTCAGGCTATCGCGTGCCTGGCGCGCTTTTGAGAAAGGAATCCAAGAGTGAGCGTCCGGAATGCCCGGCAGGCAGACCTGAATTGAGGTCAATGGCTGTTGAGCTTGACATCGGGTTCTCAAGATTTACTACCTTAGGCAAGCGTGGCAGCATCATCCGGATACATGCACTGACGATATGTGACACAGCGTTGACATATCGACTGTAACAGAGTACACGACCGAGCACAAACGAAACATTCTGCTCCAAGAGTATGTCGTATCTTAGCCACGCTTTGTTGCTTGTGATTCAAAACTGCCTGCAGTCGGACACAAAACAGAGAAACGCAAGGATGTGCTCGAAGCGCGAACTGTCATAATACAAGATCACCTGTAAATGATCTTGGTTTCGTCCTTGGCGCTGGTGACCTCCGTTGCCACATCTTGTTCGTGTCGAGATAGCCACCCTCAGCCACCCACCGTTAGGTGGAAGTCCACCATCACCATGGCCACCACTCATCATCGGCGGACGAGTGCTTTCCAACTCCAAGATTGGATTACCTGTCGCTTCTACTCTCGACTCTGGAACCAATCCTTCAAGTTCATGAACCATGGAAAGAGTTGGTCTGTTCGACTCGCGCCGACCCGCGACGCTGCTTTCTCCTTCCCCGTATGCAACCGCAGCATACACCGCAGCAAGCGATCAAAGTTACGACGATGACGACGATGATAATGATTGAGCTCGTCGGATCTTTCTTTCGACTGTACGTTCCATCGAATCTGGCTCCATTGTCGTCATTCTCTCCTTCGCCCCGGAGGAAGAATTCATCTGAGAAGTCCGCATCTCCGGATGCCCTGTCTGTGACCTTGAAACAGTAGCTTCCTGTGTTCCGGATTTCACCCAGGATGATTCACTGAGAAGAACCAGTCACGTCCGCTAGTAGTGAATGTTTAGTCAACTCTTCCCTGAACAGCTCATTCGCAGCTCAGTATCTGCCCATTTGAATCACAATATAGCTGACGGATTCTATAGTGACCTGGGCACATATCCAAGTCGATGTTCACTCCATTGTCGCCTTGGCCACTCCTGGAAATTCTGATCGACCTTTACGTCGAAGTCGTCGTTCGTGATATTCATGGCCGTAGTCAGCGACGACAACCAGAACAGCGCTATGAGTAGCGGCATCAACCGCAAGGCTGTGGTATACATCGTAGAGGAACACTGACGCAGAAGACAATAGAGGAACAAATGGGAACCATGGAAGAGATGCGACTGTGCTTTATTCATCATTCGGCGAGAGACGAGCTGCACCGTTCTTTACATTTTACCAGGGCGAAGCCGTGCCGCTGGGCGGCAGAAGGTCCCCTTGCTGCGAAGCCACAGCAGACTTATGACGACAGAGATATGCAAATTCAAACAAATAAGCTCGTTATCATTGCGCAGAGCAGCTGTCCTCCCACGACGTGTCAAGCCAGTCTCTCCTGGTTCTCTGCGCCGTCTGCCCTGCTCTCGTACCGTGTACACAACCCGCTCATCCCGATAATGGGATACTTGACTTCGATGCGAAGGATGAACAGAATCAAGATTCAGAAGTGATCGAGAAGTTGCGACCCCTCTGGCCAGCGCTTCTGAGACCATCCCCGAAATTTCAAGAAGGGGTCAGCTTGAGCAAACGTGCGCCTGGACCGTCCTCCAGCATCCACACAGCACCATCCGAGCCTTCACGAATGCAGCGCATACGCGACCCCATAGGAACTCTCTCTGCCTCTTCCGCATTCTCGCCGTCAATGGTCACGCGGACCAGGCCTTCCTCTCCCAGAGCAGCGATAAGAGCGTTGCCCTTCCAGTCGGAGAACAGGTCACCCTTGTAAATCAGCAGGCTGCCAGGCGAGATGGAGGGGACCCAGGCAACCTTCGGTGGAAGAAACTCAGGTCGGGTGTCGTGGTCTGGAATGGGCTCGCCGTCGTAGTGTTCACCCTCGGAGACGAGAGGCCAGCCGTAGTTGCCGCCCTCCTGGATGAGGTTGAGCTCGTCACCACCGGCAGGACCCATTTCGAGCTCCCAAAGACGACCCTCGGCGTCGAAGTCAATGCCAAGTGGGTTTCGAACACCAAGAGACCAGACTTCAGCAGCAACGCCTCCCCCGTCAGCGAAAGGATTGCCGTCAGGTACGGTTCCGTCGTCGTTCAGGCGTAGGATCTTGCCCATGTTGGTCGACATGTCTTGAGCGGGGTCAAAGAGCTGTCGATCGCCAGATGAGAGCCACATCTTTGAATCGGAATCGAAGAGAATTCGGTGAGAGAAGTGACCGCTGGACTCAACCGGGGGAGACTGGCGCCAGATGATCTCAAGATCCTCGAGCGCACCACCATTGGCCTCATCCTGAACCAGTGTGGCTCTAGCAACAGCAGCATTTGTACCGGATCCCTCAGCACCCTCTTCGACGTAGCTGATGTATACCAGGTTATTCTCGGCAAAGTTCGGGTGTACAGCAACATCTCCGAGGCCGCCTTGGCCAGCGTACACCACGCTGGGCACTCCAGTGACCTCACCGGTCGCGTTGGCGGCGATGTCAAGAAGACGCAGTGTGCCTGCTCTTTCGGTGACTAGTATGCGTTCATCCGACAAAAAGGCCATAGCCCAGGGCTCCTCGAAGCCGGCAATCGGGGTCGACACGAACGGGGCATCCTGGCGAGCAGCCAGCTGCGAAGGGGCAGCTGAAGCAGCGCCCAGCAAAGTGAGGGCAGAGAGACCGAATCGCATCATCATGGAATAAGTTTGCACTTGTGTTCGAAGTTGAAGGACGATCGAAGAAATTCGATGACCCTGTCAATCGAGGGCGATTCCACAGTATATAAAGCAATGCCACTACTTGCCGCCAGATCCTGCGCTGCCGGCCATCTGCAGCATATACCATGCTTGTTTCAGCATATAAGCTTGATTTTAAGGTGACGAATAAGAGACTTAGCTCCTGCCCTTCCCAGTTAGACCCCTAGGATCCCTACCAGGAATTGACGCAAGTGACGAACGAAGGGAATGCTACTTTACCTGGGACACTCAGCGGGGTGTGTTGCGACGGTGCCATTGGCTTACGGGCGGCCATTGCGACGCATTTGCCGTCCATGGCTCACGGACTCAGATCCGGGGTTGCCTCGTTGGGTTGGGGGCGTTGTTAGCGGACGGCGGTACTCACCCCGAAGAGGATGGGCAGTATTTGGCTGCATCAGTTTCTGGGCAAACTTGGCTTAGACTGGAAGCAGGTATGTGAAGATGCTGCTAGCTCAAGCGGATGACGCATGTCGCTGGAAGATGAGTACATCGAGTCACATGATAGGCTTGCCTCACGGACGTGTTCCTAGAGTTCTCTCAAATGTGAGGCATCGTCCTGCGAAGAAGGTGGTCCTGGCAAGATTACTGCGGCCTTTCTTTCGAAGATGCATGGCAAGTCGCTTGTGGCTGATCAAGAGCCGGAGCCAAGACCGCAAGGATCTACCACCTTCTCGAAACATGGTTTCTCAGAGGAGGATACTAATGAACCAGCCTCGGCATTCACTAGGCGAAACCGCATGCAGGGATTCTTGCTTGGTCGTGAGAGGGGCAGTAATCAAGGCTACGGCCCTGGTTCTGCTTTGGTGTAAAGACTGCCCTTCATTGACAACGTCTAAATACACTAGAAATAATCTAGGACCAGTTGCACAGGACAAATCAGTTTGTGAGTACTAGGACCTAATCTTCCTCGTATTGAGCTGCATGCTGACGATGCAAGACAGTCAAGTAGAGCGAGAATACAGCATCTAACCCTGGGAAGCCGTGGGTCCCTTCAAGCATTCATGAATTGAGAGCTGCGAGGCCTTTTCTCGTGACTATCTTCCAGCTTAATACGTAGCAGTTCGTACCGATCTTTGCCAATGAAGTGTGATCATGCAGAGTCTCATACAGGGCCAATGGACCCAAATAATTCCGTCGAATCTATCACATGCACTGATAGGTCTTTCATATTCACGTATAGGTGTGCAAGGTTTGACTTGAATGACTTTTATTTGCGAGATGCCTAATCTTTCATTGGCCTTACACTAGCCCATCACAGCCAGTACTCGGGACTGCTCTACTGGGAGATACCAATGACGCCTATCACACGTTAGGAGGAATATTGAGGCACAATTTTGATAGCACATACCGCAAGCGGGACGGGGACCGGCGTTGCCAGTCTTGAGGGACTCCTCGTGGCCACCCTTGCCGAGATCATCAGTGCCGGCGTGGACGACGACGGTGCGCTAGACGTGGATCAGCAACTGCTCTTCACGATCGAGATAAGATAGGACCTACGCCGACGACGCTGTGGGGGCCGATGAGCTTGATCAGCTTGTCGGTGGTAGAGCCCTTGGCGTTACCCTGGCCGTCAGTCTCGACGTTGCCGAGATCACCGACGTGGCGAGCCTCATCGGAAGGAGCGCCGTGGTTCTGGCCGTGGGGGTTGACTAGACGTCCATGTCAGTCTCCAAGTCCCAACTGTAGGTCGAGTCCCTGCAGAACTCACAGTGAGGTCCGGCAGATGTGCAGCCGTTGGTGTTGTCACCGAAGGTGTGGATGTGGAAGCCGCGCTTGGCGTTGGCGTCGTTGCCAGTGATATCCCAGGTGATGGTGGTGGGGGAGTTCTCATCAGCCTGCTCGAAGGTGACGGTACCCGAGACCTTGGAGTCTCCGCGGAGGACGCTGACTACAAATCGGGAGGCTCATGTTAGCGAAGCTGCATCTCGTCGCGTGGTATAGACCAACGTGACTAGGGGAAGGGCCGTGCCGGGTGCCATCAAGGGACCTGCCCCAGGAACCAGCGGCAAGGAGGTGTGCGAGGCGTTCGATTGGGATGACAGGGCTGAGGAGGCGACTTCTGACTGGCGCATAGACAATTGATCGCCAAATCCGTTCCATCAGGGTTGCGGTTCACACCGTTGAAGAACTCGCTCAAACCAGCGCAGGACCAATCGACAGCCGTAACCACTTCCCCACGTCCAGGAACAGGCAGATGTAAAAAGCATGACGTTGGCAGTCTGCACCTGGCACACATTGCTTACCTGCTTTGACCATTTTGACGGTTTGTTGTGTTTGTTGCTTTTCTTAACGATTTGCTTGAATCAGGGAAGATGGTGATGATGTGAGGATGGCGGGGAAAGGGAGGAGGGGAGAAGGGAAGCTTCGGGCGAAAAAGCAGCAGCGTCCGAGGGGTCCATGACGGACTTCCGACGCAGCAGAGCAGAGCCGAATCCAGAGCAGAGCTCCAGCTTGGAGCTCCACATCAACAGCTCTATCCTCGCGCTCAAACGCCAATTGACCCTGATTATTAAGATGGGCTCGCTGGCAGCTACCGTAACAAGATCACGCAAGAGTGGGTTGTCTTGCCCCTCATTTCATCATCGTCTAGGTAGCTTCGGCTCCAGCGACCCCGCCTTCGCCTTCACTTCTACCGCCATTCGCCACTGACAGTTGTCTGATGAAGTTCGCAGCTGTAGCGAGGTAGGTAATGCTGTCTGGAGCTTAATGTGAGACTTGGCAGTGGACGTTCCAACCTTGTGATATTGCAAAGTGAAAGGGTTGTATTGTTTTGTATTGTGAAGCCCCCTTAGCCCCCTTAGGGAGGCATGCTGTCGATTGCTATCTGGATTGCCGCCTGAGCTTCTCCATCCCGGGGCACGATCCGACATCGGAAGCTTTTCGGGTGGCTTGTAAGTCCAGCAGTCAATTCGACATCCGGCGTGATTTCTTTGCCTTCCCCGTCAACGGCCTTCAAGATATTCATCGTGCTCAACATTCCGGCCACGACTATCCAAACACTTGCTTCAGCGAGATGCTGGCCGACACAGATCCTTCGACCGAACCCAAACTGTCCAGCAGGGAATGGCTCGCCACGCCCGCCTCCTGCTTTCGGTGTAAATCTGTCAGGGTCGAATTCATCGGGGTCTTGGTACGTCCGCTCATCGTGGGTCATGGCTCGGGCATTTGCGTAGACGTATGACCCGGCCGGGATGAAGTAGCCTGAGTAGGTATCGTCGGCTAGAGAACGGTGTGGTACCCCTACTGGCGACACAGGACACCAGCGCAGTGTTTCCTGGACAATGTAGTCGATGTAACGCAGCCTTGGTCGGTCCTCAAAAGTAGGAAGGCGATTTCTTCCTACAACTTCATCCAAGACTTTCTGTGCTTTCAGCTGTATGTTCGGGTGAAGCACCATATTCAGAATAAAGACAATCAAAGTAGCCCAAGTCGTATCTTGCCCAGCAGCGTACACTGCACCAGCTGCTCCCTTGATATCGTCTAGGCTCATTTCAGCATCCGCGCCTTTCTCGATTTGAGACTTTCTTTGATCCAAGAGACTATTGATGAGCGAGTGAGCGCGTTCGTCCGACTTTATCACAGCCTCGAACGGCTTGTCGTGGAGATTCACGATAGCCCATCTCCAATCTCGAGCGAACTTGAGCGATCTGTCGTGGAAAGCGGACGGTAGCCACCTTAAGAAGGGGAAGAAGTCAACAGGTGTGCCGGCTGGAGCTCCACCGTGGCCGAGAGCATAGCTCGCATCTCGAGCAACGTCGATGAAGTGGTCGTCGTTCCCCGAGATCTTCAGTCCGAATCCAATGCCCAACACAACGGCGGTTGCGAATCTTCTGATGATGCTGTCCCACTGTCCGGGGTTCGAGGCAATACCGTGCAACATGATGACGGTCTCTCGTTCCTGCAAGGGACGGAAAGGTACAATGTTGCTCTTCTGGAAGCTCTTCTGAAGGATTCGCCGGTGCTTTCGAAAAGTAGGTCCCCAGCGCAGAAACGTGAGAGTCTTGCCCCAGCCCATGACTTCAAAGAGAACAAAGCGAGGGCGGTCACAATAATTGGCGCCTCTCTTGTCCAGTAGATCGACCGCAGCTTGAACAGAGTTCAGAACAATGACTGGCTGGCCGAGAACATTGAATGACAGTATGTCGGAACCGTAGTGTTTGGACCATTTGATGAAGGCATACTCCGGGCTGAAAGTCGGGATGATACGAAGATGTCCCAATAGGAACTCGCCCGGCGGCCCAGGAGGCAATGGGCCTTTGAACCTCATGACGCCGTTCAACCCCATGCTCAGTAGCACATATGCGACGAGCACTATTATGCCGAGGACCGTTGTTCGAGCAAAGCTCAAGTCTGTCATGAATCGCACGAACGTCATTTTGTCGTCAAACTTGCTGGCACTCTGGAAAGGGAGAAAGTCAAAACCTCCAGATCGGCAGTGTTGTTCTGTATAACGAAACAGGCCACCGGTGAATGAATATAACGGCTGATCCTGTCGCAGTGAACCAGACGACGCTCAGAGGGCTATGCTCAGGTCGTCGATACCAACCAAACCTGACAAGGGTAAGATCCCGTTGGCGCTGGCATTGCAGGTTGCGGAAGACCGTTGCAGCGAATCTCTGTGCGAAGAGATACCCAGCAGAACCACACATCCGCTTCACTTAGATTTGCATTTCAGAAGTATCTTCACCCCATCAAGAATAACGATCGTGTTCCTGGTATCGTCGTCGAGGGTTCCGGTGAGAAATGACAAGAATCGGTGAGGTGTGTGGTAGGTACTAGGTACGTGTCGATGGAGAAGATGGCTCACTGTACGAGGGGGCTGACAGCACGTCACAGGCCTGCAATATGACAAGCTCCAGGGCATCGCGTCTACCCTAACATGATGGCACGCGGTCGCGACCCTGGCAGGTGGTCCCTTGCACGCCAATGAAGACAGCATCAAACAATACCGTGATCTAACTTGCATGCGCCAAGGTCGTTATGCATTGATCGACTACTATCTCTCTAGAGCGTAAAGAAGGCATTTTTTTCATGTTTAACCATGCCGGTACAGACAAACCCTTCTATTCCACTTGCCGGGTTTGGTCCCGGGCCTCACCCCCCCCCCCCCCCCCCCCCCCTTTCCAGAACGACGTAGGCAGCAACCCTTGAAGCCATTGATCTTAAGATCGTACAGACCGGATCTGATTTGTGGCACCAGCAAACAATGACTGGTCTCTGGTCAAGCGACATTCCATGTCGAAAACGCCCATTCCGCACGCGATGGACCCACGCTCTGTCCTTGTACGGGAAACGGTCACCAACGCGTAGCTCCTACCAGCCTTTACCAACCGAGGCTAGCGACAATAGGCGAGCGACAAGAGTCAGAAGGTGCGTGGGAATACAACAAGAGCGAGGGGCTTGCGCGGGGAGGCGCTGGTCGTGAGCAAAGCACAGCTGCTAGGGCCAGGACATTCTGTGCTGGTGTAGAGAGAGTTTGACCGCCGCTTGCAGCAAGCGCCTCAAACGCTAGCAGCGCCGGACAGCTCTGCTGCTCATCGGACGTTTTCTGCACAGAGCGAAGAGGTTCGAGCAACACGAAAGGCCCAAAACTTTCTTCATCGGAACTTTACGCGTGGCGCCACTGCTAAAGTTCATCGCAGATTCAACCGTTATCCGGGGGTGACAGATCGTCTCCACCCTACCTTACCCAGCAGCTCATCCAGGACACTGCTTGTTTGCCGGCATCGTGAGTTCACGGACGTTCAACAACTCAGCCCTCGTTCTGGGGTGCGTGCGTGCGCGAACAAATGGAGACAGCAAACGTCCAGGCTCGCCAGTCCCCAGCAGAAGGGGCACAGAACCACCAACAGCAGCATAAGGAGCCGTCCAGAAATCCTTCCGGGGACACTCCCGTGCCGCCCGTGAAGCGTCGCGGCACTGTGGCATGCCGGCGATGCCGGCGGCTTCGCTCGAAATGCATCCACGAGAGCTCATCGCCGCCCTGTGAGGCATGCAGGTTAGCCGGCGACAAAGCGGCCAAGGAATGCATGTTCCCCCGGCGCGGCGAGAAGGATTTAGATCGTCAGTTCCGACGGAGACCCGTTCCGGCTGCAGCTTCAGACGCTGTCGGAAAGTCATCACCAATATCCGATGCCAGTGCGAAGGTTGGCTCATTGCTCAGTCGGGCGCCGACCTTGAGCCGCGAAGATGTCTTACCGCCTACGGATGAGGTCGTTGAAGGCTGTCGCATCTTTGTCACTTCCTACTTCCAGCTGGGCTTCATCCCCAAGGCAGTCTTCCTGGAGAAACTTGTTCGCGAGCCAGAGTCTGTCAGCCCCTTTCTGCTCAGTTGCATCCTCTCAATATCAGCGCGCTTTACACCGTCACTCACGAAGCGATATGGGGGCGCACGACAAGCAACGGATCATTTCATGGAGGTGTCAAGACAGATGGTTCCCAGTGAGATGTACAACTCATCCCTGGAACGCCTCCAAGCCTTCTTCCTACTTTCAATATCTCATTGGGGCGATGGCGATAGGGAGCGCTCCTCTATAGATATGGGCATTGCAGTCAGAATGGCCGGCCTTCAGAGACTCCATTGTGAAGAATCTTACACGCTGAGTCATGGCCACTCTGCCGAAGAAGTCGTTACGAAAGAGAGCGCTCGTCGAGTCTTTTGGATGATCCAAAGCCAAGAGAACCTTCACTCCGGCTACAAGACGCCGGCACCTTTCCCTCTCGAGGATATCACCACCCTGTTGCCGTGCGACGAAAAGGATTTCGCTTTTGGCAACACGCCAACAGAGCGAGCCGCGCTCGCCGGAACGCCACCAGCATTCGCCGAACCTCAACTTGCATCGCTACCAAGTCGCTGTTTGTTCGCTACTCTCATTCAAGCGCATAGCTTATGGGGAGCTGTTTCTCGGAAAGCCAGCAGAGCAGATGTCCATGTCAACAAGGCGCCGCCATGGGACCTGAAGAGCGACTACCAGGTTTCCGCAGATGAACTCGTGCGCTGGGAGAAGTACGTCCCAGCTGAGCACACCTTCTCTGTCTGGAACTTGCGTGGCTGGAAATCAGAGTCTCTGCATCTGGCGTATTTGGCTGTGACCATGGTTCTCAGGTTGACCAACATCGTGTCTCGCCGCGTCTACCTTGATGATATGCTCATGGCCCTAGCTGGAGGGGCTGCCAGCGAACGTCTCGAGCCGTCGACGCCGACCATGGCTAACGCCAATGACCATCAAACTGCATCATATCCCACCCCGAGCAGCTCGTCTCATGAGGGCCATGGACCAGCACCTCCAGGGTTCTGGCAGAACATGTCCAACGAGCTCTTCTCAAATGTTTGGCAGATGCATGAACAGATTGACGCGTATCTCAGCATGCGTACACCCGACGAGGGATTCCCTCAGATCCTCGTCTTTTGTATCTATATGTGCGGATCCGTTTCCTCATATCTCTGGCGCTATCCAAGTCTATGCCCACACCTTGCAGATAGGGCAGAGACGATGGCTCAAAGGTCGCTCGATGCTTTAAGCGCATTGCACGCTGCATGGCCAACCAGCACGACATGGCAAAAGGGCCTGCAGAAGATCACCACGCCCATGTCCGGGCCCAGTCCCGCTGAATCGAGGATATCCTCTACTACGCCGATAGCCCAGCAGACAGAGGTCACACCCCAACGGTCATCAGGCTTGCCACCCCAGATCGCCAACATCACTCGGCCACCTGTCGTACCGCAATACTCTCCTCAGTCCGCAGAGCAACGAGCACAGGGCCTCCATGGGGACTTATTGAACGTTTTGCCAACTGGGCCTAACAGCGAACTTGCCGCAAGGTTTGGTGGGATGCAGCCACACGCAATGCCGGGCGAGGTGTTCGACATGGAGTTGACAGCCTTCATGCAAGGCGATTTCCACTTCAATCCCTATGACCCCATGCCTCAAGGTGGCTACATGTATACTGGAATGCCGCCTGGCTGAGAACAACCGTCGGAGATAACCTTGACAACCCAAACTGTCTCTGCATCTCTGATCAGACACCATACTGAGAGTTGAACACATTAGCGAGCACGGTCGCATGATCGAGCCTTCGCTTAGCGGATCCCTCACCAGCCCCCATACTCTCAAAAGCATTCGGCTGCTGTGACATACCACAGGAGAGGATGTTCGGGAGCTGACATGATTTCATATCTGCAATGCCAATCCCACGAGCCAGCAGCATTCGAGGACTCTGCTTGCTACAGCTGGGTCCTTTTTCAAGATGCGACTGAAGGCTACATGCATACTTGAGCGCCGCAATAGCCAGCTCAGTCGAATCCAGACATGATGCAATTGCTGTCAAAAGCTGCATGATGGCTCTGCTTCGACAAACATGAATGCCCAAGACGCGAATTACGACCGTATCGCCTATGGCAAAGAGACAGCGTGACTGTACAGGATTTACAGGGCAATGCACACGAGACATGGACAGCTTCAAAAATGAGGTACCCATTCCAATGTATCATGGTTTACTCGATACTGTTATAGCTCAGATGGTATATACTTGGTTCCTCAATCATCTCTTCGTATGGTAGATGTCTACAGCTTTACTAGTCGCGTACTCATCAGTAGCCATAGAGATTGACGTGCTCGCTCGTCGATGCGCGAATCTTGCGGTTCTCCTTGATGAGCATGCCGCGAATGACCCAAGCACAAGCCATGGATAGCAGCGCAAAGCCAGCTGAGGTGCCGAAACCGATGCCGTAACGAGGCTTGTCAAACTCGAGCCAAAGGTAAGCGCCGTAAATATAGCCGATCTGGACGAGGGACAATGATTAGCACACGGTAACACATCACGTCGGAACGCTTTACATACCTGTCCGCCAACATTGGTCATTGCTAGTACAACCTAGGAAGATGAAGGTCAGCATACGTCATGGACAGTACATCGAGACATGGTCACTTACGGCCTTCTTCTCCTTGGTTTGCGACAAGGTCGATGACGCCCAGCCGATGATCACGGAGTTGACAGAGTACGCGCCCATGGCGAAGATGAAGCAGGCGACGTAGCGAGCAGCGGTGTTGAGCGTCGCAGCGGCGACGGTGAAGCCGACAATGGCAATTCCCAGGCCGGCAGTGATATGCCAGGTCCGCTCATGGAGACGACCCGAACTCCATCCGAAAGCAATGCCAGCTGCACCTGCGAAGATGAATGGCGGACAGGTCATGAGGAGGGTGATTGTTGTGTTGAAACCCAGAGTCTTGATGACACTTTCAGATGCTGTTAGCAAATCTCTCACGAAGCCTGAGAAGGGATGGATGACTTACGTTGGGAAGAAGGAGTTGAACGAGCACGCCGACAGATGGAAGTTCTGCATGAGGCAGAACATCCAGGTCCTCTTATCGCGACAAGCCTGCTTCAAGCCATCCATAGCCGAAGTTGGTCTGTCGTCGGCATCGGAAAGCTTGTCCCTCTCCATGCGGCTGTGAGCAAGCTCCTTCTGGCGGTCGTTGAGCCACCAGGTGGTTAGAGGGGTGTTGGGGAGGAAGACGAAGCCGAAGAGGGCAACGACGCCTGTGACGGCACCCTCAACGATAAAAAGCCTTTGCATATGTTAGTTCAGTAACGCAGAATGGTTGTTTGGGTTGACATACCAGCGCCAGCCGGCGATACCTCGCATACCGTCCATACCGGCGAAGACACCGGCAGCGATTAGGCCGGACAAGCCGGTGGCAAGGATTTGAGCGCAGTAGAGCAATGCAATACGCGCAGCAACCTCTGTATTATGTGGTCAGTATCTCAAGCCAATGGCCCTGGAATCTTGAGTGTACGAACCTCGGCGTGTGTAGAAGCTGCTCAGGAGATAGGTGGCACCGGGGTAGAAAGGTGCCTCCGTAATGCCCAGGAAGAAACGAACGGCGACGAGACCTCCGAAGTTCTGGACAAGAGCGGCGCAAGCTATAAAAGTCCGGTGTCAGAGAACGTAAGTCGCCATGTTGCCGTGGACAACACTTACCAGACACAACTGCCCAGACGAGCATCCAGGCGCTCATGTATGGACCAGGCTTGACCTTTGTGATGAGCATATTGCTCGGCACCTGCATGAGAACGTAGCCGACAAAGAGACTGAGCTTGTTAGTGACGATGGTCTCAAGGGCTGCCAAGGTTTTGGTCATGCTTACATGGAGACGGCGGTGTTGAAGTCTGTGCCCTTCATACCAAGATCATCTTCGAGACCATTCAATCTCGCCTGCGCGATCGCATTCCTGTCCACGTAATTGAGGAAATACATGAACATCAGGAGAGGCTTTTGAGAGTCAGAAATAATGATCTTGTCTCATTGTAATGAGTGGAGAAGCTGGCTGTCACGTACCATGATGCACCAGTCGAGCTTGCGGACCAGTCTGATTTCCTCAGGATCTGTCTTCCGCGCCGTGCCCGTATAATCCCTGACCTCATTGTCCTCAGACATGACTGGCTTCTCGGCATCGCCAACGTGCGTAGAGTGCGCCTCATCCTTGGCCACATCGGCTTGGCGATCCTGCGTGGTTGCCTTCATGATTGGTTCAGCTGAGATTTCAGGCCTATTCATGAGCAAAAGCACTGCCCAAACAAACGAGAAAAACGTGGAATGAAGACTCGGAGAGAAGGCTAGAAGATGTAAACGACGATCAAAACGTGGGAAATGGCACCTTTTTAAGTCGTTTCTGGGGTTTTGGACCGGTGCATACCACCTTGAGGGCCGGCACCCCCAAATGATGGGTTGATCTGGGGATAGTTGCATGGGGTAAAGCGGGTACCGCCAGTTCGCGGGGTAAAAGAAGACGGTCGGCTTCAGAAGTGTTGACCGATGCAGGCGTTCCTGTGAGGAACTAGGGGGAATTTCGGTAGTTTGGGCTGCATGGCTACCTTAGTTGCATGTGGCTCTTTTGAATCTCAGCCTGGATCCTACCCATGATGGTGCCTTACTTGGAATGGAAGTCGCTGTGTTTAGGTCTTATTGTAAGCAATGCGTAGAGTCCAGGTAGAGAGAGGTTGGTTGGGGTCGTGGGCCGGTGTCCGTGGAGCAGGGCAGCTTTCGTATGCGTCGCATGGTGATCTGCCGGCGATTCAGAAGCGGTGTGAGGGCTCCCATTGTGTGGCCCAATTCTTTGTAGCCTCGTTCTTGCAGTTCTCACGAAGTCGGTCCATAGAGGCGCTGACTCGGATCCAAAGCCAACCACGACCGGTGATCTAGCCTCTGACGTCTCTGTCTGTGATCAATCAAGTCTCATGTTTTATCACCAGATACAGCGTGCTGAAATCCCCTAGACTCATCCTAACGACGATTTTTACTATCCATGATCATCCCAAGAAATAGTAGCGCTCATCCCATCATCACGATTCCGATATCGCTGATTGGCCGCCCCAGGTCACCACCAGCCCCAGCCAACGGCGTCCAGACTTAGCTTCCATCACTTCCTCGACCCAATCCGATTCCCAATTGATCAGCCTGCCCCAGAAACCCCTCCAGAGTCGCATCCTCTCTAGTGGCGACCTCGTGCCCTCGAGCTGCAGAGCCTTATCGCCAGCAGTGCTCATGGAGGCGGCGTCCTCTGGTGGGTCCGGCACGAGGGGCGCCGCCTGTCTCGCGTGTCGGAGGAGCAAGATCAAGTGCAATTGGGATCTCGGCCATCAGCGCTGCCGAAGGTGCATGCGTCTGGAGATCGAGTGCGTCAGGTCCACATATCAGCCTGGCAGGCAGAAAGGGATCAAGAAGTATGTGCCGATGGGGTACCTGCCCTGCACCTCACCGACAAGAGGCTAACCCCTAGTGAAGCAAGCGACGAGGGCTGGACAAAGCCTTTTACCAGATTGACCAAGCCATCAAAAGAGCTAGGGCAGGGACAGAAGCCAGTACAGAGGAGCAAAGCATCTTGGATCAGTTGCGGGACCTGGTCAACGATAATGCAGCCTCGACTGGGTCTCATAGAAGCCATGCGGTGGCCGACGGTGAGGTCGACTATGATTCGAATGATCAATCAGACGAAGAGCTTCCGGATACATCACCATCGGTTCATTCTTTGAGACATCCCATTGTATCGAGTGGCACGGATAGTCTGGCTGTTGATGACGCCGAGAACCCCCTGCAACTGCTCGCTCGGGCATCATATCTTCAACCATCACCCGACTCCCGTCAGGGAAGATCACCACAAACAACACGGACACCACAGAACACCTCCAAACAGGCACAGAGCGAAAACACCTCAGATGATTTGTATGCTTTCTTTGCACCAGCGAGAGCGTTACTCGACGTCGGAGATGACATTGATCCGGTTTCGCTGGGCCTCGTGTCTGAAGATGAAGCCACAGCCTTGTTCGACTTGTGAGTCCGCTTGCTCATCTGGATCCTTGCCATTACTGACAAATTGCTTCAGCTTCCACCAAAATCTTGCACATACGCGCTGGGGCCTCTCGCCGCGATTGTACACCGCCGAGTTCACTCGCTCACGCTCCGCCTTTCTATCTACCTCCATCATGGCATCGTCCGCCCTCTTCCTACCCGCTGACGCAGCCCTCTCAAAGCGCCTGTCTCTTCACGCCGAGAAACTTGCACATCGCGTCATTAACGGCCGCTACAAATCAGTCGAGATCGTCCTCGCCTTCTTGGTCAACATCCCCTGGATGTTCCCAGGGAAGCAGAGCACCGATGATGAGTCTTGTACCTACATGGCTATGGCATCGAAGATTGCCATGGACTTGTCTCTCGAGAAGCAAGTCATTCATGGGGACGTGAACCTGCAGAGCGTGCGAGAGAGTCTGCACCGGGCTGACACTCTCGACCCACGATCAGCTCTCGACATTGATGGTTTTCCTGATATGGATCCCTCTTCAGAAATAGGACATCTGCTACTCAGAAACAGGGAGCGATGCTGGATAGCTCTGTTCGTGCTGGAAAGAGGGTACGAGTACTGAACCCATTCAATCTGGGCCTGGGCGCTAACATTGGCACAGCATGTCCCTGGCCAGGGGTCGCCCTTTCTCCGTCCCGATCACTAGGGTGCTACGGGAGTGCGACGATTGGCATAAGTCATCCGCGGCTTCAGACCCTCAAGATGGCGCGATGACGTCTATAGCTGTGCTTCGAAGAGACTTGGTACGTTTGTGCTTTTGCCCGCGGTGCCTGACCCTTGGCTTACCTTTGGACCAGGATGGCTTGTTCGTGACCGTACGAACATTATGTGACAGCTCACCCGATGCTTCAGATGGCGCTTTGGTCGCTCAGTCGTAGGTTCCTTCCTCGGTAGATCTAATCGAAGTCATACTGACCATCACAGGATCCAGAGTGCGATTGATCAGTTCTTTGGTCAGTGGTTCACCGTCTGGGGAAACGCCATTCGTCAACAAGGTGTGTATACTCCAAAAGTTCTTGCTGAAAGAAATGCTCAAGCCGGGACAAACAGACGGCCGACTTCCCCCGTACGTCGAAATCCTCGTGTCGCATACGCGTCTGTCAATCTATGGCGGCGTGATCAACCACCCAACGGCACCACTAGAAGTGCGGCGCCTCTTCCACGCCGCAGGACTCTCCTCTGCTCTGAGCGTCATGCGCGTCGCCATCCAAGGCGAGTCGCAACTACAAAGTATGCCGAACAACACATCAATCATGATATCCTTTGCAGCATGCTTCGCTCTTGCATTGAGCGCCCATGCTGCAGGTGATTCTGTACTCGCTCCAAGCGTGCGCAATCTCATTGAGGAAGCCGCCACGGTGCTTATCAGGATAGGCCGGGTGACGAAGCATAGAAACGGCTTGTCTGTTTTATACGGGCAGTATCTCGCCCAGATTCTGAAGAGGACGGATAGCAACACCGAGTCGACCAAGGCCAACGGCTACAGCGCGCCAACACCTGCCATGGAGATGTCATACGCGCAGCCGAGTTTCGTAACTGATAGCAGGCTGGCGACAGAGCAACAGCAACAGCATCAAAATACATTGCCTCAGAGCGACGAAAACAATCTTTGGCCGGAGATGTTCCACTTCTCTACAATGTCCGACGCGCAGATTCAACAAGTCCTCAATCAACCCGGGAACGATCTTGAGGCCTCGTTCGGTGGGCTCTCGGGAGAAGATATGACTAACTTTGACTGGCTTTACTGGCCTGACATTGGTATATGATCTCAAAAGCTTTGAAAACCAAATGTGAAACATTACATCCAAGTTCCATCTCTTCTCTACCGTAGGACCGCTTCTTTCGTCTCCTCTGCCTTCAACCAAGGGAGTCCAACTGACGTTAAGCGCCTCAGCTGCTCCATGAAGACGAACGTCAGGATTGTATGTGGGCTGCACGTGTCAGTCGTGGGATCATTACTGCTTTAGATTGATTGAAACTTACGTCAATCTCAACCACGCCGGAAGCCAACCCTTCATGAGGAAGCGAGGGCCTTCTTCGCGCAGGCCGAGCTGCAAGACACCCACAAGACCCTAAGATGGATCAGTCACGCCCGCGGGAGCTTCTTCTTGAAGACTGAACATGTCACTTACGAGCTGGCCCGCGCTTGATTGAAGTCGGCTCTTCAAGACGTCAGCCGGGGCGCAGATGGTGGTCGCCATAGTTCCCGCCATGAGCGACGAGACGGCGTGAGTCTTGACGTCGTCTGCAAGGCCGAGACTACCCATGAGATACTGTTTGGCCGAAGTGTACCTGGGCTATGATCAGTATTGCTACTGCTGAGATCTGGATCGGCTTCTCACGTTGCGATCTGTGACACATCTGGTTCAATGTTAGTATTCGGTTTGACAATGCGACTTCATCGGCAAACGCACTCATCAAAACGCTTCTCGCGATATTCGCGGTAATACCCTTCCCAAAGGCTTGCACACCCTCTTCTCGAGCAGTCCGGATGAACGCCTCGAATACATTCGCGTACATGAACCTCTGGCCCACTGGCTTCGCACCGTCTGCGCACATCCGCACAAGCACGACTTCAGCCGGGTTCCCGATGATCCCAGCCAGGCCACCCGACGCACCGGCACAGGCGATGTTTGACATGACTGATAGCTTCTTTTCGCCTGTGAACGCGAGGAGACGATCTGTGAGGATGGTGTGTCCGCCGAAGCGAGCGGTTGAGTAGGTGGATTGGCGCACGATGGAGGCTGAGAGGCCGGTCCATAACGAGGGGATGCCTATAGAATCAGCTTCAAAGGAGCATGGTATAGATATTTTTGAAGCCTGGTCTTACCATCTCTTGAGGCGGAATTGATCATTGCTCTGAACATGCTTGTTTGAGACTTTGTGACCTGCATCCGGCTTGAGGGAGGTGTCAGTGGTATTGAAGTCATGATGGTCTCCGAACGCCTACTATTTCGTCTGATCGAGGGGATGTGCTTCATGGTATCAGAATCACATCCATATGAACATGTTTGAAGTTCGGCTTACTGAAGCATACAGCCATACTTGCAGCTGCTCCTCCCAGCCAGAAGGGCTCTTTAGGTTTTTGAGACGGTGCCATGGTGATTGAGACTGAAGACGGGAGATGAGATGGTAAGAATGGCTCTCCTTTGTGAAAGACGGTACAGACCCTCATCCGACTTCTCAGCATCTCGCCGTGTTCCCAACCAAGCATCTCCGTATAAGATACACACACCATCCATCGCGCATCGGTAGCTCGGCGTCAGAAGTAGGACCCGTCACTCTGCGGGGTGACCCACCACCCACTCCCCACTGCAAGCCCCCTGTAAGTTCATCGTCAGGGTCCTCGGCCTCTACTTTTGACGCCCGCCGCTTCTCGAGTTTCTCTTCCGTCATCTGCAACGCATCCGAGGCCGGCACCCGAGGTTCAGTAGATCTAATCATCCCCCGCCAGTCTCCCCAGCTTGGACTCTCGCGACACCACCATTCCTTCGAATGAGTAGAAGGAGCATCGTCACCATGTCGAAGCTTTCGTCATCCCTCAAGGCTCTCGTCAACGCGCCCGCTTCGCGCCCAGGACCAATCGCTGCACCGCGTCATGTCGAGCAATTGTTCCAGTCTATCGCAAAGGACGCTGCGAGCCACAACCTGGACCCGCGCTCATGGCTCGCCATCTCAGTAAACTTGCCCATTAATCGCCTCTGCTTCCTTGAAAATCACTAACGTCTGTGCTTGTAGACTGCTGCGACATTCACACTCAACTCCCCTGACTCCCTCGCCCCTCTCCACAAAGTTGCTTCGTCTGCCTCACCAGCTGGTCTCGGCGACCCCGTTCAGGCCGCCGAATACATTCGCGAGGTCGGCCTCAAGTGCATCAGCTTCAACGGCATCCCTCGCTCCATCAACTGCCTCAACGCCTTTCACGCCTCCCTCCCAGAATCTGTCACCTCACGCCTCACCACCACTCCGACGCGGCACCTCAACCAGTCCAACATCGACTCGAGGATTCAGACGGGCCGCGCGCTCTGGGATTCGGTCTACCGACCATTCGAGAATAAGCTGTTCGATAAGCTGGCGCTGTCACATCCGGATTTGCCGGTTTTCATCCTGAATGGAAACTACGCTGGTCTGTTGAGTGATCCGGGCCAGAGGGAAGGACTGGCGAGTGTCGGTCGCATACATACATCCTTGGTAGCCATCTCATGTCTGAGAGCGCAAACCGGTGTTGGCCCGCAGGTACTATCGCATGTGTTTGGGTTGCGCAAAGGCGTCGAGGACGGCTCATGGAAGGCGGACAAGGATGGTGAGAGTGAGGAGGGTGTCAAGTGGCTGGCAAGTGACGAGGGGAGTGAATGGATCTTGAAGACGATTGATAGCATTGTTGAGTCAGTGGGCGGGGCAAGCTTTGCGGCAGCTGGTCGACAGTCTAAGCTGTGAACAGATAAGGCATTCAAGTGAGACAAGGATAGAGACAAAGTAGACATGATACACACAGATATTCCCATGATCTAAATCGGAGTTTGTGGAAGGTAGTCCTGTGTCAAGGCACTACGCTGAAAGCTCTTCAAGACCTCACATCCAATATACAACAAGTACCACAGTCCGGGGCGAGAATTCGCAATTATTGGATATCAATCATGCCAGGTCTATTCATATGACTTCGTCTCATCAAGAGCCACCTCAAAATCAGCGTCCGTCTTGCTGAGAACCTCCTCAACTGTCACACCGGGAGCAAGCTCCGTCAAAGTGAGCCCTCCCTCAGCCCGGTTCACCTCAAAGACACACTACAGCCAAGTTAGCACGATCACCCTCACTCTCTTCTAAAATCGTGGCTGGCTGCACTTACCAGGTCCGTAATGATGGTGCTAACTACGCGAGCACCGGTCAAGGGGAGCGTACACTCATTCAATATCTTCGAAGATCCATCTTTGGCGACGTGGTCTGTCGCAACGACGATCTTGGTCTTGTCTGGGTTTCCGACGAGGTCCATAGCGCCGCCCATGCCCTTGAAGACCTTGCCGGGGATCATGTAGTTCGCGAGGTCGCCGTTCGCACCGACTTGCAGCGCCTGTTCGGGTCAGTCTACGCCATATTGTCTATATTCTGGGACACTTACACCAAGAATCGATACGTCGACGTGGCCTCCGCGGATCATGCCGAAGGACTCGGTTGAGTCGAAGCAAGATGCACCAGGAATAAGAGTAACCGTCTCCTTGCCCGCGTTGACAATGTCCCTGAATCTGGTCAGCAATCGCTCCTATCATGACAAGATGCTAACACGTACGCATCGACCTCGTCAATTGTGGGATAGCGCCCCATGCCCAGAATGCCATTCTCAGACTGGATCCAAACCTGACGATCTTCGGGGAGAAGCGACGCAGCAAGTGTAGGAATACCTAGAGATATTAGCATACCAACAATGACTCGGGCCTGAAATCTGTACGTACCAACACCGAGGTTCACATAGTATCCGTGCTTGAGTTCCTTCGCCGCCCGGCCGGCGATACGAAGCCTCTTCTTCTCCGCCTCACCCATAGCTTTCCTCGGCGTCGCACTATCCGACCCATCATCCCTCGTCTTCAAGATCTCAATATTCTTCTCAGCCGTCGATGGGACGATACGATCGACAAAGATGCCTGGGAGATGGACATCGTTGGGGTCGATCTCGCCGACTTTGACAATGTTCTCCGCCTCAACAATCGTCAGCTTGGCCGCCTTGGCCATGATGCCGCCGAAGGCCTTGGTGGTGTAGCGGAAGACGCAGTTGCCTGCGGTATCGACCTTCCAAGCACGAAGGATGGCCACATCACCGTTGAGGGCGGTCTCCATGAGGAATGTCCGCCCGTTGAACTCTCGTGTCTCGCGCTTGCGTCCCGATTCGACAACCGCGCCGGATGAGTCTAATCTCATTGGAATCTTTCCATCCTGAACGAATGTGTCTGCATGTAGTCAGCTTCAGTTGCGTCTGTGACATGTTGTTGAGACAGCCCATAATTTCTTACGTGCTGCTGTGGGTGTGAAGAACGCTGGGATGCCAGCCCCAGCGGCTCTGATCCTCTCCGCCAGTGTTCCCTGTGGGCAGAGCTCGATCGCGATATCGCCCGCCAGATACTTCTTCTCCAAGACCTTGTTGTTGCCAAGGTACGAGAGTACCAGGCGACTAACCTGGCCGCTGCTCGTCAACAGCGCAAGTCCGCCCTTGCCCTCCTGGCCAGCATTGTTTGACACGGCAGTCAGGGAGTGTAGCGACTCGGGCCCTCGGTTTCGCAGTGCCTGTATGAGAGTATCTAGTCTTCGCGTCAGTCCTCTCGTCACCAAGTGCATACGTCATGAGAACAGCGTCGCTTACCTGCCACACCGCAAAGCCCGAACCCGGAACTCAAAATCGTCGAGCCGCTTTGAACATCTGCGACAGCAGCTTCGGCGCTCTCCCAGATCTTCGAGTCTATCCTTTTGGGCGCATTGGCAGAGTAGACGATCGCTGTCGTGGTGAAGCTGCGCCACCGAGGGGCACGCGCCTTTCTGAGTGCGCCCGAGGAGGTGATTGACGCCGAGACGACAAACGGTGTCGCAAACAAGCGGAATGACGCTGCTGGATGCTTCATGGTGAAATTCAAGGACGCTGTGTATTTCTCATGTTGCTCAATAGTTCAAGTTGCTACAGCTGTGTGAATTTGAAGGCGACGTCGCCGCGCGTCGGCGTCTAGAAGTAGCGCCCGACGACGGTCGCCGCAGGATGGAGATGATGCCGACACCGGGACATGCGGAGAAGACAGATCGGCTTCTGAAATTAGGACCGCTTCTAGGCGTCATGGGGAACATGCAAATTATAGCGTATTATGGCCGTGTTTGCCGATGCGCGAGGTGGCCAGTCGAAGCCAGGTCGGTGCTCATGTGGATGCCACTTGATGCCGTCAGCCTGAAGTCCCAAGTCCTTTACTAGTTGAGACATGGATTGCTAGTCGCGGCCATCATTAAGCTCGGACGAGTATACCGTTGAGCCCCGTGGGTGACCCTCGCGTCGTTTTTGAAGGCTTAGAGGGGCTTTGGGTTGCAACAGACTTGAGACACTGAGAATCGAGCCCCACGTTTCAACAAGCACTTTGAGGGATGGTGGGATGCATTAAAGAATCCTTCGCATCGTTTCAAGACATGAAACATTTCTTCTTGATGACCTCTACGTCTCAAGGTTGCAAACACCAGATCACACAGCTAAAGCTCAACTGTACTTCGCTTCGCCGTCGTCGTGTACGGCTTGTCCAAAGGTTGGAGTAGGGGTTCGAGATGCAGAGATCGTGGCCACGGCACTCCATCTCTTCCTCATACAGAGCTCGAGAGCTCCTCCGTTAGCCAGATATGCCCCTTCATATCGCCTGGGCCTCGTTCATCGCTACGAATATGATAGTGCTGCTTAGTGAATCCCAGAAACGCTCCCAGAAACGCTTTTCCTCTTGTCGTAAAGCCGCTTAGCATCTTTGATGATGGTTGCAACGCTTTCCTCGCCACACCTTAAGTCATGAGGCTTCGAACTGCTTCGGCTGGGCAGTATCAGGAAGATGAATGACGCTATATGATAGTGGTATAGCGGGTCGGAGAAATAGAGGCCAAACATTAGCGAGTCAGGTAACTCGAGAGGTCGTGGTCCAACCCGGACAGTGGTGACTCAACAAGGTGGGCAAGGTTATAACCCCAAACCATCAGCCTCGAGTAGTTGTAGACGAACCAGTTATATGAAGACGAGGCTATCAGCCGTTGCGATTTGATGGTTCTGATATGCGCGTTCTTCGTATTGTTGAGTTGAAACTAGAACTCGTGCTCCACTGGATGACGCTGGAACCTGTGACGAGGATACCATTCCAACGAGTGCTTGATGAGCCGAAATACTATATTTGCAGGCGACAGTGAAACCCCAGTCATCTTGAGTGTGTTATTGATTCATCGCAAGATAGTCTGACCGTTGAGACGAGCTGCTGATGATACCGTCACGCTGGTGGTGTTGTGGGTACGAGCTCAGGTTGACGTGACGCGACCGTTGCAACGTCTTTGGCCAGTAGCCTCGCTACCCCCGCGAAATGTGGCTGAGGCAGGGCACCAGCCACGTTCCTCCACCGCTGCCACCAGCACTGACAGTGATCCATCATCGACATTGACACAGCCCACAGCTCACAGCCCACTCACTACCAACAGCGGCCAGTCCACTGTCGCCCCTCCTGGAGAATCTCGTCTGGCAGTGTCTCGTACTCTAAGAGTCTAAAGACGAGCCAGGCCCACTTGCACCACCACCTCCCACCAAAGCGAAGGTCCTCACCCTCAGCCCGCGAGCCTGATGTGAACCACACTCGCTCTTCCTTGTGACGTCTGGCAATCTTGCGACCACCATCAGAGGCTTTCTGCCCCGTCGCACGACTCGTTTCTATCCTTCGTCTTTCGTCGGCTCACTCCCGAACAGACTTTAAACGCTTTCCGTCCTCGGCTGGCTTCGATTACGATACACGGCAACGTCTCATGATTACCTCGTTCCCGAAAGTCCGCAGTCGCGACCGGTTTCGCTGAGATAACCTTGGACCATCGCTTACGTCTTTGAAGACCGACTCCGCGACGATATCGCTCCCACATCGCTGGGACGGTTCCATTAGTCTCTCGACCTTCACGAGACTCAATCTCCGTCACCGACTCGGGCGGCTTCGCTTGGATGCTCCCACGTCAGCTATCGATGCCGCACATTCCCGGTTGATCGCCCAGAGCGACTCTTGCTGCGCAGCCTCAGATCTGCTGCCTCGTCTCGACTCTAGAAAATCACCGAACCAAAACTCGGTCGATCCGAATCCTATCCACGTCCCCGCGACCGACCGATGATCCATTTCAGCCTGGCCCCTCTGCCATAATGTCGTTTCGCGGTGACGATCAGCGTCGCTACGGTCATGTACCACCGGTTCAATATCCTGTTGCTGGCATGCAGGCATCCAACGTCGGCAGGAGACCGAGCTTCAACAGCGGCGACGACGGAGCCTACTACAGTCAGCCTCAAGAGCACGCTCCCACTTTCGCTGCGGCGCAGCCCGGCGCAGGCCAGGATGAGCTGTTCCTGACCAGCCCTACGGCAACGCACCCTTCCTCGGGTCGAGGCAGCTATGCATCGACGTCCAGCGCACTCTCTGGATATCAACATCAGTACCAGGACCCGAGTCAGGCTCCTCCGACGCCGTCTCACGCAACTTATAACCCCCAAGACTTTTCCGCAGCACAAGGCAATTTTCAGCGATCCCAGTCGACGCAATTGCCATATCATCCTCATCCCAACAGCCGATACTCCGCCATATCTGCCAACCCTTACGCTGCCACCTCCCCAACAAGCACCAACTACACCCCCGCCGCCTACAATCCGGCTGCATACGCCAGCGCGCCTCAACGGCAGCCCACATATCATGGCTATGGCGCTTCCGACCAGGGCTACGGTGCACAACGTCCGCCATCCAGCTACGGCCAATCGCCTGGCTCAGTATACTCGCCCAGTTTCCCTCAGCACTCACCGGCTCTTCAGCAGGGGTACCAAACTCCTCAAAGCCCAGGGTTCCCGAGTGGCAACGGTGGCTACGACCCCTCGCACTATGCCACCGGAAACCAGTACGCTCAGCAAGACGTCAATGGTGCCACGGCATCGCAGTATCCTGTGAGCTCGCAAGCACCGTATCCGGCCACTTCTCAGATGCCAGTTGGACCAAATTACGCCGCCCAAGATCGAAACTCATTTTACAGTCGCTCCTCTCGCTCGAACTCCCAAACCTCCCCGCTGAATTCACCGCCGGTGCAGCCGCAATCGTCTCCTGGTCTTCAACGCCACCCTACTCGCGCGCCGTTGCCCAATAGGCCAATGGACGAGCTTCCGGAGGAGCCGAGGTGGAATTCGCGGGAGCCAGCCTGGGAAAGCGACTACCGTTACGATAACGCAACCCAGGAGAGCATCATGCACGACATTGAGGCAGAGCTCGACCGTGTGAGCCCGGGTCCAAGTCCACAGCCACATAACGGCGGACGCTCCTATGGAGATCAGGATCAGCTGCAGAGACTAGACTCAACAGCATCTAGTCAGCATATGTCGAATGCCTCCAGTCTCGGGCATGCCTCTAGTCGCGGCTCCTCGAACAGGCCGCTTGTCTCGCAACCCGTCTACGAAGAGGATGACGATGATCCGGAAGGCACAGCTGGGGTCCTCGCAATGCAGCAGGCTGAGCTCGAGGATCGACGCTTCAGCAGCAACGCCTTCGGTTTTGACATGCCCGCGGTCCCTGCCGTCCCTGCTCCATTACCAGCCCAGCCGGAGGAACAGACACAAAGCAGCGACAGTGACTTTGGTGGCATAGACATCGCTGCGCTATCTGGTGGATATCCGGGTAACCTCACATACGGCAACGAATACGGTACATCACCCGGTCGAACGCCCTCTGATGCTGCACGACCCTTGCCGAATGCACCAGGGTACTTTCCGATCTCGAACGAAACTTACGAGCGCGCGCCCGCCCTGCACAATGCCGAGATCGACTACGGCGGTACTGGTGGTCTCCAGCCTCCGACTACGCATAGGCTGAGTTTCGACGAGGGTGAGGAGCGTGTTTCGATTCATTCACATCAAAGCGTCACTGGCACCGAATCGCCGACAAAGGACGAATTCCAAGAGATGTTCTATCACCCCGGGATGTCGAACAGGCCTCTCCCGCGGCTACCACCGGGGCCGGGTTCTGATAGCAGCTCCATGTTATCTGTCAACGTCAACAACAATAACAGCAGGGGCCACCACTACCAGCACTCGGCGAACTTAAGCGCCGACTCGTACAATCCAGCGGACTACGATCCCTACAACAGATCAGTGTCACCTGGACACCCCGAAAGGTCTATCTCGATGAACAGCCACAGTAACACTCCACTAGTACAGGCACCTGCGAGATCACGTACCGATGCTGCAGAAGAGCGAAAGAAGCTCCATCGCCAGCACCAGATGCTTTCGCAGCCGGTGTCGGCCCACCCAGACCAAGACAGCGCAACACCATCATCAATAGGTGCTTTCGACAGTATCACCCTGCCCACAGGTCGCAAGAAGAAGTTTGTCCCCTCCAAGCTGAGCGCCGGCGACTTCCGGAGATGCGTAGAGCCGTGGGCATTGAGCGGCATTGAGGCGTGGGTCCGTGAAATGGCCGAAGGCGAGCAAGACTTGAGGGAGAAGAAGGTGGAGGAAGCTCTGATCAACCTCTTCGTCCACAAGGTCCCGACCATGAACGTGGCGGACGCCGAGGCTCTGAGCAACCGCGTCGTGTCGCTGATGCTGGAGGCTGGCACACTCGAGCCCGATGAGGAATGGGTCAAATTCGGAAGTGGTCACATCTCTGGTGTTCTCTGGCAACTGACGGGCTCCGGGTGCTATGCGCCAAAGTTGCACAATGAAGAGATCAGCGGTCGCTGCTACTCATACCACTGCACGCGGACGCTGAAGAAGGTTGACCTGGAGGACCCTGATCTAGTCAAGTCGACTGATGAGTGGCACGTGTTTTACCACCTCAAGAAGGAGGATTGGGAGTCGAAACCGAAAAAGGAGGTCGACCGACAGAACATACTGCATGAGATTGTCACTGGTGAAGACAACTACATCAAGCAGCTCGATATCTTTAGGACACTTTACAGGGACGATTTACGCACGAGGAATCCTCCAATCCTGCATCCGGATAGGCGAGACAAGTTCTTGACAGCCGTCTTTGGCAAACTCGACACAGTTCTGCGTATCAACAAGGAGAACCTGCTCTCACAGCTCAAATACCGTCAGCAAGAACAGGGACCCTGGATCACCGGCTTCAGCGACATCTTCCGCGAATGGATCCGGAAGGCCAAGTCTGACTACATTGAGTACGCTATCGGCTATCCTCGTGCCGTCTATATGGTTCGCAAGGAGCAGGAGCGCAACCTGTACTTCAAGCGATTCCTCGAGGACAAACTGAAGCACAAGTCATCGTCGAAGCACGACTGGACGCATTTCCTGATCGCGCCTCTTCAACGTCTGCAGCGCTATATCCTCTTGCTGGAGAGTGTCGACGGCAAGATGATCTCGGAGAGCGAGGAGAAAACGAACCTGCAGAAGGCGATCCAGGAGATCAAGACTGTCACGCTGGAGTGTGATGCAAAGGTTGAAGAGACGAACAAGCGCGTGGAGATGATGGAGCTGGACAGAATGCTGGTTCTTCGCCCCGGCTTCCAGTCGGTGCTCAACCTCGACCATCTAGGCAGAGAGCTTATCATTCAAGGCGAACTGCACCGCATGGGGTCGAAGAGCGTGCGATGGATTGACACGCATGCGTTGCTGTTTGATCACTACTTGATTTTGGCCAAGGTTGTGAAGGATACCAAGGGCGAGAAGAAATACGACATCTCCAAAGAGGTATGTGTTCCGATGACAATGAGAGACTGCGCTAACAGACGTAGCCGATACCCATGCCTTTGCTCTTTTTGGAGAGTATGAACGAGGAGCCCATCATGAAGCAGAAGGGCATTGTCGCTCCGCTGGGCCGGAACGTCGCCGCACAAGTTCCTTCGAACCAGCTCAACAGAGTGGCGACGAACGGCACAGCCCGTCCAGGTCTTGAACATTCGAGCACAAGCACGTCGCTAAACTCTCTCGCGCCTCTTGGTCAGTCAAGCTCGAACAGCGACGAAAAGATTCTATATCCATTCAAGGTCAAGCATCTGGGACATGAGGTGTACACACTGTATGCTTCATCTGCCCGAGACCGTATAGAGTGGTGTACCCGGATCGTGGAGACCAAGACACGGCACGCAAAGGCACTCTTTTCGCAGAACGCGGAGCCTTTCCGTCTGAGAGTCTTGGCCGATGCTGCCTTCCACTACGAACCCAGCTCCATGCATGCCCGAGCTGTAGGCGTGCCGGTCAAAGGAACACCTCTCGACAGGGCCATTGAAGACCTGGAGGGCGTGCTGGGGTCCGGGCAGGGCATTGCGCCGGTTTGTCGTGCGCAGGTCAATTGCGCCGCCGGCTTTACAGCTTTTGGGAAAGCCATCATTGCTATTGGCACTGACTACGGCGTCTTCATCTCGGATCCCTCCAATCCCCGAGGCTGGACCAGGGTGAGTTTCTCGCACCGCACATTCGACCAAGCTAACCTCTGTAGACTGTGCAAGCCACGCGGGTGACGCAAATAGCTGTCCTCGAAGAGTTTAGTGTCTGTCTGATCATCACCGACAAGTCGCTTGTGTCATACCCGCTCGATGTGGTCGCCCCTATTTCGGACTTTGCGCCTCCCGTCAATGATAATCCACGGAGAGCACCTCAGCGTCTGGCCAAGGATGTGACGTACTTTGCAACAGCGCGAATGAAGGACCGCATGTTGGTCTTTTACAAGCGCAAGGAGAACCTCCACAGCATGTTCAAGGTCCTCGAGCCGATCCAGAACAAGTCAGCCGAGAAGAGGTCACGTCTGTTTGGCGCGCGTAAGGGGGGCAGCGGCACGGACACCTTCCGCGACTACGACGAATTTTTCTTCCCGACGGAATGCTACTCCCTCAGTCTGTTCCAGTCGTATATTGCCGTGTCGACAGCGAAGGGTATCGAGATGCTCACGCTCGACAAGAAGCAGCCCATGTCGATTCCAGACCTCAAGGCGCCTTCCATTGCCAACATTGCGAGCCGTATCCGCGACCAGCGGCCACTGGGAATGTTCCGGCTCAACGACAATGAGTTCATCCTAACTTATGAGGACTGTGCGGTCTACGTCGACAAGCACGGCGATGTCAGTCGCACCCTGATCATGGAGTACACCGGCAAGCAGAAGAAGGCGCGAAGTGCAACAATGTATGGGCAGTACCTTTTGCTGTTCAACGATGACTACGTGGAGGTCCGCAACGCGGAGAACGGGCGGCTGCGGCAGATCATCGCGGGACGCGATGTACGTGTGCTTGACCTTGGAGTAAGGGGACCGACGGGCGGCAACGCCTCGCAGTGGGAGCAGACGGGGAGGAACGGGATGAGCGCGATTGACGCGTCCAAGGGGACGGTGAAGATTGCGATGAGCCACCCGGAGCTGCAGGGGCGGCAGATTGTGCTCGAGATGCTGCTTAACGATGGGCACACCGAGACGCAATAAGGACTTGTGTACGGGTTATGAGACGATTCGCACGGCGTTTGAGCGGGTTATGCAGTCACGAGAACTGGATAGTAATGACAGCGTTCCGATGATCTTCCATCTCCAAAATAGGTACAATTGCTTAGTTCTTGACCAGCTCCTTGACGTCAGCCTTGGCCTCGGCGACGGTCTCCTTGACATCCTCCTTTGCGGTCTCGATGACGGCGCCAGCCGACTTTTGCGACGATTGCCACATGGCGATACGTGTGACTTGAACGATGCCAACGATGGCGAGGAAGAAGTTGACGGCGGCGAGGCTGTTTCTGTTAGCTTATGTCTCGACATCGGGCCGGGAGGGCTTACAGCATGTTCTTGGGGCGGATGACGAAGCACCAGCGCGTCCAGATGAGACCGGTGCAAGTGAGGGCAAAGTTCTGCGTGAACGAGAGCTTCTCGGCTGGGCGAGCAAAGTCGGAGACACCGGCGAGGACGAGCGACCACTGGGATTGTTAGCTTTTGTCGGGTTTCGATCGCATCAACGAACCTTCATGACAGGGGCCCTATTCCGTTAGCATTCGTCTACAATTTTCGGAGTCAACAGACATACCAGAAGTGCACCGTCTTGATGCCAACCTCGCTCTCCCACATGCGCTTGAACCAGCTCTGCTGGGCACCCTCTGCGGCACCGCTGCCGCTCTGCCATCGCCTCTCCTGGCGGAACCTCTGGCCAAGCTGGTTCGCGCGGAAGGCCTGGCGGGCCTGGGCGTGAATGGCGCCCTGGCGGTAGACGGGACGCGAGGCGCGGAACATGGTGTTGACGGCGGAGGACATGGTCGCGGTGGTGATGGGATCGAGGAGGAGGAAGGAGGGGAGTCGATGCAGAGGTTCGATTGAACCGGCCGGAGTCGGGATTTCTGATGGGGCGGGTTCGGGAAGGACCTAACGACGTTGGAGGAGGCTAAACCCCGAAATTGGGCCGTGCACGAGAACCCTAACCCCGCCTGCAATTCCGATGCGCGCCGTATTTATTGATGCGGGAAAGATAATTGATGAAACGTCGAATGGGGAGAATGATCAGTATACACCTATGTATTGACGTATGACTCGCTGCGAGTTTGGTGCGAGCCGATGTCGGTAAGCGGCCGCTGACAGGATCTGGGTGAGTGTTGTTAGTACGTTGACGCGAATCAACATATAGTTGACATGTGTGTACAACTCGACAATCAATGTCACATACGACTACAAGCAGAATGTGACGTAGAATATGGACAAAAATATGCTATAGAATATATGTAAGATATGGACGAGAATATGGACAAAATTATGGACGAGAATATGGCAGAGAACAAGATGTGGTGAGGCAAGACTTGGACGACGTCGCAGGGTAGGTCAGTGAAGTCTCGTCCTCATTGAAGTCGAGCCGGACAAGGAGGCTGCGAATACGCGACTCATATAATCGCGACAGGACCTATCATAATGAACGTTATGGGACAAAGGGATACAGGATTTGGATAAGGATCTAATAATAAAAAAGAAAAAAGAAAAGAATCCCCCACTGTGATGTGTGAGAAGCTCTCTCGGACTCATCTATCATGAAAGAACGCCAAAAGAATGAGGGTACCGTGAATCGAACACGGGTTATTGCCGGGTTGCGCTTATGTAAGCACCACAAGGCAAGGTCTTGACCACTGGACCATACCCTCATTAGTTGTTGGAAGGAATGAAAGTATTTTGCTTTATGAAGCCTTGGTGTGGATATACTGCATACTGTGGATGTTGTGTGGATGTTGGTGCATCGCTGGTGCGGGAGTGGGTGGGGTGGGGCGGGGCGGATTGGTCACTTTTTCCAGAGTGGGTCCCGACGTCGCGCAGCTCAAATACCAAGTCACTCACCTTACGCAGCTTGTCTTCTTCTCACGAGGCAAAACAGCACGCAGAATAGCATGTAGGATAGGAAGTAGTATAGGATGCAGAATAGCGTGCAGAATAGCATGCAGAATAGCATGCAGGATAGCATGCAGAGCAGTATCATCAATCTCGTCGCTCATCTAAGGTACTATCTTACACAACAGTGGTTGGATCGGCTTAGTCATTTTCATTGTGGATACCGGCTTGGTTGCTTCTCCCAAACGACCTCACCACCACATCCGACGACCACTGACCACGCATTCGCCCTTGTCTCCGGCCAAATTGAGCGCCAAAATCGTCTTGGACACATCAATCGGCTCCCGCACATCTTAACCCCTACTCTTCTGTCATTATGTCCGCCAAATACGCCTTCACCAAGTCTCTGAAGGAGGTCCGCTTCCTCTTCTGCCAGACCTCAGAGCACAGCGCGGCAGTTCGGTACGACCACCTCCCTCGCGCGGGCGCATTGCTGCCTCGAGAGTCAATTGAGGACTCTCAATGGCGTGTTTACTGAGACGACTCGTGCTGACAACCTCCCAGATCATTCCTCACGAGAGCCTACCCGACCATGAAGAAGAACAACCCTCAGACCCCCATCATGATTCGCGAGGCCGCCGGCACCATCCCCAAGATCTACGCACGATACGGTACGACTCCGTATAATCACGACGTGGGACGATTGACTGACCCTCACAGACTTCGGTAACGAAAAGTCCCAATCACTCGAGGGCCTGACGGACAAGCAGATCGAGGAGACGGTCACGGGGCTTGTCAAGACGGACGCATAGGCGAGAGGGGGATCACTGGCAGGTTGATGTATATAATATACCAGGCGAACAGGAGACCATTGTACCACCATGTAACCGGCTCGAGGCGTGATATGGTCCTGACGAGGTGAGCGCGAGCACAGTGTGCGAGTACTACGATAACCACCGGGAAGGTAAGACACAATCAAGAGCTGAACTCGTCAGATCTATGTATGACAGCCAATGTGCACTCGACAGCTTCATATCAGCAAATTTCAAGACTCGAGCACTGCGCTAGAGACCTCATATCCACGTCTGGCGTACAACCACTATGGGCAGATCTGCCAGCAACTAGCTACTCCACGATCTTTGCCTCTGACGCGTCCTTTGGCTCGCCCTCGGCCTTCTTCTTCCTCGGTTTCTTCTTCTTGGGCTTCGGTTGGGCATCGAACCCTGCTTGATCTGCCTTCTTCACTTCATCACGAGCCTCGATAGTATCAAGGCTGCTCTTGACATGCACCATATCAACAGGCACCACATCCGCAATTCCTAGCTCAACAGCCTCACGCTCAGCCGCCAGATCGGTGCAGCCCGGAGTCGTCCGCTCTGACGAGCCCTCGCCGCGCTAGAGCTTCGGCTTTGCATCCGTGAGCGTTGGCGTCGTGGCCGCCGACGGCTTCTTCCGGAGAAGCAGATCCTGCGGCATGGCAATCTTATTCCACGCCTTCTTCCTCTCCGCGATCTCGGTCTCGGAGAATAGGCTCGCTGTGCGTTTGTGCTGCACCGGCTTGGGCGTGGGATTGTCGCCTTCGTGGGGCAAGGCGCTGGATGGTCGACTGGCGGGAGAAATCGTGCGAGAGCTCGGTGTGAAGGTGACAGTCGAGTCTTCACTGGGGTTTTCTCTTGAGCAGCCCGTCTTGGGAGCAGTAGAGGTGACCTCTACACTATTCCCTCCCGGAGATCTCTCTGTCTTGCCGTCCTTGACACTGGCCTTCTGGACCGGTGTGCTCGAACTTTTGTCAGCGGCTGCCTGGAATTCAGGAACAGCAGCAGTCTGTCTATCGACAAGGGACGGCTCGCTCGACTCTTCAGCGACCTTGCAGCTGGGAGACAACGACCTGTTCTGTTCGTTCGCAAGATCCACCACAGGCTCATGTGCTCTCCCTACACCGTCAACAGGCTCAGCGTCTCGAGCCTTGACCAACTCGACGCAAGCCTTCCCTCCAGCACTTCTGCCCTTTGGCGTCCCGATTGGAGGCTGCAAAGGGCTGGCAGGGACTTCCGAAGACACGACTGCGCCAGTGTGCTTTGACATCACTTGCTGAGTCTGAAATGGCGCAGCTTTCGACTGCCGGTGCTTCTGTTCTTGCTTCCTCATAGGGGCGCTGTATTGTGCGCTCATCCTGGGCTGGTCATCGGACATGGGATTGGACGCCTGCATCCCCTGAGAGGCAAGCTCAAATCGCGGACTCTTTCCCCAATCTTCCCACTTCGAGCGGTAGGCCACCTTGATCCGGACCATCATACCTTCGAGCTTCAGATCGCCTGGTAGGGTCAAGGCTTCCTTCACAAGGTCTTCCGAAGCGAATCTACGACACGATTAGATTCATTCAAAGCAGTGACATGGCAAACTCACTGTACAAGGAAGGCACTGATGGTTTTGTGTCCGGCCGGATGTACTGCGGCGACCTGGCCGACACGCTGGCCAAGTCCGGATTTCAGACGTGAGATTATGCTCTCAACCTCTGCCACGCCTTTGAAGGACAAGACATGTACAAAAACGCTGCGATTGCGGGCTTTGCACTTGTCACAGGTGCAAGGCTGATAAGCAAGACTCCCCCCGTTGGGACACTGATCCTGGCTTCTTTGCCCAATGTAGTTACGGGCGTCATCAGACCGGCGCCATGAGCTGCCGCGGATCACAGCTTGTTTTCGGCTATGGGCAACCTCTTTTACGTCTGGGGCACTGCCAGACACGTTCACTGAGCCGTCGGGATATGCAATTGGTTGAACGTAAGGTGCATTGGCACCGAGGAAACAAGGCATGGATGAACCATCATTAGGCTGTGCCTGCGCTGGGTACGCCATTGGGAGTTGTGGCATTCGTTTGGCGGAAGGATTGGCCCAACTCATGCGTTCAAAGGTGGAAGAAAGATTGATAGCAGGACTCTGTGGAAAGCCAGAGACCGGGGGGTAAGGCAACGGACGAGGCATGCTCTCCAGTCCAGCCTGTGTCTCGCTGTAGCTTGCAAACGGTGGCGGAGGAAACTGACTAGACATGCTACTGCTTCGTGTAGCTGTCATCGGAGGCATGGCGGGCCCCTGAGGCGGACCTTGGGCGCCATCAAAGGCCTGCCAAACAGCAGGACCCTTCCATCCCTGGTCAAGAACCATGCTTTTGCCGACATTCGACTTCGACATCCGAGCGCCATTCTTCACCCTCATCGTGGCATAGCCCGGGGGCAAAGATGCATGTGCTTGTGGGAGTGCGCCGACATCAGAGCCCATCTGGGGGATCCGGCCATATCCAAATGGCTGATTCATGTGCTCCGACCTGTTCTTGCGATACGGGCCAGCCTTTGGTCCAGTAGCTGGATTCTATACATGCTGCTGGACGGGGTGCTGAGTATGCTCAACGTTGGGGACAGCGCCTAGGAACGCGTCTGGGGCATGGTAGGCAAAGCCTCTTTGAGCGATGATGGGACCCTCAAAAGGACTGTCCTGGGTCCCTGAGAAAGGGCGAGCGAGTACCGGCGAGACGTCGGATGCTTCGTTGTTCTTGGTTGGAGGTTCCGTCATGACTTGAGACGCTGTGTTCTTGACTGTCTCTTCAACTTTCTCTGACACAACTTCACTATCAGGGCCTTTCTGAACGATAGACTCGACAAGTGGAAGCGAAGCTCTCACAGTAGCTACTTCGGCCGCTTCAGAACCAGCCTCTGGAGGTCCAGAGCATGGGTCGGGTACAGGAAAGTTGGACACGATGGTTGAGCACGATCCCGACCGAGCAGAGGCGGCGGGTCTCTCGGGGTGGTGCTGGACGTCGCGGCCACTACCGACCATGTTTGCAGGAGCCGAGCTCGTGCGACGTGCTTTGATGTCGCCTTCACTAGGTCGCTCAGGCACGACCGCTGACGCAGGAGCAAAGGCTGGATAGGCTGACTCGTACAGAGCATCAACGGCACTCTGTGATGAAGCCTTGCGAGGGACTGTCGTGGCTTGTGTATCATCTTCTTGATTTGCGATGGCGGCTGACGCCTCTGGGGCGGTGATTGTGCCTCGATACGAGTGCTTTGGGGGCGGATGGAGGCCATTGAAAGACCAGACCTTTTGGCCGGCTACTTGATCTTAGTATCTCATACTTGAGCCATGGAACGACCGACTCACCCATCCAGTTGTGGACATTGTTGTTGAGACACGCCGCCATGAGATGGTTCGGCTTCTGAGTGCCAACAAGCCTCGGGTCCATGAACAAGAGATGGCGGCGGTGCTTGAGCGCATCCGAGATTGTCGGAATCACTCCGTCATCGATTGGACCCAGATCCATGTGGTCCTTCTCGCTCAAAAGCTTGAAGATCGGGCCCTTCTTCTCATCCCACTTCTTCAGCTTCGTCTGGTTAGCCTTGTCATCGCACCACTGATCCGCCCAATGGCCGATATGCAGGGCGTACTGCCTCTGAACATCAGCGTGGATAAGCCGATTCTCATCGAAAAGATGGTTCGCGACGTTCCAGAGGTTCTGGGCGCCGAAGAAGTAGAGGTCGTGAGCGTCGAACCAATTCCACAAGTCCTCCCAGGTAATGGGTCTGGTCATGGTCTTCATGAGGTCCCAGTACATCAAACGGAGGGAGTTGCAGGCGCCTTGAATCTCGTCCTTGTCCCAAAGATGAACCCTCTTCTCGGGCAACAAGTGCTGCATATACCGGAAGGACAGCTCGCCTCGTTTAGTTGAGAAGACGGCAGGGTGATCTGGAGGGGGCTGGGTATAGAAGGACACTGGGAGCAAATCATCGACGTAGGCAATAGTAGAAACACGCTGACCAGTCGTGTCGTTTGGCTGCGCGCCGACTCTAGCCATGGTATGTTGGTGAGGTCGAGGTTGGAGCTCTGGAGGCCTCATCGTGCCCGTGACGACAAGAGGCTGTTTCTCTGACGGAGGCGCGACTGCCAGGAGCGCTGGACTTTTATCTGCCCAGACTTTCTTTTTGCTTGCCATCTTGGGAGAAGAATTACACAGTTTCTGCGAGTTTGTTAACCATGATGGTGCATGTGTGCGCGCCACTCACCACACTGGTCGGCTATGCCAACATCCGTGGCAGCTCTCACAGGCGAGATGTAGAGAAGAGCAAAAGAGGCAGCAAATAGATGCCGTTCGGTGATCAGACGAGTCTTCGTGGAATGAATGGAATGTGTTGGCCGAGCTGTAGTTGTGAGGTCTTGTGGGCGAGAAGCAGAGGCGATAGCGGCGCAGCAAGATCAGATGATGAAGGAAAGTGCACACAGTACAGTCACTGATCAGGTGAATGAAGTAGAACGACGAGATGTGCGAGAGAATGCTCGGGCTGCAGCGAAGCTGGTCATTGCGCTGACTCTGCAAGTGCAGCGTGCAGTTGGTGCAGCTGCACAAACGATGAGGCAGCGTGAGGATATCCACTTTAGCCGCACATGCAGCAGCCCACCGAGCAGATGGCGATTGTAGTCTTTCCTTGCAGCTGTTGGCACCTGTCCCGTCTGTTGTGCTGCATGGCGGTGGCCCGGTGGATCAAAGGTTAACTGCAGGCGATTGCGATAGCTGCAGATGCATTCACGGTCAGCGAGAAAGCATCTTCTCAAGTAAGTGACCATCACGGCGCCCCGAGCCCGCCGATGGGTTTCGAACAGAGAGAGGTTCTAGGAGTGCATGGCGGAAGATGAATGATATTCATATGCTGCGTGAACAAGGACATTTTGCTGTAGTGGAGATATATAACAATCGTGGATAAAGTACATATTCCGTCGTCCGGATTCTACTGCGCTTGTGAAGCGTTGACAAGCTTCAGGATTTCCGACTCGCTGTCTCCCACAACGGCCTTTCCATTGTTCCAGTCGACAGTCTGCGGTGACATCGTTAGCTAATGACTCACGGGCGGCGTGAACAGCCAGAGGGACACCTACCACCGGCCTCTGGAAGCTCTCCTTGTTCTCCTTGAACCTCTTCAGTGCATCCTTTTGATCTTGCGCGCCCTTGATGATGCTCTGCACCTTGCTCTCGCCGACGTAGTCGAGGATAGTCTGCACCTGGTCCTGGGTCGGCGCGTCCTCGGTGATGTTGAGCTCAAACTCCTCGCGGGCGGGGTGCGACTGATGCGAGTGATCGCTGGCTTGGTCCTCGGTGGCTCCGGCCTGGGCATTGGCAGAGGCCTGCTTCAGGAGGGTGGCCACGCGTGTCGATGCCGGGTTCGAGGGCTTGTGGAAGAGCGTGATGATGTCAAGGGTCTTGCGCTGTTGCTGGCGTTAGCGGTTGCCGCGTGGACGTCAATTGTCGGAAGATGAATGAACAAACTTACGAATCGGAACATCTTGGCGGTTGACTGGCTTGGGATTGTGCGTGGAGTGGTGGTTGTGAGGTGGTTGAGGAGTTGGAGTGTCGAAGTTGACGTACCTTAGTCGGTCGCAGTGTCCTGATTTGGCAATGGAATTTGGAAGCTCTGATGGAGCTCCCGCATGCCGCAACTGACCGGGATGGGAGGTGGCTGCAGCCTGAACCTAGCCAACCGGTGGGACTTGCATGGCTAAGGGACAACGACCTCCGTCAGAAAGTTTTCCAAATACGATTCTTATGACCATGATTCAGCTACTTGATAGCTTGTCCTGCTCCAATGTCCTTTGCGAGCAGCAGGTTGTTACCAAGATTCATTCTGTTGGAAGGCTTGTTTTCAATCCCAAGTACGACTTATGTGGTGCATGTAAGCACCGGCTGAGCACCAAAACAGGCGCCTTGTTGCAAAGTACAGACCATTGCAAAACACCTTGATCTTCGACGAGGAAATCCATGAATGAGAGACCTTGCGGAATAATCATGCAAAGCAGCTCATTTTCAATAAGAATCGTGTTCAAAGCGCTTTGGGGGAGGCTTCTTTAGGGTAAGTTTTGTCCCACCCACAGTGACCGTCCCCAGCGCTAAGCGTCACTGTTACGTCTTCACCTCCCGTCATCGGGCACTGCCATAGATGGATGATCTCCCATGTCATGATACTGAACACAACCTAAGTCAACGCATTCAAGGCTCTGTGCACTTGTAGCCTCTGATAGGAGACCCTGCATGTGTGGTAGTGGAAATGCAATGTTCGTAGAGTGGCACCAACCTCCATCCAAGCTTTGCCATTTGCACTTGTTCGAGGCTCTATGCCGATCCGTCAGCGATCATGCGATATAGATAACTTGCATTTGCGACCGTGTCAACTGAACGGTAGTCTCAAACGAAAGCATCGAAAGAAAACCATTAGATTCTATGACGTCGCCTGGCACCCGCCGTTGAGTTGGGCTGAGTTCCATTTGCACTCAGTCTACGGAGATCATGACGTAGGAAAACTGGAGTGAACGCTCCATGCATCAGAGCTCATCGAGATACAAAAAGCCTAGCAAACCTCCTCACCACTTCCCCTGCACATTCTTCATATTCAAAGACAGTCTTTTTACACCATCCATACAATCCCACCTACCCGTTTTTACACATCACAGCAATCATGTCTGGAACTTCTTCTGTCGGACAGGCCTCCGTCTACGAGGCTGGTGACCAGCGCAACTACAAGAACAGCGAGCTTGACAACAAGGATCACTACCACGAGGGCAAGGAGAACTCCCACAAGAGCCTCGACTCTAGTAAGGACCCCTCTTGTGACTTGACAGAAATCCGTCATTGACACCGAAACAGAGGACGAGCGCTCCATCGCCAACAAGCTCGCCGCCGAGGAGGTAAGCTTTCACTTTAGTCCAAGAGCCAGGACTGAGCTGACAACTTTGTAGAAGTACAAGGAGGAGGGCTCAGACATTAGCAAGGAGGCGCAATTGGCCCAGCAGGACCCTACTGCTCCCGTAAGCCTACTTCTCAACAGCGGTGCGGAATATACTAATCCATCAACAGGCTAAGATGCACGGCAACGAGCCCTCCAAGGGCGCCAAGATCGATGCCGAGCTGCAGGCCGAGGAGGAGGAGGAGCTCAAGCGCAAGGGCAAGGCCTAAGCATGTACATGAAGACATGATGTGAAATGCATTTGGAGTTTGGGTTCAATAGGAGCGCATCAATGGCTAAGTCACGATTGATACGAATTGTACTCTTCACGAAATCTTTTCAGTGACCAGTAACCAGTGAACAAGTTATTGGGGATATGTCTTTGTGATTATTGCTATGTACAGAACGAAGGGTTTTCAATTGATCGCGTCCATGACGCGGCGTAGATCGATAGGGACGTGGGATATCTGAAGTCTGAAACATGTCATGTTAGCAATGCCATCGCAGGACGGTGAGACCAGATCTCCAAGCGACATGCGATGTGCTCAGAATATGTAAGAAATTGAATATCATCTAACCACCCAGTATAGCTACTCCGGCGAAAGAGAGCCACCGAGTAGAATCAATCGCAAATTACCTCATCATTGTAACGCATGTCGCTTGAAGAACGCGGTTGAAGACTTGTGACTTACCATAAGAACGTGTCATTATGGCCGCGAGGCGGCGCGGCCTCCGTTCAAGAAAATGCTCGCAGTTCGCGAGGATTGCTGAGCGAGAAAACAAAAGTCAACAATGTCGCGAGCTTTTCTACTGGAGACAAGTCGCGACGCTAGTCCCGTTCAGCTGGACGGACGGCTTAGTCATGTTGAGCACGTGATCTGTGGATTTTCAACTTTGTTGTGCCTTAGGGCATTTCGCACACTTTACCCTGGCCGCGGAAAAAGTCATCGACGACGACTTGCGGGACCACAGCTCCAGACCACCAACCACTTCCGAACGGGTAGAACAATTCGACTGTAAGCACGCTCCCTATCATTCCGAACCAGCGTCGACAACTTCGCATCCTCAACACCGACCAGACGACTAACTCCCTTCCCACCAGACTACCGGCAAAATGGGCGAAGCATTGATTGAGGGATCCAACTGGCGCCTCGTTGAGGTTGGCCGCGTTGTTGTTATCAAGGGCGCCGACCACCCGGCCGACGGCAGGATCGCTGCTATTGTCGAGATCATCGACCACAAGCGCGTACGTTCACGACGATTGTCTCGGCACGATTTCAGCGATACTAACACGATTCCTAGGTCCTCGTTGAGGGCGTCTCCTCCAACCCCGATCTCGTCGTCAACCGCCAATCCGTTCCCCTCCAGAAGTGCCTCCTCTCCAACCTCGTCGTTGCCAACCTCCCCCGTGGTGCCCGTCAGGGTACCCTCCGCAAGGCTTGGGAGAAGTCTGAGATCGACGCCAAGTGGAAGGAGAGCAACTGGGCCAAGAAGCGCGACCAGATCCAGCGGAGAAAGAACCTGACCGACTTCGACCGCTTCAAGGTCATGCGCCTCAAGAAGCAGCGCCGATTCGAGGAGCGCAAGGCTCTCGCCAAGGTCAAGGCCTCTGCTTAAACGTTGAAACGACGATCTCGGAGGATTGAACTTGGAGGAATAGGGGATGTGCTGGAGTTGGAATTAGACGGGTAGGAACGACCCTGACGGACTGGAACCCTGCATCACCGCGACATGAAGTCGCTGGCTTGATCTTTTCGCCTCATTCTGGAAGGGCTGTATGTCACATTTCATCGGCAGATGAGCGGCGTCAATACGGAAATTCAGAAACTGCATGAACACACCGCCGCGTGCACCCTGTTCGTAAACAAGGTTGCCGCAATAAAATCAATCGTAAATTCGAATCTCCATGACCTGATGCCATTAGATCCCGAGCACTTAACGCGAATGAATGCTTTACCGTGAATGCGATTTGGTCCAGCTGGTTGACCTGTGATTACCTAATACGTAGAGCGGCCTCCACCAACCGGGAAACCCTACTCCAGAATTTCCTGGAGTTTTGCATCACAAAACCGCCGACTAGACCTCATCAAACGCCCACGTCACCCGCCCGAAGGACCATTTAATGTGAGTCCGCAAGCTCCCCGAAGCTGCCGCGAGAATGCTGGGTTGCCAGTCTACCGTTTGCGACCGACATTGGCACCCGAAGACTCCGCGGCATTTCGAGGACCACGCACGTTAGAGAGGGGCGGAAGCTAACCAACTGGAAACCAACAGCACCCTTCACCTCCCCCAAACCGTCAATATGGCCAACCCCAGAGTCGAAGAGCTCCCCGATGACGAGGTCCCCAAGACCAACGTCGAGGATGTCGAGGATGACAGCAGCAGCGACTCCGAGATCGATGCCGGCGAGGGCAACCTCCCCGCTGGCTCTACCACCGTCATCCACTCCCGTAACGAGAAGAAGGCTCGCAAGGCCCTCGAGAAGCTGCACCTCACCCGCATCCCCGGCATCACCCGTGTCACTCTCCGCCGCCCTAAGAACGTACGTTTGACCCGACCAACTAATCCGATACCGGGATTTCGATATAACTGAGCTGGATGACCGACTGATTATCTCCAGATCCTCTTCGTGATCAACACCCCCGAGGTCTACAAGTCTCCCAACAGCAACACCTACATGTGAGTGGAAGGACGGAATGATGTGTTTATGCGGTTGGGCCATTGCTGACCGAACTGGCAGTGTTTTCGGCGAGGCCAAGATCGAGGACGTCAATGCCAGCGCGCAACAGGCCGCTGCTGCCCAGCTCGCCGCCGCTGGCGCTGAGGGCGACCACGCCGGTCACAACCACGGTGACGCCGGCAAGGCCCCCGAAACCGCCGAGGCCAAGAAGGACGAGGACGAGGACGATGGTGAGGAGGTCGATGCTGAGGGTCTCGAGGACAAGGACATCGAGCTCGTCATGACCCAGGCCAACGTCAGCCGCAAGAAGGCCGTCAAGGCGCTGAAGGAGAACGACAACGATATTGTCAACTCCATCATGGCATTGAGTATCTAAGCTTGACGGCGTGCTGTCGGCGTAGGTGCTTGGTGTGGGGAAGAAAAGAAAATCTGCTGCTTAGCCTTGTATAAATTACGACAGGCTGGGATGATATCTGATATGTTGTCAGTGTATCAAGCGTTCAAATCTGAAAGGATATGATCCCATTTTGGAAGTCGATTCCATCGATGTGAATGTTCTAATGTGTGACCGACATTTGTCTTCCAGTTACATGCCGTCCATCTACCAGTGCGAGACTGATACCACATACAGAAGAGATGATCAGCAAAATTGTATACTCAAGTTCCGACAGGTTCAGTTGATACATGTGTGCACTTGTGTAAAGCATGTTCTGCTCGAAACAGTAACATCATATGAGGCGCAGGGCACCGGTCACAATGTTGGAAGCACTGAGTGAGCATACATTTTGACTTATTTTTAGCCATTCCTCAACTCAATTAATTTAGACCAAAGTCAATGAATCTGATCAGTGGTAAAGAGATGATTGTCGTTTGCTGTCGAGGCTGAGAGGCGCGTTTGATCACGTGATGTTGAAATGCGGGCCCCATGTCGGGAGGCTTCGGCAAAGCCAGTCGCCAACCTTCAACACCATATCCCTTTGCTCCTCGACATCGCCAAATCGAATCAAAATGGCCACCGTGAGTGATTGCCCTCAATTGAACTATGGAGGCGACCGAGTCCTGCTCGACGATGCAATCTATGCCTCCCGACGTCGGTTGCCTGCGCTGCTGGACGCGATGAGCTAATTTTCCTTTCTCCCTACAGCGAAGCGCAGCACTCAAGCTCGACTGGGCCAAGGTCACCAGCTCGCTGGGACTTCGCGGCCAGACCGTCTCCTCCCTCCAGGCCTTCAAGAAGCGCAACGAGGATGTGCGCCGCAAGGTGCAGCAGCTCTCCGAGCAGCCCACGACCGTCGACTTCGCCGCCTACCGCTCGACTCTCAAGAACCAGGCCATCGTCGACGAAATCGAGAAGCGCTTCAACGCCTTCAAGCCCACCACCTACGATGTCAACCGCCAGCTCAAGGCCATCGATGCCTTCGAGGTCGAGGCCGTGAAGAATGCCGAGGCTACCAAGCAGGCTGTCGACCTTGAGCTCAAGGACCTTGCCGCTACCCTCAAGAACATTGAGGAGGCCAGGCCATTCGAGGACCTCACTGTGGTATGTATTGCAAGCCGTAAGAGGCTATGGACAGGTCTGACGCGTTTTTTCAGGACGAGGTTGCCGCCGCCGAGAAGTCTATCGACGAGAAGACCAACGCTCTTGTCTCCAAGGGTCGCTGGATGGTGCCGGGATACAAGGTATGTGCCACCCTACGTATGACAGAGGCACACGATTCTGACAACCACAACAGGAGAAGTTTGGCGACCTCGCCATTGTGTAATCGACTGGAGCCTACAAGACCTATTCCCTTTGTGTACTCTAGCATTGTAGATACAATAACTCAAGACGGTGGACAGCAAAGAGCCTTTGCTGATACCCTTTTCTTCATCCGCTTTATCTTCTGCGTGACGATCATCTTTTCCATCCGTGACGGGCTCTGGCACGCGTTGCCGATTCCGAATGTGTGCAATACACGTCGGTAAGATCTGCTGGCGAAAGATCCTCCGACCCTTTACTGTTGGTAGCAGGACGATGGCGACAAGTCTTAGGTGATTGACTGACGCTCTGCGGACACTCAGGCCTCTGAACTTTGGAAACAGATCATAAACTCCCTAGGTATATAGGACAGTTGTTTCGTCTCGTGCGGTCTCAGTCAAATCCCATCCCAGAAACGCACGAGAAGGATGACGCTAAAACTCGAAAGGTGAGACCAGGCGTTCAGGGCATTGAGGCAAGGCAATTTGATACCGATTAGAACGGCTCAGGCTAGCGCTCTCGTGATGAGGAACGGGATTGAATTCAGCCTAAAGATGCAAGTGAGGGGCCGGGCAGCATGCAATGGGCTATACTTGAGAGCCAGCAATCACCCATGAGGATGTTGATTCTCTGAACCACGATCTGCCCTGAAGTCATGGACTACTCGAGAGAACAGCTTGAGGCCTTGGCCTTTACCAAGGCTCCATCACTTCACCCTGACTTTCTCGTCTATGAGAAAGAGCAGGCTACCAAAGATGATCCCGGTCTGCCTGATGGTCTCATCGAACGTCGGGTGGCGTATGCTCAGAAGTGTCGGGACGTGTATCAGAAGATGACGGCAGAGGGTGCCCGAGAACGTGATCTGGGCCGGGGCATAGAGAAGAAATGGTTCACTCTCCAGGCGGGAGCCGACAATTTCAATATCCCCGTGATGCAACTGGACATCAGCGAGTACGATGGGCAAGATCCGGAGATCATCATCTTCTACATACACGGTGGCGGTCTTGCGGTGGGAGAAGCCGACAGCGAGGAGCTCAGCTGTCGAAGAATGCTTAAAGCACGCATCGGACGAGTTCGACTTTACTCACTTGGATATCGGCTGAAGGATCCATGGCCAGCAAGCACATGTATCAGCGACTGCCTGGACTGCATCCGTACTCTGCGTGATCCCAACGCCAGAACGATCTTGGCCGGCAGCTCAAGTGGCGGTCAGATTGCTGCAGCCATCTCACTCCAGAGTGAAAAAGGCACGTTTCAAGGCGTGATGCTACGAGGTCCGGTGACCGCAGACGCTTGCAGCGGATCATGGAATATTCCTGAGCGATTTCGTAACTTTCACACGAGCATCGACGATAGCTTTATCAACTCGATGAGCTTCTATCTCAGGAGGAGAGTCCCGAATGACGGTCTAGAGAAACTGCCCCTGGACGCCGAACCCGGACAGTTCGCTGCTCAACCAAAGACCTGGATCCAGGTGTCTACAAACGATACACTCTACTGTGATGGTCTATGCTATGCCATGGCGCTGCAAGAGGAGGGTGTTGAGTTTCGACTGGACGTCATTCATGGCTGGCCACATACGTTCTGGTTGGTTGCGCCCGAGCTCGATCGCTCCTTGCAAGCTGAAGATGATATGGTGGAAGGGCTGAGATGGCTTATCAGGTAAAGCCTGCTGTCACCGCTGATGATGGCATCTAGATCAAGACAGAAGCATTGAAGAAGGAGTAGGTTCGTAATTCTACTGTACCGAAGCCAGGCAACTCCGCCGCGTCCATGCTCGTGAAATCATTCGGTAAAGCAATCTGGAGTTTGCGTTCCCACAGTAATCCCGTAATCATAATCATGAAGGCATCGCGTACTTGGCCGTGTACTCCTTCGCAGTGGCGATAGCGGCCTGCTCATCCTCCTTCCAGCTCTTCGCGACATCGGCAGCGAGGGGATCATCGGGGTTCGGTGCGCCAAGCAGGGCTTGAATCGAAAGGAGGATCGTGCGGATTTGGAGGGCGGGAGACCAGTTGTCTGTGATCATTTGTCAGTTCAGTGCCCTGTAAACTTTCCAAACCTCCACCTATTGCTCACTCTTGAGGACGTCAAGGCAGATACGGCCAAGCTTGTCGACGTTGGGATGGAAGATCTTAGTGAGAAAACGAATCTTGGGAGGAGTCATAGGATAGTCGTCGGGGAGGAAGAGCTCGAGTTTGAAGATGCCACCTGGAGGCTGCACGTCAGTGGTATTTCTAAGCGGATACTTATCGCAGGCTTCGAACCCTCGTATGGTGACTGCGTAGGACCGTGGATCTCGACATCGAAGTAGCGCAGGTTATCTTCGTGAGGAACAGCGCTGATACCGGGAACACTGCATGGCGGCGATGTGTTAGCTACGGCTTCAACGTCCCGATGGGAGTAGATGTCGCGAAGCAACTCACGGCTCGGCCATCAGGCGCTCGGTCTCCTTCACGATCCGCTTGGGCAGCGCCATGATCGCAGCTTTTGTCGTTTCCTTTCGATTTGTAGGCTGCCCACGGAGGTCTGAAAATACGATGTCTACGCACGATGCGCACGTTATCTCGTCTGCGAGTTGTTGGAAGTTGTCAAAGCTCAAAGAGGTGGACGAAGAAGGCGGGGCAGTATTGGGAGGAGCTGGCGGAGGGGCTGCCTCGATGATGGCTGTGTTTGCGGTACTGATGAGCCACGTAACGACATCGAATATATCTTACTCAGTGATGATGAAGGCTGAGAAGGCACTTGTGGGTATCTTATAACCGGTCTAAATCATCATCGACGTACAAATAGAATGTATACATTGAATCATCACTTTATTCATCGGCTTATAGGTAAACGACATCTCAACCCTAACCCTCTCATACCCACCTGTCGCGTCACCTTAGCACGTGACGAGGCTGCGATGGTTGCGATGCGTCCCAAGGTACTTCCCTTCACACATGCCTCATCGAGATTGACACCAACAGACCGGCATCACCATCTAACAAGCACGCTTGGTACAGAAGACCGTCTCCAAGACTAAGATCTCATAACTCGGATTTCAGGATCTCTCGTGGTTGTTGTGTCTACTGTGTGCCGCAGACAGATACCCAGGTAGTAATCGGCCGTCGAGGGAGCCGGGGCTCATGGACGCGGCTTCCAGCTGAGAGAACTGAACGCCTTGGTAGGGCTCCTGCGCGACCCTCAAGGTGAAAACGGGAGACTTACGACTCACCTCATCTGCCACGGCTAGCCCAGGGTGCTGGAGAAGTACGCATCCGCTGGGGAAAGAGCATCACAAGGCATTCCACGAACAGACCAGATGACCCAAGTCAAATTCGCGCCACAATCTGGACAAGCTTCATTGTTTGGCTGGACTATGATGATGTCGTTGTGAGATGGGATGAGACGTGGCCTTTTCACTCCCGCCGACTATCATCATGCCATCGATCGATCAAATGGGCGACCAGCCTAAGAAGGGCAAGATCATCAAATCAGCCTTCGACAGCGACAGTTTCGAAGCCGATGGGACAATTCACGTTGATGGTCTCGTTGGCTCTGCCACGATCTCTCCATCAGGAAGGGACATAGCCCTGGCATCACCTGAAGGCCTCTCTATTCTGGACCTCGATTCACCCTTCACTCCTCCTCGTCGGCTACGCAGTCATGGTCTGCCATGGCTGGTTGTCGATGTCCAGTGGTCGCCCATGGCCGCTCGAGATTATTGGGTCGTCTCAACGGCTAATCACAGGGCCTTAGTATGGAACCTGAACATGACTACGAACCCAGTGGAGCATCAGTTGTCTCATAGCCGTGCTATCACAGATCTGAACTTCTCAGCTCATCACCCAGACCATTTGGCGACATGCTCTGTTGATGGTTATGTTCATGCTTGGGATCTCAGAAGACCGCGACAACCGGCTCTCACCTTCATCGACTGGTTTGCTGGCGCCACACAGGTCAAATACAACCGACAGGATAGTCATACCCTGGCGTCTTCACACGACAGATTCCTCCATATTTGGGATGACCGCCGCCCTGATTTGCCGATACGGTCGATCGAGGCTCACTCTTCCAAAATTTATGGAGTTGATTGGAACAGAGTCTCGGCGACTGGCATTGTCACTTGCTCTTTGGACAAGAGTATCAAGTTCTGGGATTACAATAACTCAGAAGATGACCCAGTGCACGTCATCCGTACTGACTATCCTGTCTGGAGAGCTCGCCACACTCCCTTTGGGTCAGGTTTGCTTGCCATGCCCCAAAACGAGCCAGGTGATCTTTACCTTTACGACACGAGATGGCCTGAAGATGGACCAAGCGACGGTCCCCTCGAACCTGTTACAGTCTTCCCAGGCCATGGAGATCACAAAGTCAAGGAGTTCTTGTGGCGCAGCCGTGGCGACATCAGGTGCGTAACATCAGTAAAGCCAAAACTACAACCCGAGCTGACATGGCGATAGCGACGATTACGTAGATAATCGAGAATTCCAGCTTGTATCCTGGGGTGGCGACAACGAGCTGCGTCTACAATGCACTGATGCTAGTGTGCTAGCATCGGTTGGCTTCGTAAAAGGGGAGCATGCAACCAAAGGCTGGAAGCTCACGCGAAAGGGAGCAACATATAAGACCTTCAGGACAACAGATGATAACTCGGACCGTGACCGAAAGGTCGGGAAAATGAGTGATCAACGGCCTGGGAGCGGCAGTTCGAATCTCCGCCAAAGCGCGTTAACTCTAGGGATGCGCTCCTCGATGTCTCACAATCGTCAACATCGCTCTGCGTGGAGAGCAACATCAATGAAAGCCAAGACTCTAGATCACAAGGAATCGGACTCTCAGATCGGGTGGCTGAAAGGCATTACCATGACCAAACGCAAAACTTTGATGGGACCACCCCGAAGACACGGCTCCAAAGACTCGCAGATGTTTCGACACGGATATCCGGATGATGATTGGGGCGAGCCTGAAACCATCCAAGAAGAGCTCCTGCATGTCAGTAGGCAGATACCGAAGGTCAAATGGGAGAACATCAACTTGGATGACCTTACGCTAAAGGCATCCTTGAGTGGCCCATGGGGTGTCGATGGCGAGTCAATCTTCATTCAGGTCAGAATCGATATCCCGACAGAGTATCCTAAGAGCCAGGCTCCAAAATTTCTCATTGAGAAAACGTCTTTTATGCCTGAAGAAACATACACCAAACTGGATCGCGAACTCCGTCAGCTCACAGAGCAGTTCCTGCAAAGAAAGCAGAACTCCCTAGAAGTCGCTTTCACGTACTTGCTAGGAGAGGTGGATCTCGAATCTAGCACAACGTTCTTCAAGAATGTACGGGACTTGGACGACGACATTGGAGGGCTCGCGGACGAAAGCTCAAGCTCCGATGACGAGGACATCCCGGCAGGGGGTTCTGCATCTATGTCACAAGAGCTGACCCCTCATGGTGAAGTCGACGGTGCTTTGGCTACTCCAAGTCGCACAATCATCCCGCCACCTCCACGGACTTGCGCCGCTCGGTTTTCCCACGATGGCAGATTAGTGTGTTTCTTTCCAACCAAGGAGGAGAAAGCACGCGTTCTCTTCTCATCTATCGCGGACTCAAAAGACCGCCTCAAGGGGGAACCATATTTCTCGGGCTTCGGAAAACTGGCTCAAGAGCTTCCACCACGCCACAGGCTAGCGAACGACGAGACAGTGGCTTCTGCCACCGATGACGACTCGGAGTCGTCAAACTCCGAGACGTCGTCCTCTTCATCGTCCAGTGATTCCGAGTCAACATCAGTTCACAAGGTCAGTCTGTGGTACCATCCAAACCAGCCAACCCGTCAATTGCGAAAAGCCTGGAGCGACAATCGCTCCATTCGGTCCAGTGGAGGTGGAACTGGGACCGGGGTGGGAACTGGTACGGGAACTGGCACAAGTCGACGTCGAATCGGCAGGCCCCGCAATATGGTTGTAATTCATGATATTCGCCCCGACTTGCCGTCGAAGAAAGAGTTGGCTGAGGAATATGCCATCTTTGGAGATGGAGAGGATGTGTGCTCACATAACGCCGGCGTTGCTGAGAAATTTGGCTACCAGGATCTGGCTGACATATGGCGGTATCTATCACTTCTGTTGAAGAAAGGAATTCCGCTTGCGGTCTTGGATGATGACCGTGGCCGGAACTCAATCCTCGTTATCGCCAAGAACGCCGTTGCGAGAGCCAAGGAAGATAACGAAGACCAATTATCAGGCCGAGTCAAATGGGGAGACCACCCTTTGGCCAAGAGCTTCATTGACGACCTCTTCGAGTACTTTGAGAGATTGGCTGATATTCAGATGTTGGCGATGCTGTCATGCATTTTCAGCGAATCATCAGCCGAGGACAGTGTAGCATACGCAGCGTCACAGCTGCCTCAGCCTGAGACACCGCTTCCGCTCAAAGCACCATCGTTTTCGTTGGCCTATTATCCGACGGATGCCTCGGTGTGGGAGCTCTACAGCCGAAGCTACACGAACTCGGCCGTCACAACACCGCGAACGCTCCATACACCAGTTCACTACGGCGGATCCCAAGCCTCAGAGGACCTCGTCTGGAACGGAGAGGCTGGATCTGGTCCCTACTCCTACGGCGAAACTCCTCCATCAAAGAGCAAGGGCTACCTCGGGGAACCGGAAGCACCGTTATCGAAGTCACCCAGCAGTCGGGTCGTACCGCGCTTGCCGGGTGGTCTGGCTTCCACTTTCACGGCGAATCTGCCACGCTCCTTTACTGGTCTGAGCTCTGCCTCACCACCTTCACAAGGCAAGAAGAAGCCCAGCCCAGCGGAGACCATTCTCAATAGTCTTGCTCCAGGTATTGGGTCTGGCTGGGGAGGCTCAAACACGATCGCCGACTCTAGTGGCGGGAGGAACTCCATCTCTGATGATGAGCATCGCCGTGAGGAACTCTTGCCCTCTGTTCCCGTCAAGGTCTCCGTTTATGTCGCGGAGCAGACAAGGTTTGACGAGGATGGCTGGCTCAACATGCCGCTTCTGCAGCCCAATCGGAGCAATTTTTACACGCATTACCGATATGCGTATGCTGAATTGCTGCAGCTCTGGGATCAGCCGCTTTCAAGACTCGAGATCATGAAGTTCAATGTTCTCAAAGACGATGTCGAGACGACAGCTGGTGATGCAAGCTATCACGGCTCGTTCACGATCGGTGAGAATGCCAGCGAGCGCACATCACATCACAAAACGGGATCTTCTCCCATCATCATGGGAAAGAAGGACCAATTGAACTCCCTGGTAGCCTCGGGACGTGGTCTCGACGTCACTGGTGTATGCCGGATACATGAGATCCAGCTCGACTCAATCCGATACACCACATCGAATTCCAATGTTGGTGGCGCAGTCGGCATGTGTGACCGCTGCCACCATGTGCAGTATCAACTCCGCTGCGTGTACTGTCTCGAGCCGGTTGATGCACTGTTTCCACCATGTCTCTCTTGTGGCTGCGCGAGTCACGAGTCGTGTTTGGCTGAATGGCATGCCGCTGGCGAAACAGTATGCCCAGCCGGCGACGAGTGCAATTGTGTCGAAGAAGCCCTCCATGGCCAGGTTGAGTCTTGGGCTGCTCTTCAAGGTGTGATGCTGAGCAGGCCCGCCACTCTGGGTGCATCACTTTCTTCTGCCATTGACGATGACAGCGGCGAAGAGAGGAAGGTGTCAGACGGATGGCACAACGTAGAAAGGGTCGTACCATGGCGAGCACATGGTGACGCAATTGCAACCCCGGCGTCAGCGATACCATCCTCTCTCACAGGAAGACTGAAGAAAGCCAGTGCAGACTGGTCGCGTGCTTCGAGCATGCGGAGGAGCGACAGAAGGAATGGGCTTTAGCGATGACTCTTCCCCCGGACTTTGCCCCCTTAGTGAGTCCCTGTATGATTGACCCTTTGTAAAGCCGCTGTAATATTCTACTATCTTGGACAATGAGCGATAGGAGCTTTTGATCTCACAAATGATGATATTCTCGTACAATGCAAGTAAATGCGATTCCTGCGCAATCCTGAAGTCCAGGCTGAAGCAGTATTCCATCGAAGGGAAGCTTTCTAAGATGCGCCGTCGCTGAAACCTTGAAGCATGACCCGCTCTCACATGAACTCATCCAGTGCTTGAATCAAGCTACGCCTCTGCACTTGAGGCAACATGACAACATGACCAAGAGAAAAACCCGTTATCCTCACATCGTGCATTCCGCCTTTCCAAGCATCCTCAGTTTGCCAGGACTGTCCTTTTCCGTTTATTCTTCTCGTTGTCGCTATCGCTGTCGCTGTCGCCTGATATGTCCCAGCGTAGAGAGAACATGAGCATGCGTTCCACCAGAGCCCAGCGCATTCTGCTCTTCTCGGCAGCCTCTTCGTCGTCTTCCTCTTCAGAAGTCTGGGGTGCTATTCGCGTCCACTTGACGATGTCCGGAGACCTGTCCTCGTAAAGGCTATCCATGAACACCACCCGCGACACCATTATTGGCCGCGAGTGATTGAGTTCACGACACGTTTCCTCCCGACAACGTCCGTGGTCGAGTAAGAACTTCGTGTCAGGCTCCTTTGGGTCCAAGGGAGCCATCTCGATTATGCCTTCTCGGACCCAATATCTGAATTGACGAGCAAGCTGCCGCAGCTGTTCGTCCCGTGTTGCTGCCAGATCCCGTTTGACGCCCCAGGCTGGGTCGATATCGCCGATCTTGACAATCCAGAGCTCCTTCAAATTTGAGAACCAAAGTTTTCCAAAGTCGATCATTTCCGATATCCTGCGACCGAAACAATCATGTAACTTTTCCTGATAACTCGAAGGATCCGCAACATGGTAGTCATCTGGTACACAATCCCACAGAGCTAGGCGTTGGACTCGTAAGGCAAGGGTATCGAAGAAATCGTTGTACAGTTGATCCACAAACTTATGATCGCATATGAAGATGTCTCTGTCGAACTGAAAGTAAGGACCTTGCTGAACCCGTTCGTAGCCTGGAAGGCATTCTCTCCTTGCTTCTGTGTTGAGCTGGGCAACACTGGGGAGAGCATACGCTCGGGGTTTCTCAATAATCTCATGAATGAAAGCCAGCTGTGGTTCAACTGCATGCCGCCAGATCTCGATTCGAAGCTCTGGTGGCAGTGAGGCGAACGTGGTCGTTGGTGCATGTGATCGACTGGTCGGTCTGCTGCGACAAGATGCTATGTCCATTGGTCGTTTGCGCTGAAGCCTTCGACACGTGCTTGTCACAGGGTCACTCCTCGAGGCTGACATATCGGCGCAGATAAAAGGTTCATAGATGTTCCCCATCCCGACTGCAAGATCAACCACTGCAACTTACTTGGTGCATGAGGGCGGTGTGACGGAGCCAGCACCCGGCACCCTACATATATGGGATAAGGTGTGAAGCAGGGTGCAGCAAGCCTGCGTCCGGTTCCGGCTTTAGTGTTGCTCGGCACGAAGATGGCAGCTGATCCTGGTGAAGTCATCGTGGGGGATGGCGAGATTATAGTGCTCTGTCGAAAGCCTAGAAGACGCTATGATGAGGGCCTCACCGAGGGTACGTTCGCAGCGGCTAGGTGCAGGTCCATGCTGGACATCACGCGACGTTCCAGCCAATGGTCGGCGACCAACCCCAGCTCCTGGAAGACTCGTGTCTTCACACGGTGTTGGACAATGTGACTCCTGAATGCAGGTGAGCGGCCTAGTGTGGCCGCCCACCGAGCGTGACGGTGCCAGGGTGCCAGGGTGCCAGGATCGATCCGTCCCGTTCCGTCTACGTCCCCACGCTAGCGACCCCGTGGCTGCGCTGCTCTTGGTTCCTCATGCACACGCTTGCATTAGTCTATCAAATTGCTGGGACCAGCGCTGCTGTTGGGAGCTTTTTGGCATCCCGGTGACGGACGCACACTTGTCTACACGCAGTTGACTCACATCTTCATTCGTGGAAGCAAGGATGGAACTCGACGACTGAAGCTGTATCTGACCGACGGGTGACGCAGCATCTCCTTTGCAGCTTCTGTGGAGCAGAGGTGCAAGCTGGGACTGCCACGCCAGAGTCTTGAGCACCAAGGCCCAGGATTCCTCCCTAGAACCAATAGAGCGGTCGCGGATGTCTCACCCCTGTAACCGCAAACGGGATCGGGAAACACGAAAGCGGTCGGGATGAGCGTGAGTCCATTTCCAGTAAGCTAGTCACTAGAGAACGCTTGCTCCGCTGGTGACCCAGATGCTGCCCTTTCCGTCGCGTAGCGCCAGTATCGCGGGAGAAGGGTCCACAACGGAGAGACATGCGTCGCTGAGTTCTACAGCCTCGGGATCCAGTGCAGTCGTAAAAGGTTGCTTGCCTTTTCACCGCCATTCGCGGGTTTGCATTGGCTGAGGTAGAGATTGCCTCCGTTTCCTTCCCTGGCGTACGAGCACGAATATGTTGAGTGCAAGGAGCAGTTGTTGAGATATCACGGCTGCTGTTGCAGGGGTGCGCGCAGGACATCCCTGTGAATGACGCGAGCGTGCCTGCGTTGGCACAAATGAGCTGTCAGTCGGCTAGAGTCGACTTTCCCTGCTCGGAGGTGTTAAGAAGTTGTTGATGACGGCAGCAAAGTCTGCCGCATATTGAAACAGGAACCCGTGGCCCGAGTCTGGGAATAAGTGCAGCTGAGCATTGTGGTTTCGCAGCATCCGCCACATGAGCACGCTGTTCTCAGTGGGTAGCAGGAGATCCTCACAACCTAAACGCTGCATGGTCAGCTTCACGCTGATGTGGGCTAGGCAGGGCTGGGCGAGATGTCAGGGGAAGTGTGGGAAGACTTGCCGTTTGCTATCAGGACAGGCAACTGTAGCTCCTGGAATCGCTCGTAGGAAGCATCTGCGGCTTGCTTGGGATCCATGAATTTGGCAAACGCAATCCCTTGTCTGCGAGCGCCGGCTAGGTCCACATGTCGGCATCTATCTGGCCGAGCCTCAGTGATTCGACGCCAGGCAGCTTCGCCTGCTGCACGACTTCGAGGTGAAGTGTTGAACATTGTCTCTAGAAAAGCCACACGATGTTCTTCATCTGTAGTTGCCGCGCTGAGATGGTTAAAGGGCCCAATGTCTGCTCTGACAACCCCAGGGCCTGTGCTAGGAATTGTGCCGCAAAGCACAACCTTGCGAACCAGCGTCGGCGCGTTGAGAGCAACCATCTGAGCCACACATCCGCCCATGGAGAACCCAAGAACATCGACCTGTGTCAGACCGAGTGCTAGGATGACATCGATGTAGTTCTGTGCCCAGAGCTTGTACTTCTTGGGAATCTCCCCTGCAGATCTGCCAACACCAGCGTTGTCTATGAGGAGAACTGGGCGCGCAGCGGCAATTGGGTTAATCAATGCAGGATCCCAATGGTCCATCGTCCCACTAGAGTGACAATGAGCCACGAGGTTCAATATGTGATGGGATTGTAGACTAACCGGAAGTGCATGAAGAACACCAATGGAACGCCTGACGGGATCCCGAACTGACGGTAGGCAAACCGTACATCCTGTACGGTGATGTATTCCGTTGTTGCGAGTTCGTAAGTGGCCATCGTTTCAACCGCGAGCTTTGACTGTGCTGCAAACTTGAGATGCGAGTGCAAGATGATCAAGCTGCGGAGTTGCACCGGACGATGGCAGCATCGGAGGAAGCCATTGAGCCGAGGTCTAACGTCAGGTGACCAACATGATGGCTACAGCACCGCTTCTCGGCCAATTTGCACAGATTGCAACTTGCTTCGATTCATGAAGCCTTGATTCTTGAGATATGCATAATGAGGAGGATTCATGCACTGGCAGCTGAGTACTCGTTGCAACTGCCTCGTCATCTACCTAATGTAGGGGAATCACGTGATAGCGCGATTGGTGAACCGCGTCATCGCAGCTGGAGCAACCCCCGCGAAGCTTAAGGGGCCTGCACTCGAAAGTCAAGGCTAGTTCGCCTGACACGATTCGGGCCAAGCTTCTCGGCACTCAAAGAGGAACTGCAGAGACCTTGCGACTATCGCTCGGTCTCACACGACGTCGCCTTCCGTTGGACCTGCCTCGGAGCCTGCGATGCCGTCTCCCACAGACGATGAGACGCCCTTTCCTCAACTTGACCACTCGGCTCCGTTCAATGCCTTCGGCCGATCCCACCTGTCCCCGGACGATGCCTTTACCTCACCGCCACGCAGACTCTATGGCGCTGGTAATGGGTCAATGGACAGAATTGATGGCGAAAGAAGTCGTAGTCGGCGGCGAAAGCGGGCTTGGAAGAAGTTGATGTGGGTGAAGCAGTCATGTAAGCACAGGAGTCCTCTGCACCTGGGCTTTGGATAAGCCATGCCCCAGGGAACCTTCACAATACTAATGCATTATCGTCTAGTCCCTGATAACTACACTGACCAAGCGACCTTCCTCGAAAGCCTGCAAAGGAATCCACGTCTCAAGCCATACGACTTCTGGCCCCTCGTGTCCGACTCGACTGTTATCCTACAACATGTCTGCTCCGTCATTATCTTCCTCGTGTGTTTCGTCGCCATTTCACAAGACCGCGTTTCGCCCGTGTCGGTCATAAGCTGGAGCTCGACTGCGACATTCCTCGGCTGGCTGCTTTGGGAGCGTTGGGTCACAGAGGAAGACGAGGCAGCTGAGCTGCTGGGCCCCGGCGCAAGCAGCGCTTCGACAACAGTCATGGGTCGCACAGGTAGCGTTAGGAGGAGAGGCAGAGCTGGGAGCATCTATCGGCCATTGCCACTGAAGGATGCCGCCACGATGCTGAACAAAGGCCCCTCAAGGTCATTGTCCAACGTGGCATCAACCGCGAACTCTGCCGCCAGCTCAAGCACCAACCTGGACGTTGCGCCACAGCCGTCCAACTCGTCCTCCAACCTATCGACAGGCTCACATTTTGACAGCAGCCAGCCACATACTCCTAGGGCAAGTCAAGAGACTCTGCCCCAGATTCCTCCTCCCATGCTCGGCGAGGAAAACCGCACGCACCAGCGTCTGGGCACGCTCAAGTCTGCCATCTTGATTTGGAGCACCTTGCTTGGCATGAGCCCTATTCTGAAGTCGCTCACGCGCTCAACGTCCAGCGACAGCATCTGGGCTATGTCTTGCTGGCTGCTCGCAATTAACATCTTCTTCTTCGACTATTCTGGTGGCGTAGGAGCGAAGTTCCCAGCGTCGCTTTCAACCAACGCCGCACTCATGGCTTCTACTGTATTGGCCAGTCGCCTACCGTCTACGAAGCAGGTCTTCAGCATTACGCTGTTCAGCATCGAAGTCTTCGGTTTGTTCCCCGTCTTCCGACGCCACGTCAGACATCGCAGCTGGCGGATGCACGTGACCCTCGCCGTCTTCCTCGTCCTCAATGCAGGCTTTGGTCTTGGCATGATGCTTGGAGAGGGTGGTTCTGGCAACTGGACGTGGAAGAGCGGCATTGTGGGTATGGTTGTTGGTGTGCTGATGTCGGCAGTAGCTGCCGGAGGCTGCAGTTGGTGGTTAATCGGGCTGCAGAAGTACAAAAACGAGATCCGCGGGCCGTGGGATCCGGCGCGGCCAATCATCATGAGTCGCACGCGTTGGGACGATAAATGAATAGACTAATGTAATGGCTTATAGCTTGAATTCTAGCTTTGATGATACGCAATCCAAACACGTGGCCAAGCCTAGCCGGCTTTGCTTCGTGCTGCAAGTCAACGTAGTGCCTGAGGGTTAGCCAAGTGTAGCTCCGACGTTGATGTTGATCACCATTCCAGCCTTCAATCAATCACATATAACTTCCAATCCTAGTCTGGGAGGTCCAAGGCACGCTGAACATTCGCGATGACCACTGGATGGACAACGAGGACCCGACCATAAGTGGGACAAGTCCTGGTCGAAGTCAATGCTTCTCACGCAATTTGCATGACAGTAGAGAGTCTCGGCCAGATAGAACAGGATGAGGCGGCTCTAGCAGGGCTAGAAGATGGTGCAGACGCGCTTGATGACGACGCCTCTGCAAACATCCGCCATACCTTCGACCAGATGCACTGCCTCATTTGCTTCCTCAGCTGTGCTTTTTGGATCAAATCAAGGCATAACGACACTACGGTAGGTTGCCTTTGTCAAGCATTGCCTTTGCTTTGACAGAACAAGCTTGCTGGTGTTGTGAGCCCGATCCCCTACCAGTGGGATTGATAGTGGAAGAGCTGCAGTAATTACCCCAGCTGGGCACCACAAGATACCCAGTACACCGACTTGAGCATCATGAAAGAGGAATTCGGGAAACAGACTAATTATGCACAGCTCAAGGACTGTGTCAGGTCAGAGTGGTGGATGAAATCATGAGTTTGCTGCCCTCTATCGTTTAAGCCTTGATCTTTCTCTCCACAACTCAAGGTGAGGCTACGCAGTAGGACACACATACATTCTTGAGGGTTAGTCGGAGTTGAGCAAGTAGTGTAGGCTGTATTTGACATCACATTGCATGGTTTCCGGAGAGAATCATGCGTCGAGCTACACACATCCAATGTCGTCTCGGCACTTTGTCAAATGGTTCCCACAATTCGATCTGCCATCCTCCCCAATTCTAATTCCGTCGCCTGCCCGAACGGGTAATAGACGCAGAACCAATGATTGACTGTGACCTCCCCTGCTGGGAGAATGATCTTCACCGGGCCACTCTAGGCTCCCTCGCTTTCCCACGGACCTTTTGCCGTGTGTTTCACCAGCCGGACCGTGGGCCAATGAAGAGGTGAAGGATTCACCTGCCCTCTTCTGTTCCCTTGGTGACAATGCGAGACGACAATGCCCGGCCGACCGGGGGCGAAGGCACTTTACCTAAGACTTAGCTGTCCACAGTAAGGAAAGTGTCTCGGGAAGGTGGTTTTCGATGACCATACCTCAGCAGTTTGGCAAGTTTTCTCAACTGAAGCTGGGCCAAAACTTGAATGAGTTGAGGATCAATGTCTCTGCTATTTTTAGTCCGCTTCTCGGGCTAACACCCTCACATCATCATGCGATTTGCCTCAAACCGCACGGAGTATCGGCTGCCTCAAGACCAACCTGCTGGCTGGCTGGGAGGATGACGAGGAATTGAGGCGTGGCAACCCGGTCACTGCCACCACCAACCTGGTGGGTCCCTACCTGTCACAGTCTACGACACAGTGTTTCGAGTCCTTGTTTCTGTAGGTTTGGACTAAGGTAGCTGCGGATAGACTACAAGCACTAAAACCATGGTTTCTACCTTTGGTCTCGTCTAGTCGCGTTTCCCGTTGCTGGATCTTTTTGGGCTTGAAGCTGTAGTGGTGGCGTTAAGCTGTGGCTGGCGTCGGCCACGGTCTAGATGTGCTGTGCCTGAGAGTCTGCTCCCTTCCACGAATGGCACCGGCCACGGGTTTGTGCAGTCAACTCCGGGTTAAGTCAGGAGAACACGAGCTCTGCTGATCATCGCCAGTCGCAATCAATCGACCGTTTCCAGTCCCTTGCCCATGACGACACATCCTCCAGAGCAACCCCGGTATTTGAACACAGTGCGGGTGGAGGGCCACGGTGCGTAACAGTGGTTGGCAGTGCAGAAGTACGAGCTGCAGGGTCCTCCCCCAACCTTGGCACCCCCGACTCCAGTGTAGCAGGTCCACCTGGGGCCTCCTTGCAGTGGCTGTTGCTCGCCTCCAGGGCGCCCTCTCCACTGTAAACACGGCCCAATGGCTACTGTCAGACCCGGTGGAGTGCAAAGCCCCCCCTGGTTGACGCGCCACTAGCGTCGGGATTGCGCGTCCCACTAAGAAACTTGGACGATCGCACTGTGCTCCCCTCCAGCCGCGATTGGCACCACCTCCAGCTTCCAGCCTGAAGATCGACAATGCGTCCATTCCCATATTAGACTGCCATAATCCCCTGCCACCTCTTGTCAGAATACTTCTCTGCATTCCTCATACTAGATCTCACCACATTGTCGCACTCGCTTCGACTTCCCCGGCTATTGTATACGTCTACATTCCATCTTCAGTCTACACTCTCACTTATACGCAACAACCACCCATTATGAAGACCACCTTCGTCGCTCTCTTCGCCGCCAGCCTCGCCTCAGCCCAGCAATTCGGCGGCGTCCCGGAGTGCGCAGTAAGCACAACCCCTACTTCCATTGTTTACAGCCACTGACTTTCCCTCCTTCTAGCAAAAATGTATTCAAGAAGCCCTCCCAAAGGTCGGCTGTGATGTCTCCGACACTGCTTGCGCCTGCGAATCTGGCACCCAAGCCCGCCTCCGCAGCGTCGTCGCTCCCTGCCTCCTCAGTGAATGCGACTCCGAAGAGCTCGTCCAGGCCCAGCAGGCCGGGGCGGCGCAGTGCGAGCAGCAATCTAGCGCTGGGTCAGCTACTGGCACGGCCACGCGTGAGGATCTCGGCACCACGGGCACCATGAGCATTCTGCCCACGGATATCATCGTGACCCCTCCTTCTGATTCCACTACGACCCCGGGTGGTCCCTCCATCACCACAATCTCGAGTATCGTCACGCCGCCGTCGGGTGGAAATGATACTACCGTCACACAGACGTCGACCGCTGGCGACTCAGATGAGACTGGCGGCGCTGGTGGTGACAATGGCGGGGACAGCGAGGGCGGCGATGGTGGTGACGACGATTCCGGTGCCTCTTCTATGGGCACTGCCGGCCTCGCGGTCGCTCTCCTCGCCGCAGTCATCGCTATCTAATGCACAAGAGCTGCTCAACTCCAGTCGTCGTGCTATTGTCCGCTCAGGTTCAGCGGGCTACTCATAATGGGTCAAAATTATCGTTTCACATGGTTGAACGGTATACAAATCGTTTAATAGGTGTTCATTGATTTACCACCAAAAGGTGACAGTACGTATAGTATATAATGAACTTAAAGATACATATCATGTCATTGTCAGTGATCTACAGCTGCTTCGCCTCACGTAAGCCATCCTATGGCATAGCCCCCGCCTGTCGTCTTGACCTTCTTCCGAACCTCTGATTTGATTGTCTCTGCCTCTGACGCTTCCTAGCGCGGAGCCGGGCATTCAGGAAGATTGATATCGACCAGCCAAGGAAGCTGCGACGGGCGATAGCGCCAGTTCATGATAGCAGCATTCACGAAGAGCGTGTGATGTCCGTCTGAAAGCTCATGTTCCCCCTGCGTGGTATCAACTATAACGCCACGCTGCTCCGTGAGCTCACTCAACACGTTGTTAGATACTGGCTCCCCGGCTGCATCTAGGAGCTGGCCCGTCAAGTCCTTGTTTGACAGTCTGACCACCACCTTAGACGCCTCAGCATCAATTGCTTCTTCCGCATCATCGCCAAGTCTCGACTCCCCCCTCCATTTAGCAAGTCTTGCGCCCCAGCTTTCGTGAATATGACCGAAACAGTGTATCCTCGGCCTCGCCAGGCGTAATGCCTCGAAGAGCTGAGGGCAGCCGGCTCTTGAGCCATTCTTGCACCAATCGAAGATGTTTTTGGGCGGCCCATGTGTGACTGCAATGTCCACATGTGGCTGAATGTCAAACTGGTGTCCTTCCTGATATTGAAAAGCCCAGCCACCATACGCCGGTGTGTAGGGGCTCGCGTAGACTTTGAGCCTCGTGCCGTTGGCGAGGTCGAAATCGTGCATGCCTTCGGTGAGATATCTGACACCATCTGCTTCGGCATCTTTGATGATACGCCACATTTCAGTACGATTGTGTCGAATGTCCTTCCAGTTGTCGTTCCAGTACTCGTCGTCAAGCATGAGGTCATGATTGCCGGCAATGACGAGCTTCAGAGGCGCTTGAAGGCCTCTCAACATGGAGAAGGTCGCTTCAAACTCCTTCGTCCGACCGAGTCTCGTCAAGTCGCCGCAGTGAACGGCGACATCTGCTGGTGGGAGCGGATCACGGTAGCCCGTAACATCTTCGTAGAAATCGCGATAGAGACGTCCTTCATCGTCCCTCGCGTCGTTCGAATCTTCGGGCTTGGGGTGAGCGCCATGCGTATCCGAGATGATCAGGACTCGTGTCTTGGTCATGGTGGATGAGTTCGTGGTGTTCAGGTCCGGTATTTGAGCCCCATTGATGGGTGGTGACTTAAGAGGTCGCCGAAGCTCTTCAAGCTGTAGAGGCTTGCCTTACCGAGGGAAGGATGAAGGTGATGGTTTGAGAAACTGGATGTTCGGGAACGACTGAGCCTCTCTGAGATTCGAGAGCAGGCAGCAGGGAAAGCGAGGTTGCATCTGCCCAGGTGAGCTATCATCGATCGGACTTGGGTTACCCGCCTTTGTTAGACGGCATGCACCATGACGATCAGAAGTGCATAGCGCCCACGCTTTCTGCAGCATGGATTGCTACAACATGTCAATTCAGTACAAAGAACCACCCCTTGTGCCTAAGGAAGGAGTTCAGCTTGCATGTTGCCGTCGGTTGGGCGACCTCCACGGAGAGCAGCATTGGCCAGTCAAGCACCATCCATCCCTTGTGGTGACGCCCAACAGGCATCTGTGCATTGAGTGGAGCTTCCACTTTGCACCAACGCGACTCCGATCGCTCGTCAGAAGCAGGCCCCTCAGTCCCGACACAAAGACCTGCCGCCTCCTGATATCCGAAAGCTATCAATCAGCTCATCTTCCGACAATGGCGGACGAGGCTTCGAATGAGCCACGCCCGCAGGCGCCCCCTGCGCTGCCAGAAGCGGCTGGCGACGACGAGCCTCTCTACGGCGGCTACACTCGCTTTGAGATCGAGCTTGAGGTATGTCTATCTACTTCTTTGCCGACTCTTTACCCGCTTCGAGAGACTGACAATTCTACCTTAGTACGTTCAGTCGCTCGCCAACCCGTGGTACCTCAATCACCTCGCTTCCCAGAAGCTCCTCACCAAGCCGGCCTTCATCGCCTACCTCGACTACCTGCAGTACTGGACGCGACCGCCATACCTCAAATACCTCGTCTACCCTGGGCCGACGCTTCGGCACCTAGAGCTCCTGCAGCAAGAGCGCTTCCGGCAGGGTATCATCAGCCCAGACCTGGTACAGCGGCTGATCGAGGATGGCATGAAGGCTGCAGTGGAATGGCACCGCGAAGGCTGAAGATCCAATGACATACAACGACACGGTCACGACGAGGCGAATAATCAAGCTGAGGAAGGATGCATGGTGATAGGAGCTTTGCTCTGGGTTGATGCTCGCCTATGAAAATCTGCAAATCCTTCTCTCTGAAGGACACCAAGGAACGCCTCTTCCCAAACGCCCAAATCGACATGTTATCCGGCGCCATTTCCGCCTCTTAGTTCTCTCTCCATCGGTTTCCGCAAGTCATGCACTTGTAGAAACTCGTCATCGGCTCATCGGCACTGCGGATTTGCACCTGGAAGAAAGCCGCCTCGTCACCATCACAGCCCTCGGCTGGGCACTGCACCCTGCCTTTCTGGGCATTGTCCCATGCGCCTGGGCCACCAAAAACATCCTCGCGCTCTTTTCTCTCGTACACGCGGCGAGAGTAGACGGGCTCTGTGATTGTGTGCTCGAAGGGACAGGTGCGGCATTCGAGTCGGTTGGTACGGTCGAGGGTGAGGGAGACGGTGAGGATGTTGGCGCAGTGAGGGCAGACTGAAGGGTTGGTCAGTCCAAGAATATCAGCAGGAGGTGTCAAGATAATGGGTTACGGACAGAGAAGCATGGTGACGGTGGTTATGTAGCTCCCGAGAGCACTCCAAAGAAATCAATGCAATCCTGGAGGTTTTGCGCCGTTGGCTGTAGAGGGCCGACTAGTCTTCGAGAGCTCCCGTGAATGTGACGTAACTCTTCTTTGACTCTGTCTTCTCTCAAGCCGCCGTCCCAAATTGTCACCTCGGTCGTCGATTCGGTCGTCGGAGTCGCAGAAGAAAAGTCTTAATCTCAGCGATGACTGACGAGCAGCGCCCGAGAGAAAGAAGCAGAACTCACCTCGACTGAATTTTGGTGGGGCACGACCGTCCCAAGCGCGGAACCCCGCTGTCACTGTCCACCCCGTCCGTCCCGCCTGATCCCTCCCTCTAGGCAACGCTGCCGCCCGCCTGACAGCGCAGCACCACTGGCACTCAGTTAGACCTCGTCTCCGTCACTGCCACCTCCTGACCTTAACCCGCGCCTCAAAACTGACGACAACGACGACCTTACGATTTCCAGCTGACCCGAAGAGCCTCCCTGCTCGTCCAAAAATCTGAGTCCCTCGTACCGGTAGCCACGACAAAGAACAAAGCTTAGGGACCCCGAAATACCCCTCGATCACCACCCAGCATGGCAGAAGAGGAACACGAGGTAAGCAAATGCCTCCAACGCCCCCCTTCATAAGGATATACAAGAACTCACATGAAAAAGGGCGCCTCCGTGAAGGAGATCCTCATCGAGGCCTGCCGACGCAACAATACCGATCTCCTCACCGAAACCCTCGAGCCCCTCCCCGAGAAAGAAGTCACCCGCCTCCTCAACGAGACCGTAACCGTCATGGGCAACCATCTCTACCACGAGGCCGCCTCCCGCGGAAACTGTACGCTTTCCTCTCCATTCGCAGCCCGTCTTCTCCTCCGAGTCTTCCTCGAGATGTGACTCAGCTGTTGTTCCTATGGGAAGTCAGTAAAGCTAACCAACCCCACGCATAGACGAAATCATCGACCTCCTCCTCGACCAACCAAACTTCGAATGCGACCCCCTCACCCGCCTCGACGCAGACACCCCCCTCCACACAGCCATCCGCTGGCTCAACAGCGAACCTCCCGCCCAGCGCCCTTTCGGCCTCGCCCTCGTCGAGATGATGCTCGAGGCCGGCTCCAACCCGCGCGCACGGAACCGCGCCCGCCTCACCCCCGCGCAGCTCGTCGACCCCACGAACAAGGAGATGAGGGACCTGTTTGCAAAGTTCGAGTTCGCGTCGCAGAATGCAGGGGACTATGTCGTCGTGGATGATGCTGCTGCGGGTGCTGCTAGCGCTCCTGGAGCAAGTAAGAGCCAGGTGCCGCAGGCGCAGGAAAGCAGTGATGAGGATGCAGAATTCAGTGGGAGTGACGATGAGGAGAGGGCGGAATGGGAAAGGAGGCGGCGTGAGAAGAAGAAGAGGTGAGGGTCTAGCTGTGTCTGCATGCGATAGATGCTGGACAATGATGACCTTGGCGAGCGTTTAGATATTGACTTGATATTAGAGAAGAATGACAGAATCACATTTCAAAGACCTGAGTGGAGGGTATCATGGTGTATTCGTCGTGGTAATAGGAAAACTCCAAATGACATGCTTAGACGCGTCCAACATATGCAAGGCCTCGCTCAACATCAAACGACCTGTGTCTCTCCAACTCTCCCGAAGAAGTGCTCTACAAGAATCAGCCTTGCCAGGTGGTAAGAACACATCTTGCTGGGGTTCTTCCGTCCATGTACAGCTACAGGTAGAACCACAATCCAACAGCAATGGCTATCCCGCTAAGAGGTCCCAGTGTAGGCTGCACCCCGCTGGCGGCGCCCCTGTCCGAGGTGATATACTGAACATCTCGGAGTCGCCGCAGGGTCTTCTCGCTAAGATTCCCGGCATTGTTCAGCTCGTCCATCTCCTGGCTCAGCTGGCGCAGAATGTTAGTCGAACGTCCCTTGGGGCACATGACAACCTCCCAGCCGCCACCCTTCGGAATGATGAAGGTGGACTTTTGGTCGTCAAAAGCGAAGCTGTAGGCGTCTGGGCAGATGGCCTTGATACTGTTGCTGTAACGCCCAGGTTTGCACTTCTCCGGGTCATGCCATTTACCCACGCAACAGTCAGAGTCCTTCCCGGTTGCTGCACAGGCACTGTTGCAAGGAGAAAAGACGGGTCGTTGGACATCATCATCAGGATACGGATAAACGCCGTCTCCCGGCTTCTTGGGAGGGAAAGCAAGAAAGGGCCACGGACACCAATTCTTGATACTGTCGTTGGACTCAGAATCCTCCAAAGGTATCGGAAAGCTGTCGTTGGAATAGTACGTTCCTGTCTTGTTCGGCTTGTAAAGCCAGCCGGGTGTGGCGATGCAGGCAGCATTTGTGAGATTTGGTGGAATGAAGCTGGTGTTCTTCGCAGGGATGTAATTGATTCCCATTGGAAGGTTGTAGCCGTCGACAAGAGAGATGTCATAGAAGGTCTGACCTCCATGCAATCCACCTTCTAAAGTAAATTCAGCCAGGGTGGCAGGTGTCACTCCCTATCGATTGTCAGAAGATGATATTGAGGCTCTCTCTGGTGGCCGAGACTTACACTGGATTCGCAATCGAGCTTGTGAGAGCAGTCGCCCGTGGTGCAAGAGCAGGAGTCACCATCGACTGTGCAGTTGGTCCGCCCCCAGACGCGGCCTTGCCAGTCGGGCGCCACCCAAAGGCGAGTGCTGTTTCCTGCCACGAGCTCAAAGCCTCCGGTTCCTGGACCGGTGCCTGACTGGGTCGTGATCCCAGGCCAGATGGTGTCGTCGCACTTGTTGGTGATGACGAGGGGTATCCTACCATCCCAATCCTCAGAAGGGGGGCCTCTCTTGGCAGGGACCGAAGCTCGCTTGTACTTGGGGAAGAATTTTGATTGCCATGCTTCTTGTCGAGGCTCTATTCCAGGCGAGAGTTGCGCGGAGCCGAAGGAGACGAAGGATCCGAGGCAGACTGTCGTGGCGATAAGCCAATGCGAGGTGGTGCTTCGCTTAGAAGCCTGGCGACTTGAGCGGCGCATTCCAACGTTTTCCCTCGTGGATCAGAGTCCAAGTACCGCGATGGCAATTGCTCGGCGTTGTCGTGGAAGTCGGACTTTGGAGTTGTTCTCGGGATGATGTTACGGCCGTAGGGCTATCAAGTCGTCTTACAACGAAATGCCCATGACGAGGCTGGAAAGTGTATACGAATTCAGTGTGCTTGGTAGGGTGCTTGAGCAAGTTGATAGCTTTGTGAGCGATGAAAGATGGAGCTGAAATGCGTAGTTGTTGATAGCTCTGTCTGGATGAGGGTGATGAAGTGCGAGATATGTGATCGGCTGTTAATCCGGGTGTTAGGAGACGGCACAGGAGTGAAGTGGCAGGTGAGGTTGACAGTCGTCGAGGAATGAAGGGTATAAAGGTCTCGCGAGTTGGGCTAGGGATAACGGTAGGATATAAACAAGGGCACGTCAAGGCGCAGGTAGATAACAACATAAATGGCGGTGATGCAGTACTAAAAGGATGATAGCGTGAGAAGACAATGATGGAGGAGCAGGGGTGGTTGGCAAGGCCATGGCCACGACCTTGTTTTGGGGAGGCACCTTCCTCTGAATGGCATCTTGCTCGCCCGAGGTGGCTGCTGCCGGGGCCTAAGCCGAGTACATGAGTCTCGCTGGACGCATGACGGCTGTTTGCACTATCAGTGCTGGCGATTGGCAGCTTTGATTCAGGCCGGGCCTTCCTTGAGCAGTCACTGGCAGCGGATGAACATCAACATGAGCAAGAAGGAGGGTCCGTGATTCCAGAAAAGGTAGATGGCGCCAGGCGGGATCCTGGCAGCGGCACGAGTTTCTCCACTGGCATCCACTGGCATCCACTGGCAGCCGCCTATGACGCAACTGTCGAGAACTGGGCATCAACGATTGGCTGGTGCCTTTCCGCTGGGCTGGTGGTCTACAGTGACATGGCGGGGCTCAGGAACGGGCCAATAGCCACCTACGGCACTAACACCACAGAAACCACCTTAGCCAAGGCAGGAGTCGAGTCTGGCGGCTTCAAACTACGGTGCACATGATATCCAGCACACTGTTCACAAGGCATGAGAACCGACTTCCTTTTGTAAATTTGATTCTGCTATTCTTTGGCTGAGAGAAACAATAAAGAGCAAAACTCCCATCATAGATACACGATGCCCGCACCTATGTACATCATCTTTCCCTCTTTGTACACCAAACAATCGCACTCATCTTCTGTTGAATCCCACGAGAACTGAACTGAACTCAGCTCTTGTGCTTGAGTTTATTCGAGCTGGGGGTTGTCAAAGGACAATCAGGCTAGCACGCGGATGCGCTGTGAGACCTGTCCAATCTGCACAGGTCCTCCAAGCATCTTGACGGGCCTATCCTCGCAGTCAATTGGCAACTGAATGAGGTAGAACTCCAAGAGCCAAGTGTGTCCCGCCGCCTCAGCACCAAACATCAGGTCTCTATATTTGAAGATGCCCTTATTGCACTCCACCTTGACTGGTCCCTCGAGCGGGAGATCCAGAAGACCGTCCGTGACGGTGAGGTATTCACCGAGGCGCTCGACCTGCAGACTGTTAGTGGCTTCGCGCACGTCCGTGGAGAGCTTCACGTCGAACTTCTCGCCGACACGCACCTCCTTGGGACAGGTGAACACGGCAAGATGCCCGTCATCGATTGGGAACATGGGGTCGTTCTTGAGGACCGGGATGTGGTTAGTGGTGGGGATATCGTCGTGGCTGAGGGAACTCATCTTGACTTTGGGTTGGCAAGTTGACTTGGTGTAATGTGTGTTGTCAGTATTCCGACTGCTAGGGTTATTCTTTGTTTGATTCGCTTGATCAAGTTGCAGGTGCTCAAAAATTGAAGGTGTTTGTGCTGGTAAGCTCGCGCTTTCGCTCTTCCATGAGAGTGATGGGTGATGAGGAACCATGAGTTGAGACAGATGACTTCGATGGCTTAATATACTTATGTAGATAGTCATCGGACAAGAAAGGCGTCTATGAGACTTCATTTGTGAAGTTTTTCAGAACTTGTGGTGTCTTCTTAGAGCTTGCTCCAATATGACTTCTGATGTGTTCATGTGTCTTTGAGAGCTAAGCTTTCCTGTACACCAAGGGCATTCACGACATGCTGAGCCCAATACCTTTCGGTCTCACATCAAGTTCACAACCAGTCTGAATAAGCAATGATCCTGTCCGATCGCCTTCATTGGCTAGGGGTGAAACACTGAGGATCAGACTGAGTAACGAGGTACTGAGGCGAATCGCACTGCGCCTCCCCCATTGGCGAACAGTTCGGACAAATGAAAAAATAATACAAATTTGAGTCAAAGAACATAGCATGACCTTAGGTCGGGTGTTTCCCAAGGCGTTACGCACAAAGTCTTTCTGCTCAATTTGCCTTCGACCACTCAACATGGCAAGCACCAAGGCGTCAATGAAGCCTTTGGAGAAGAGCTTGCTTGTATCAGCTCAGTGATATTTCATAGACCATTCGCCTACAATGCTTCCGGTACCTGGCAGGTCTATTGGCACTCCAGAAAAGACCTGGTCCAGAATGATAGAGTTCACATTTCGACTCACAGCCTTTAGAAGCAGGTGTTCACACAAAGAGACATCCACTTCTACACGTCACGAGAACATTGCATTAGCGACTCATATCTAAATAGTTGTAGAGCCCATTTTCTCTTTATTCAACTATCATAAGAGTCCAGTTGAGCTCGTCAAAGGCCAATTCAGTACGTCATATGGTGTCACATCCCTCCGTCCGACAAAGTCGTCCATCGCATTGCCTTGCCCTGACCACTCAATATGTCCCTATACTCTTGCGCTCAAATCGAGCCATCAGAGCCCCAAGTCTTGCCCGGCCATTCAATGAGGTGATTGCGATGTGCCGCGCCTCACAATCCAAGGTCGGCTGTTATCTATCACGAGAAGTTGCTCTCAACGCTGGTAGCCATGTTCATGTTTCGTCTTTTGAGGTATCATTCGTTTGGACATGCTGTTCGAAAAGCAAGACCCATTGCAAGCGCCAAACACCGCCACTTTACAAACAACATGGGTTTACCTGAAGCGTGCTCGGCAGCGGCCCATAACCTCTCCTTGGCATACAAGCTCTGCGCTGAACTCAGAGCCGTCGAGTGTCAAGTAAATATCGAAGTATACGCGGTAGAAGGTTCCTTGTGGCGTGTCCATCCTCTCGAAGTCTTTCTCCAGGTTCTTCCGTGATAGATCTGATGTAAGCGTGACAACCTCCTTGATACCTGCGTGAAGTTAGCATCCCCTGCATGTTTGTCTCTCGCCTCATCGGTTACTTACGTGGATCCTTGGTGTACTCGGGACAGACATCGTCGTCACACGCGTAGAGAATATCCTCGTACATGAGGGTTGCCCCAGGCGCCACCTGTCGGAAGAAGCTGACTTTGACCGGCTCTCCATTCTTGACTTTCTGACCCTTCTGGACGAAAATTTGCCTCGTGAACTTGCAGCGATCCTTGCCATCGAGGGAGGGTACACGGTAGGCCTCAGGGTGGTACCCTTCCTTGAAGGGTTGTAGGGTTGCCATGAGGTAGTGACGACGAGCAACACGGTGAGTAATGATACGCTCGGTGATGCCAGCTGTGACTGCACCCTTGACGATAGCGGCGACAGAGTCCATGGGTCGGATGACCTTGGATTGGAATTGTGGCGGCACATGGAGCTTGATTTGTTGGAAAAGGTACTCCGAGGCACCGAAACCTCCAACAACCAGGATGTTCTGCAGCGTGCGGTTTTGGGCCTGGATAGCAATGATCTGGTTGCGCACCAGCTCTAAGATGCGGTTGACGACAGGCTCGAAGCACTGCAAGATCTCCTCGTTGGTGAAAGTCATGTAACCCTCCTCAATGCCTGCCTCGGGGAATTCTGCCTCAATACCAACGTCAACGGCCCATTTCTGGCCGTTGTTCCTGAAGTCGGCCTTGATTCGATTCTCAAAGTCCATGATGCACTTCGCGTACACACGACCAGCCGTCTTGGATCCATCGGGAAGTTTCATCTTGCGGATCTTCGTCCTGAGGATATTGCTGAAGTTTCTGTTCAGTGCTGTTGAACCACATGAGTCGCCGGATCCAGCTGTGCACTCTGCCACCGTGAAGGGGTTTTCCTCCTCGACTTCGTAAGCAATCAAATCGACGGTACCACCACCACAATCAACGATCAGAACAGCGTCATGCACCTTCAGGCTGAGCAAACCGATCTTCGAACAGAACAGGGCAGCCGCCTCGGGTTCGGAGACCAGCGTCAATCGGTTGTCGTTCTCATCCCGCAGGAAGCCTGCCTGGATGGCCGCAGCACGGGTGGCTGCCTTGCCGGCGTCGTTCCAGATAGCGGGGACAGTGAGGTAATACCGAATGTTGCGCTCCTCACGGTTGAAAACCTCACCGAGCGTCTTCTGGAGAGCAGAACGCATGGCTTGGCGCAGCTTAAAGAGATAGTCGGCAGCAACATCGATCTCGCTTTTGCCCGGGGGCAGCGGGGGCAGGTTGATTGGGTCAATGTATGTGTTTCCGCTCAGCATCAGCTGGAGCTTGAACCACTCAACCTTTTGTACGCCCAGCTTGGGGTATCCAGTCGGTGCGAGCGCATCTGCAATATCAGGGCCCCAGCCGACCACTTTTTGATACTGGTCGTAGTAGAGGACTGTGGGAATCTGAAGAATCCGAGTTAGCCCCGCAAGGTCGATATGGGCACGGTGGCAATATCTACCTTTTGTTTTGTGTAAGAACCGGCGCCTGGCCACTCGGTAATGATATCTTCCTTGGCCTCGTTATTAGTTGCGAAAGCGAAGGCGACTCCGGAGAAAGTGGTTCCCTATGCGAAGGATGATTAGCATCTGTCCTACCCTACGCCGGGGTTCCGTTACTCGACTTACAAAATCAATGCCAACGATGAGCTGGGCCTTGCTACGGCTTTGACCCTCAACTTCGGCAGCAGGGTTTCCGCGCTGGAACTGTTGAGCAATCGGACCGCCCGACGGGGGAGGCGCACCGGGAGGATATCCTTGAGCACCTCCGAAACCGGGAGGCCCGCCCGGAGGAGGACCACCCATGGGCGGCGGACCGCCTCCCATAGGGTTCATATTTGGCGGAGGGTAGCCAGAAGGAGCGCCAGTGTTGATCGGTGGAGGACCGCCGGCCATCTGGCTCGGGGGCGTGCGGTTCTGTCCAGTCGTGAGAGGACTAGTGCGACCAACTGGAGGGCCTGGCGGACCACCAGGATAGTTGGAAGCGTAGCTAGGTGGGCGATTTCCAGGGCCCGGATGATTCATGGGCAGACTGGTTGAGGATGAAGATGGTAACGGAGGGGTTGCAGTATGGCCGGGAAGTGGCAGCGTCTGCTGTGAAGGATGCTGAGGTATTTGGCCGAGGGGTGGCGGGGTAGACTGGTTGGACGGCTGGGATTCGGGGGTCTGGATGCTGGCAGTCGATTTGCGTTTTCCGAAACCCAAGCCTTTGAGGCGGGAGTTCATAGAGTTCATAAGGAAGAGAAGGGAAAGAAGGAGGAAGAGAGGCGGGGGGAAAGAAAGAAGAGGAGGGGAGGAGCGAGATGAGAGGGCGAACGAGAGGAAGGATTGCGGGGATGCAATAGAGGTGGCAGAGGTGAGCGAAAGCTGCTGGGCGCTGAGCAAGTGGAAAATACGGCACGAAGACAGCACTAATTCTGCTGGGATCGGGACTGGGGCTGGGGCTGGGACTGTCAGCTCAGGCTTCGGATGGGTCACTAACGGCAATCAGCGACAAAGAGAATCGAAGAAGCTAATAACGCACCTAATAACGGCCCATAACCGTGTCTGTAGCAGGGGATGCAGGCGAAGTCAGCAATCCTGCAGCAGCGCTATAACCTTTTATCTCCGACGGTTCGCTGTGCAGTGCAAAAAGATGCGCGATGCGTGCTTGCTGAGGGGCCAACGGCGCAGGAGGGCGAAGCACTGGCTACATACGACAGGGTTCCGGCCTGGGATAATGAGGCGCAGAACACCGGCGTTGCGGCTTTGCGAGCTTGATTCGGCAGCCGGGGTGGTCGTTTCGATGGGCTTGGATGCAGGCCAAGCTGGAGCTGGAGCTGATGGTGGATATGTATGCCGTGGGCGCGTTGCGCAGGACAGTATCCCTTTTGCGGCGTAGTCAATTAGGAGGTTGGATGTCGATGAAGAGAGCTGATGCTGATGATGAGGAGATCACCACGAGCTGCACAACTAGCGAAACGTGGAACGGCTGCAGGTTCTGCTTTTGCTCGCTTCGATGGTGGAGTCTAACGTCTCCAGCGTCCTCGTTGGGTCGTCCCAAGGAAACTCTACGTAGCGGGTGCCTCGTACGTGTCGAATAGCCGCCGAAGGTGAGGGCTGATGGGGATGCGGAATGAAAAGAAACCTGGGCCCGGTCAGCATTTAGCAGCAAGGCTAACACGGGCGAGAGATTGAGGTAGAATACGGTTCGTAAATGCTAGCGGCAGGGTCGGTACCTTTTTTGGGTGGTGGAGGGCGGCAAGCAGCAAAGAGGGGGAGGGGCTCATGGTCGTGATAGAGCCTAACACTGATTGACAGTCTTGTGGTTCATATCAAAGCCTGACTGTCGTAACTGAGCTTGTTCTGTTTCAGAAAGCGGCCTATCGATATTGCAGTGATTTTCCACCTACTGACGTTGAATTTGGATCAGCTACCGTGCCCATCAAGCATTTTAGTGATGAACAACCCGTGGCCCAACAATGCAGTTTAGGGTAGGCCGAGCACGGGCCACCCCTCAGCCCAAGCCACCGCAGCAGATCAGGACAATCATCCCACCTTCGTCTTTCAATGCCAGCCTTCAGCGCTTCCACCTTGGTCAATAGCCATCCCGTCTCTTTGACAATAGCGCGCGGCTTCTGAGATCTAGCGAGCGATGTGACCAGGTCGTCAATCGCCTGTTCCATTGTGACAGCAGAGCACGGAATTTTCTAGACGCAAGGACCTTTGGATGCACTTCCGGCCATTTCAGTCCCACGCGGCATGATGACGAACAGGGGACCCAGTAATAAGGCTGAGCAGCTGTGGCCTCACGGGGCGGTGTGATGGCTTTTCGCTGGGCTGCCTCTGCCTCCGCCTCGTGTTCTTCCCCTTCTCGAAGTCACAGGCTAATCATATCACAGCTCTAAATGCACGTAGGAGGACTAATCTCCATTGCCGTCATCGCTGAAGCGGTATGCAACGTCGCTCATGTACGGACTGAGGGTCCGGGGACTTGCGAATCCACGTTCATCAAGCGAACGGTCCCGTCGTTGGTCATCAGTGGGGACACTCTTCTGCTCGTGCAGTGGAAACCCGTTTGTCTCGCGTGATCCGCTCCTGTAACTCAGCCACTTCGCGCAAAACGGTGCCCCAAACGGTCCTGGATGGCTGGCGGGGCTGTGCCTGGGCGCTGGCTTGATCTCACTCACGTCTTCAGCCACGGTCGCTTCTGAGCCTCAAGATGGCTCAACCAAATCACGTGCTCTGCACTGCATCCTTGAAAGGAGCTCCAGGACGGAGTAACGCGCGGAAAGAGGCGTGCATATACCCGCCACTCGACGAAGTTACCCGGAACCGGTGCGCTGCACGCATGGAGGCTGAAGGAACGCTGTCCCTACCACACAGCGCCACACGACGCTGATGCTATCACAAAGATGAACAGCTCGACATACACAAATGAAGGTCGTCTTTCATGGTCGCTATGACTGTGAGGATCGAGCAATTTCAGAGGGACCTCATTCCAAGATAAGTTGTTGGTCGTTCGTGACCTCACCGTAGCATGTCGAGGTTTGTCTCGCCTCTTCCGGGCTTAGACGGGCTTGCCGAGCAATGCTTGCAGATCATCACCCACGTCCCTTCAAAGGAACAACACCGTCCTCGGGACCGTTGACTACACCTGCCCGACAAGGCAAGAAAAATCATAGCTACGTCAATGCGTAGCTTTTGGTCCGCATATTTTCCTCCGGGTCACTCGCTTCGCTTCGCACGCCATCCGATCAACTAATTTCCGGCGGCGAATGGGCCGAAGAACCTCGTACGACTTCATGCTATACGTCACCAGAGCAATGATTCGGATCCCAAAAGACGCAACATTGGAAGGAATGGAAAGCCGTCCACGACTGAAGTCGCATGGCCATTGGCGAAGCACAACACAGAGGAGATAAAGTTGAATTGACTCGCAGACAGCAGACATCCGGTCCCGAACACTAGTTCGCATGCCTAAGCCTATGACGGCAAAGTCCTTGGACATAGTACAGGACCCTGCAGGAGCCCCCAAACGCCACCCGCTTCTTCTTGGCGCAACGATCGCCTCCTTACGACTACGTCTCTAAGTTGAGTTTCCGTTTCGGTGCGATCAAGTCATATCATGATTTCAGACTACATGATGCGGGGACTATCATGACGATACATGGCAAGGATCAACAGCTTCTCTACACATTGCTGTTGCAGGGAATCTCATCCACGGAAACAATATTCGCAGGAGGATTACTTTTCGTGCGATCCGCAGACGCAGGGACGACCGATATGACGTTGGAACTGGTCCAAAACCAGAAGTAGCAGAGTCTGCAAGGCAACGGTACTGGCTGTGACGAACGTCAGTGACACTGATGGATGGCCTCAGTTTACCTGTATAAAGAGAGGACGTCTCGACCATCCAAATCGAACTCTCTCTCTATCAGCCTCATCAACAACACCAACAATTTCAACCCCATCTCCTTTTGTTCTTTGCATTTTCTCTAGTTGTGCTGGTCACGACTGTGTAATCATATCTCGCATCTTGTTCACAACTCGGAACAGCAATTTTTCGCATCAAGGTCTTTTCCAGTTTCTCGGTTTTCGAATCACCAACATCATACAAAACACACAGCAACAATCATAATGCATTACGCAACTGCTGTCGCCTTTGCGCTCGGCCTTGCTGGTCTCGCCGATGCCTCTCCCTCTCTCTCCGACCGTCTCGCCCGCGACATTGCAAACAGCGAGGCACGAGCCTTCCCTCCCAACATCCTAGCCCCCATCCCGCCTGAGACGTGGCAGCCCAGCTCGAAGCGTGGCGTTTACGACGTGAACTGGTCGAAGCGCACCACAGACGCCGCTGCTGGCGGGGACGCTGCTGCTGGCGGCCAGGAAGACGCTGCCGGCCAGGAGGGTGCTGCCGGCCAGGAGGGTGCTGCCGGCCAGGAGGGTGCTGCCGGTCAAGAAGGTGCTGCTGGTCAGGGAAGCTCTGGACCACCACCCAGGAAGATGAGGTGGGGTAACCGCGGCCCATGTACCCGTACTCGTGGTGGCCATGTTATCTGCAAAGGTCACCACGGTCACCATCACCATGCCTCTGCCGGCTCCGGAGGCCAGGGCGGTGCTTCTGGCCAGGAGGGCGCCGCTGGTCAGGAGGGCGCTGCCGGTCAAGAAGGTGCTGCTGGCCAAGAGGGCGCTGCCGGACAGGAGGGTGCCGCCGGTCAGGAGGGTGCTTCTGGCCAGGAGGGCGCCGCTGGTCAGGAGGGCGCTGCCGGACAGGAGGGTGCCGCTGGTCAGGAGGGTGCCGCCGGTCAGGAGGGTGCTTCTGGTCAAGAGGGCGCTGCCGGTCAGGAGGGTGCTGCCGGTCAGGAGGGTGCCGCCGGACAGGAGGGTGCTTCTGGTCAAGAGGGCTCTAGCGGCTCTGGCTCTGGCTCTGGTTCAGGCTCCGGCTCTGGTTCCGGCTCTGGCTCTGGTTCCGGCTCCGGTTCTTCAGGATCCGCTGGTCAAGAGGGCGCCGCCGGCCAGGAGGGTGCCGCCGGTCAAGAAGGCGCT